>JAZDUA010000025.1:2562500-3017500 GCA_038098605.1 Gryllus longicercus
GTGTAGTACATGTAAGTGTATGTGTGTGTGGGTGGAGTGAGGAGAGGACAGTGAAGGGAAAGGAAAGATGGCGCGCTGTCCGTGGCCCGTTTGTTAGGGTACTTCTTCGGCACTCGCCTGGTGTTGATTGGAAAATAAACGGAAATCACGGAAAACTACCGATCAGAGCAGCCGGTGGGTAGAATTTCCCTCCTGACAGGTATTTACGATAATGCTGCGACTAAATTCGGTCTTGTTACTTAGCTAGGGCCAAAACTCCTGAAACCATCAGGCCTCGCATCCCAGAACCTCCCAGTTAGAGGCACTGCAGTACCATCAATGAGCCCGAGCTACCGAAGCCGTTAAGTCCATTGGAGTCTGAATGAACATGCTAATATGTTCTGCGCATGTTCTACTCTCCGTGCCGAAGTGACCTCGTCGCTCCACTGCCTGTTGCGTGCCTGGCGCGCCTGCCGTTTCGTCGTTCCTGTCGCTTTGTTGGCGCCCCCCCTCTTCGTCGCGAGTGACAACGCAGTGGCCGTTCCCAGCTCTGGCGGGACGCAGCGCCAGCGCTCCACGGAGCTTTGTTCGCCCGTACGCTCGCCTTTGCTGGCCACGCTCTCCCATCCACACACGCGCAGGCGAACAGCCGAAGGCAACCGAGACACGACGCACACATAACAAGAAAAGTAAACTATATTAGTTTGTCGTCGCTGCAAGAGAACGCGTGGTGTTGTAACAAAATGCAATAATTTGAGCAGTAAGAGACTTAGCAAGTGCCAGTATATTGTTTTCTGGGTCGTAATGCAATCTCTGCAGTCAATCATTTCCTTACATATTACTTCCGAGATGGCACAGTCGCGTTTATGAACGTTCACGCAAGTCGTATTTCACACGCTCAAAAACGTATCTCACAAGCAGAATTTGTCACACAAGTAGCAAATGAAAAACTTACAAAAACCAACGTAATTACTGAAAAAGAAAACTGTCAATGCTCAACTTATGTAAAAAGTGTAGAATATATAACTGTTTTGACTTACAAAATTTGCCAAAATCATCTAAAGAACCTGAAAAACTTTATTATACAATTTGACAGAAAATATTACTATTTTATAATGTTTGTTAATTGACATTTTCATTAAAACACAGATAACGTACTATACGGTGTGTATTTCGCATTTAACCTCTCTCTCTCTGTGTCTTTTAGTCTCTCTTGTATATTTTCTCCTGTATATCGTCTCTTATATACTGTCATCTGAATTCACTTATCTAAAGGAAATAAAAATAAACCTACATGCATTAGGAACAAAATTGAAAATTACTCATTATTCGATGCTTTATTAATTATTTATTAAAATTATTAATATAAAACATACGAAATGAGACACATTAATAATTTATTGATTTTATGAAATATTATTCAAATATCAGATACTTCGATTAATTAAAAAAACATAGTGGTAAAACGATAAATAGGCATGCTAGAATATACGTCGGTCATTTAGGGAACCACTCAAAAATTATATTTCAATTTGCAATTTAATTAAGTTTTTTAGTTCTCAAATGGTCCTTTATAAATAAATGATACGGTGTCGTTCAAATACTCATGAACAAGTTCAACGGGGTAATATTATGCACTGAATTTAATCAAATGTAATTAGTTTTGGTCCCTAAATACTAAGTAATATTTAAATGAATTTTAAATGAAAGTGTCATTTAATCCAATGCGTCAAAACTATTGTTCCTTGAATATGCAGCATTGTGTGATTTATTCAAACACGAAGTATTTGCTTTTGGAACATACTAGATCTGGACAATTCGTTTCAAAGGACTATTCGCTGCAACATTCTCAGTTACATGACTTAACACTATACTGTATTAACTGATGAGACAGGTGTTTTCTAGATTTCTTAATCTTTACTGTCTTAAAATATTTTCCACTCGCATAACAATCATTATCACAGGTGAAATATTATTTTACAAAAGAATTTATATACAAAAGTGGTGCTTGGGAATATCACAGATGTGTAAACAAGCTTCATCTTAACTAATGATCAAAGTACCAAGGAAATATACATAAGATAATAAAGATGAAGATAATAAAGACACAACGCCTGTGTCATTAGTCTTACAAAGATATCAAGATCCCGATACAACATATTAATTCCACTGTGAACTGCGGCGTTACGTAACGCCGGCTACCTCACAGCCCCCTTGAGAACAGAGGCTTTTCCGCAGCAAGCATCCGAGACGTGGCGCGCGCCTCCGCCGTCGCGTCGGCGCTTGCGGAGGGGTGAGGCAAAGGGAACACAAGGCGTCGGGTGGCTGACTGCGGGCCCGAGGCAGAGAGCACGTGGTACTGAGTTTCAAAGGCGACCAACGAAAGAGGAGGTAGGGTAGCAGTGATGGTGGTGAAATGCGCAAAATAAAGGCGAGGTTGTTACGGCGACAAAAGTCTCGGGGATATCGTATATTCAGCATACGTATTTCAAATTAATTTAAGCTTCAATAATTAACGCAAAACTAGAAAAAAACGTTCAATTGTAATTGTTTTTAAGCAATTTTGTTGTTGTTATTTTTATTGCACATCGCATCTTTGATAGAAAACTTGTCACAATTGGAAAATTCCGTTTTTGCGATTAAAGAATCGTGTAATTTAAAACTCAAATGAGTCAGTAGAAAGAGGTTTTCAATCATATTTTTTCAGACGTCGAAGTTAAATGGCGAAAAAACGGCCGTAGAAATAAAATAAGAAACAATATAATACGGTTTTGGATCTCTGTAAATGTTTACTTTCCGCACTTAAGTAACTTTTTATTGGTCGTATAGTTGGGACAACAATACAAAAATAACTGATTCAAAGAATATCGTATTCTGGGAATAGGGGGGGGGAGGGCAGGCGGTGAACAGAGGAGCGTCGATCGTGACGAAGGCTGAGGCGTCTGCGGCTGAAGGCAGCGAAGGCCAGGCGCAGCTCGTGCGTCATTCGCCCCACACGGTGGCAGCGGTGGTGGCGGTGGCGGTGGCGGCAGTGGCGGCTGTGGCGGCTGTGGCGGCTGTGGCGGCTGTGGCGGCTGTGGCGGCTGTGGCGGCTGTGGCGGCTGTGGCGGCTGTGGCGACGGTGGCGGCTGTGGCGGTGGCGGTGGCGGCGGTGCTGACGGCGGCGGTGGTGGTAGTAGTGGTGGCAGCGGCCGTAGCGGTGGCGGCTGTATCTGCGGGGGCGGGAACAGGGCCGACGGTGCGGGTGGCGGCGACGGGTTGGGTGGCCGGGGCGGAATTGGGGCGGCGGGGGAGGTGGCGGGGGCAGCGGGGACGGCGGGGGCGGCGTGCTTGACGAGGGGCGGCAGAGCATGGACGGGGGTGCCCCAGTGACACTTCACCCGCGCTGCCACCCGGCCTCTGTCTGCACGCCGCCCCGCTCCCCGTTCAGACCCGAGACGCTGCCAGACACTCGACGGCGGTTTGTGATCCCTGGAAGTTCGCACACACCTTGCGCTCGTCCGTCGACAGGCTTGACACTGCATCTGACAGTTTGATAGTGGTTCCGTCGGGCTCAGACTCCGAAGCTAGGTTTCGCGCTTTTTCCCCGTTTTACTCCAAGCACATGAAATAACAATGTTTAATTACGTTACTTTGCAGTGAGTTTGTTTCTATATTTACTTCCAGTTTACAACGTGTATCATTCTGTTCCCAACCCTTTCCCTTCTCCTCAATTTACTTACAGTAGTTTGCATCTGTCTTGCTCAGTCGTTCTTTACTTATCTTTTGCAGTTTTTATCTCATCTCTTGTGTCTTATCTTTCTCTTTCTAAATCCTCTCCCCTCACCACAACTCCTATACTCTGAGCCCTTCGCTCATTACTCTCTATCCCGTCATTAAACCGCATTATTCCCGTAGCCTCGCAGCGCGCTCTAGCCCGAAAGCGTTGCGTCAGGCGCGTCGGCAGCCGGCCTGTGCCCCCCCCCCTTGTTTTCGCTCCGATCGATGCAGTCATATATTCTAATCTCTCGTCTGGAGGCGGCGCTGCGGAGGCGGGTGGAGGCTGCCACGCGCGGCCACGCCTCCTCTCCAACGGCAAACACCTACCACACACATTCTGGCAAAACTCAGGAAAATTACGCCATACATTGGGAATAGTTTCGGGTACTCAACATCATCGCCCTAAAATCATCCCGAAGTTACGATTTCAATGAGGGAGTGTGTTAATGAAAAGTATTCGCGCAAAGGATATTGATAGATATTGTTTATTTATGATAAATAACATATAAATATGTTATTAATGGTGATGGTAACTAGCTATGAGAAACTCATAAATAATTTTAGTGTTGTATGAGATGTATGAAATGATGTACCTTGAATAAATTGAATAATTGTTCTACAAGAAATGTGTCATAATTTATAGTCTTTAACAATCAATATAACAATTTGGTAGCAGAGCGTGGTTCCGAAGAACAGTGCAAGAATCATGACAGAGTTTCTCTTTTTTCGAAATTTTTGTTTCATGGTCTTTTATCCAGCCGGCTGCCGTTACCCATCACGTTCTAATGGGGCGCTTATTACACCGTATACTAGACACCATAACACACTTGCGGGCTCCTCTGATTTGGGGTCAGCAGAACGCGAGGCCTTCCGCGACAACACATACACGAGAGACAAGCGTCAAAAAACAGTTCCCAAAGCGGAACTCGAACCCGGGACCCTTTGGACCAAAGCACTTCGTCGCTACACGGTCTTAGCCACCTCGCACATCGGTAAATAATAAAAATGTATGGACTTTGGAGTTTAAGATTGACCGCACTTCTAATAGTTAGACATTTATATGATGTTATTACAATTAACGAGGATCCCAAAAGTGTATATGAGAAAGCTAGTTATGAAAAATGGTAGTATGATAGAAGTATTTAATATCCGATACCAGTCTCATTATCACAAGAAACAACGCAGTAGTAGCGTCACTAGTTTTGTAGCACGAGTCTGAACATTGATTAAATTTCAAGGCAACCTCACGATATTAGACTAGAGAACGGTATGTCCTCTTTATATGAATTCAAGTAATTCGCTTTCTTTCCCATCAGCTATTTTACCATGGCGTTACAGTTCGTTAGTAACAGAAACAGTTATGCATGATTTCCCTATTTTCCCGCAAAAGATTAAGGGTTACTGCGAATCAGCGAAATTTGAATTCATATTCTTTTAACTGCGTAAAATTCAATCCATTATCTCAAACATACTCGACAAAGCGTGTAAAATGATCAACTTTGTGGTAGTAAACTACCATTAAAACAAAATATCGAAATGAGCAAGAGAGATACACAATATCGGAGTAAAAGGTAAATAAATAAGATTTGTATTAGAAATAATAACTTTTAAGCACATTGAAATTTATGTCAAGCAAAAAGATAATTGAAAGTAAGTAACTCATATACTTTACTTTTAATCTCATTAGGGGCTCACGAATACTGCCAAATCTTCTGAATTAAATAAAAAAAAACTCGCAATTATGGTCAAAGCTACAATTCAATGCTAATTATATACACACTATCAAAAACCTGCAAATGCGTTGTACATCGCACCGTCACACTTTCCTGCCAACGCCAATTCCTTTCCTTCGGTCCCACAGGTGTAGACGAGGTGTTTTATCGCGACCGGGAATCCCGCCAGGTTTATTACGTACGCCCTCCGAAAAAGCGAAACGGCGTCAATTATATGCAGAAGGGGAGGCTCTTCATTGAGGTAAACTTCATTACAGCGTGCGCGAGCGAGCGGGAAGCCAACGAGAACGAGCGCCCGCCGCTCGCCTCGTGCCGGTCGCCTCGCCGCGTCGCGCCGCGCCGCGCGCACTAATTGGACGTTCGGATAAACAGCACACAAATCGGCGGCGGCAGCGACGGCAAGGGTAGCGGCGGTGGCGGAGAAGGGGTCGGCGGGGTCGGCGGGGGCGGCAGCGGGAGGCAGCGACGACAGCGGAGGGGACAGTGTCACAACATCGGGTTTGTATCAATGGCTGCAGTGACGATGGTCTCGATTACTAAAATGACGATGACGGTGACTGTCATGGCAATAGCGACCTAGGTAGCATGCTGAGAGCGACAGCGGGGTCGACAATGACGGTAGTGACAAAGAAGATCGCAATGACAGCAAATGTGGCTGTGACGGCAAGGACAGCGGTGACAACAAAGACGGCGGGTATAGCAATGACAGTGTGAACGACAATGACAGTGTGAACGACAATGACAGTGTGAACGACAATGACAGTGTGAACGACAATGACAGTGTGAACGACAATGACAGTGTGAACGACAATGAAAGTGGGAACGACAATGAAAGTGGGAACGACAATGAAAGTGGGAACGACAATGAAAGCGGGACACGAAAATGACAGCGGACGATAATTGACAATGGATGAAAAACCGGCGATAGTAGCCATAGTGAAGCGTGTGATGAAACTGTCGACGAAACGAAGGACACAATGAGGACGGTTGTAAATGAGCTTTAGAAAGCAAGGCAGATTATTTTTAGTGTTGACGCAGTCTTTATAGCTGCGATGATAATTACAATGAGGGAAAGTGAAGAGAATAGAGAAATGAAAGGGAGGGGAGTATTATTTCATGTTCGGCCCTGGAAATAGATGTCATGTCAGATTGTCAAGGAGTTTGAGAGACGAACCATGGTTGGCGTTTGAATGGGGTTAAGAGGACACGAGGTGCCTGCAACGCGAATTCAATGCAAAACTACACATCCCGAGGGATCGGAAATGCTGGAAGTGGTACGAAGTCTGAAATAGAGAGAAAAAAATAAAGCTACTGCGGTCTAGAGCTCCCGCGAGGCAAGCACGGGGCGTGCGCTGTGAATGCGCGAATAGGGGGGGGGGGGAGTCGGGGGGATTAACGTCGACGCGAGGCGTGGAGTGTGTACAGCGATGCTGCACTCTGTCGCCGACATGGAGATGGCGGCGGGACTAGCATCGGAAGGCGAGGGCGAGAAAGAGTCAGAACGAGGGTGAGAAAGAGGGCGTGAAAGCAACAACGAGGGTGAGAACGTGGGCAGGAGTGAAAGTGAGAATGAGGGCGAGGGCGAGGGCGAGGGCGAGGGCGAGGGCGAGGGCGAGGACGAGGGCGAGGGCGAGGGCGTGGGCGAGGGCGAGGGCGCGGTGCGAGGGCGAGGGCGAGGGCGCAGGGCGAGGGCGAGGGCGAGGGCGAGGGCGAAGGCGAAGGCGAAGGCGAGAGCGAGGGCGAGGGAGAGGGCGAAGGCGAGGGCGAGGGCGAGGGCGAGGGCGAGGGCGAAGGCGAAGGCGAGAGCGAGGGCGAGGGCAAGGGCGAGAGCGAGGGCGAGGGCGAGGGCGAGGGCGAGGACGAGGGCGAGGGCGTGGGCGAGGGCGAGGGCGCGGTGCGAGGGCGAGGGCGAGGGCGCAGGGCGAGGGCGAGGGCGAGGGCGAGGGCGAAGGCGAAGGCGAGAGCGAGGGCGAGGGAGAGGGCGAAGGCGAGGGCGAGGGCGAGGGCGAGGGCGAAGGCGAAGGCGAGAGCGAGGGCGAGGGCAAGGGCGAAGGCGAGAGCGAGGGCGAGGGCGAGGGCGAGGGCGAGGGCGAGGACGACGGTGACGGCGCGTGCGCGGGGCGTGAGCCGGAGCGAGGCGTGCGCTGAAAGCCGTGAATGCGAGCCAAGCTCTTCTCTCGCCGCGCCCGTGCCTCGCCAGCGCTCTCGCGGACGCAGCGGCGCACGCCAAGCCTAGCGACTAATGGTCCCACGGAAGCATGTCCCCCCGGTTTCTGTGTGTACACAGAGCTGTCTACGTCTATATCCGTTAACGTAATGCGTTAAATGTTAACATGATACAATAATTAGTAAATAACGTTGCAAGCTCCGAGCTTTTGTCATTTGCTAAATAATATTCGCGGGACATTAATTTGATGTAAATATTTACGCTTATTATTGCGTTCTTGAAGGGTTACGAGAAAGAAGTACCCACGAGACATTAGGTTGATAGGTTTTTTTTCTTTTTTTTTTAGATGTTTTTATCAATTTGCTATAAACATGAATTCATATTATCAACTCAGGACCACACCAACTCCCAACGTAACTATGTAATGTTTGATAAATATAATTTATTAAATATTGCTTTGATTGGCTTTATTTTCGTCGATCGATTCGATAATTTGATGTCATGCCCCTTGTGAAAATTGTCTGGTATTTCTTTATCGTGGTTCTTTTTAAAATCAATACATTTTCTTCGAATTATCGTAATTGATTTTTAAAAGTACTGGCCATTTTTTTTCAACAGGGGTTTTGAGGATATTGAGAAAACTATTTACTTGATGTAACGTACCACACATAATAATCAGAAAAGTACGGTAGATTAGTGTGTTGTAATTAATGATAGAAATTGTAAAAAAAATGGAGAGGTGTTAGTAGTGAGAAAACAACTTGTACTTTAGGAATGTTATGAGCTGTGGAATAACTCTTAAAAAAACTCGGAATTTTTTATTAAAACTTATTTGTATTGTAATAAACTAGCCATAAAACAAAATAACAAACACAAAATAAAAATTGAGAATTAAAATTTTACAGTATTGTTGAACAAAAGCCCGTTCGTGACAAAATATTTAACAACGGATGTGCAACTAATGCAGTAACATAATCTTTACGTATTATTTCCATTCCTTAGAGTTTCCTTGAAGTTTCCATTCAGTTTTTTAGCAAAGAAGTACCTTTTTAATTTTTGTAAGTATTGTAATAATTGTTTCTATGTTTTTCTTGAACTTTGCGCGCAGAAAGCACACACTAAACCCTCAAAACTATTAAATTTCTTACAATATTAAATCTTTTATACGCTAGTTGGTGATATTAAGTAGATAGTGGGATTTTATTACTACACTTTGTAGGAGTACGTCATCGTACGTAGAAGACATCTAAAGTACGGCACGATTACACCGTCGTCGTATGTAACGTAGAACGCAGCAGTTAAACGAAATACTCTCTTATCTCCAGGCGCGTAAACTGAAACTGGGGGCACCGCGACGTTTACCACGCGGGGCGCGCCCCGGCGCTCTGTTACGCGAAGAATTACACAAAACCTCGCGTCCCGTACGCTGCTAAAGTCTTCCTCGCGCGCCGCCGCGCCACGCCGCGCCGCGCTTTCCTCCACAAATCGCGCCGTAACGAGGCAGAGCGCGAGGGCGATAGCGTAACAAGTGGGGGGAGCCCGTCAGCGCAGCCCGCGGCGCGGTGCAGCGAAGTGCAAATCGCGAGCGCTGCTCGGGGCGGGGCGCGCTGCGGTGAGCGCTGGGGCGGTGGCGACGGTGGATACGGCGGCGGCGGTGGCGGCGGTGATGGCAGCGGAGGCGAACGGCGGCGGAGGTGACGGCGGCGGGGGTGACGGCGGCGGGGGTGACGGCGGCGGAGGTGACGGCGGCGAAGGTAACGGCGGCGGGGGTGACGGCAGCGGGGGTGACGGCAGCGGGGGTGACGGCGGCGGGGGTGACGGCGGCGGGGGTGACGGCGGCGGGGGTGACGGCGGCGGGGGTGACGGCGGCGGTGGTGACGGCGGCGGGGATGACGGCGGCGGGGGTGACGGCGGCGGGGGTGACGGCGGCGGGGGTGACGGCGGCGGGGGTGACGGCAGCGGGGGTGACGGCGGCGGGGGTGACGGCGGCGGGGGTGACGGCGGCGGGGGTGACGGCGGCGGGGGTGACGGCGGCGGGGGTGACGGCGGCGGGGGTGACGGCGGCGGGGGTGACGGCGGCGGGGGTGACGGCAGCGGGGGGTGACGGCGGCGGGGGTGACGGCGGCGGGGGTGACGGCGGCGGGGGTGACGGCGGCGGGGGTGACGGCGGCGGGGGTGACGGCGGCGGGGGTGACGGCGGCGGGGGTGACGGCGGCGGGGGTGACGGCGGCGGGGGGTGACGGCGGCGGGGGTGACGGCGGCGGGGGTGACGGCGGCGGGGGTGACGGCGGCGGGGGTGACGGCGGCGGGGGTGACGGCGGCGGGGGTGACGGTGGTGGTAACGGCGGTGGTGGCGGTGGCAGCGTCGGTAGTGATGATGGTCGTAGCGGCGGGGATGGGGCTGAGGACGGCGCGGGCGGGGCGGTGACGGCTTGGTGGTGTGGCGGGGCGTGGCGTGGCGGGGGAGGTGATGTGGCTGCATAGCTGCGGCGGCGAGACTTCTCCAGATGGGGAGGTAGCGAAGGGAGAGGCAGATCGTATGCAGAAAAGAGTTTTTGAGCATGAAGCGCGGTTAAGTTACTCCGTGCCAGCATTACAGTTCCCTGTGCACCGACTCGGACCGTGAGGTCCGTTCACGTTCCTCTTAGAGTTCCGACTGTGGCGGATTTACGACACAGTTATATAGCTAGATCAAATTCAGGTTTCTCTGGCAGAGAATTTTAGCGGCCGGCTGCTCTGATAAGCAGTGTTTCATGCTTTCTCCTATCAATAACAGGTGAATGCCGGAGCACTACCCTAACAAACGGGCCACGGAGTGTGCGCAATCTTTCCTCTCTCTTTCTTTTCCTACCCTCACCCTTTAAACACACACACACACACACATCAAGAACACTACCATATATGTTGGGACACCAGACGGATGCTTAGAGCTTGACGCGGCTAGGGGAAGCCGTCTGGGGGAGGTATCTGGAGATGAAAACCCGGTAGACCGACATGTAGGTCGGCACTGCGATGCAGTGGGAGAGAGCATTACCACCTTCCAAAGAGTAACTGCCGAACACGTAGTGTAATGATCAGAGCAGATGACCTGTCCGAAAACCGCAATCAATGTATCATGACTGGGTTAAAATCGACATTTTCCTTTTCAATGTTTAGTATGTTTATTTATAAAAAGTAAAGTAGTAAAAAATATTTATAATGAATTATTACATTTTCATTGGTGCGGATTTTCAAAGGTTCTGCACAAATTTCTTCGGCGCTGTAAGGTCACGTTCACGTTTCGGAATTATGCGAGAGAGCGCGCAAATTATAAGTTAATGTAAGGCGTGCATGCTGAAATGGGCATGAATGTTTCAAATCTCATTTGGTTGACAGCGGTTGAGGTTACGAGCAAAGAGAAGTAAAACAGACTGTTACTTAACGACCCTCAACAATTAATGCTAGGTTAGAGTGTGCAAAAGTTGAACTTTATTACAATAATTGTTTTAAAGTGATGTTAATTTCACAAATAGTACTTAATTAGTGAGCCTTAATTATTAAAACAATAAAATAGTAATAATTAGTTACCACATTTCATTATTCAAAATTATAAAATAAATAAATTTTTCCTCATTAGTTAAAAATATTTTGTCAATAATATTACGTAAGTTAAAATAATAAAGAATGTTATTAAACCTTAACCAGGCCCCTGATACCTTAAACGTTGTACAACTTTTAATAATAAGCTTCAGCCTGCATTATTCTCACCAGAATACTATATATATATATATATATATATATATATATATATATATATATATATATATGTAGCTTCTATTTTTTCTTTACAATTGTTTGAAAATTTTCTTTTCTCATTTTACGGTCATGTATTCTTTGTTGAAATGCAGCAGATGTGAATACAGCACAAAATATGTATAATAAAGCACTCCATAGAGTGGTTCACAAATCACATGTAGAAGTTGTGCAGTTCTCATGTTGCATGTTTGTTATGACTTACGAACCTAAGAATCTCTTCCCTCTTTTAAGTGCGCAGACGTTCAAAGAGTGAAAAGCTGCCGGATGACGAGAAGCAGTGCACAAGCGGAGCAAGTAACAAATGATGTTTCACTGCAAATGAGACTCTTAACGTGGGACCGCTCTAACGGAGCCGTCATCTTCACCGCAGGAGAAAATTTATAGATGAGAAGTACAAAATATTTGAATACATCCAGAAGAAATACGAAATTCCAAAAAAAAATTTAAGTCGAGAAAATTATTTCTTAAAAATCTTATTTTCCTGCCAAAAGTTTAAGAAAAATTTCGAGGTAATGTGTATCTCTCAATAAAAGAGAACAAAATTAACAGCATTTTATTAACTTGATCTAATAAGTCGTTTTTTAAGTAACTATGTAATTTTCTCCTTTTGCTTCAGCAAACTTGAACACTGCAATGCTTAGAGTGGTATCCCACAGGTAAACAAAACAACTCTTGCTATCGGCTCTTCTCAGCAAAGATTTCTCAGTACTGTCTACAGCTGCTTTTCATTCAAGTCTTTTTTATTCAAAGGCTGCTTTCCAACGCCGCCGCAATGTCGCCTCCACGCCCCCAGCGCTTTTTCTGCCTCAATCCCTGGCACCGGCGCCGGCGCCCTGTCTCCCTTCGCTCATGCTCACACTCGTGCTCATGCGCGCTACCTCTATATTCACCGCATTCTCTAAGTTCTCCTTTTTTTCTCTCTTTACGCAACTGCTCGGGCTGCCTTCATCAATTCCTGCCTCCATCGTCCTTCCACCTCAAGAGAACTCCCAACAGCTCTGCCAACTGTACTCTGACGGTGTCCCTGTTTCCGTCACCGATGGCCCTCGCCACTCCCTGCGCCCTCTGCCCCGCCCCGCCCCTTCAGAGCCCGGTCCTCGTCCGAGGGTGAAAAGAAAGCGGCCCTCTCCCGTATTCATGAGGCAACGGCCGCTGCCCCAACCCCCACTCGCGCCGCAGCCGCCGACGCAAATTGCGCAGAAAAACAGTCGCTCGCGCTGGCGGGCGGCGGAGAGGGAGCGGCCGGCGAACGAACGCGGAGAGAGCGCGAGTGGCTTAGTGAGCGGACCAACTCAGTGGGTGGAGAGAGCGAGTAGGCGGCGAGAGCCTGCGTGCTGAGAAAGCGAATGGGTGGTGAGACGAGCGGACGGAGAGACGAGCGTGCGGACGGAGAGACGAGCGTGCGGACGGAGAGACGAGCGTGCGGACGGAGAGACGAGCGTGCGGACGGAGAGACGAGCGTGCGGACGGAGAGACGAGCGTGCGGACGGAGAGACGAGCGTGCGGACGGAGAGACGAGCGTGCGGACGGAGAGACGAGCGTGCGGACGGAGAGACGAGCGTGCGGACGGAGAGACGAGCATGCGGACGGAGAGAGGAGCGTGCGGACTGACAGAGGAGCGTGCGGACGGAGACAAGAGCGTGCGGACGGAGACAAGAGCGTGCGGATGGAGAGAAAGAGTGGGTGAAGAGAGCGTGCGGTCGGAGGGGAGAGAGAGTGTGTTTGTGGGGAGAGGGCGTGTGTTTGTGGGGAGAGAGCATGCGTGTGGACAGAGCAGTGAAGCGGAGAATGTGAAGAACAATGAGATGAGCATGATGAAGGAGCAGACGTCGGGGATGGTGGAGCTGATGAACACAACGGAGTGAGGCGAGAGTAAGAGGGAGAGAAAAGGAGGGTGTAGAGAACGCATAGAGCGGAGATGTAAATCACTGGAAGGCCGGAGAGGGGAGAGCGCGACGTTATGGGGAAGGTGCAAATGGCCAGGAAAACGGGAAAGGGAGAAAAGAGCAAAAGCGGTGAAGTCAGAGAAAGCAGAGAAGAGAAGAGAAACGAAGGGCGAGCGGGTGGTCTGGCAGGCGAGTGGCGTGAGGGTGTTCGGAGGGGGGGGGGGGGGGGGGGGCTGGCGGGCAGTGGCGGGAGGGCGCGGGCGACGCCGTAACTATGGCTAATGGGCTCTGCACACCTCCACCCGGAAGCCCAGGGCAGCGCACATTCCCCTCTCTCCAAACCGCCCCCTCCCGTCCACCGCTTCATAAAGGAAGGGCCTCGTATGCACATTACGTTCTTTTGTATCTTGCCTTTCTCTTTAGCGTCGCTGGCAAAAGATTACCTTTACAAAAGAGACGCCATTTCTTTTACAACGGTTACAACTGTACATAAAAACTAACTACTGTATTTTCTCACTCCAAGAATGGTAATAAATGTCCGGTAAACATCATTTATTCAAGTTGAAGAAAATGTCTAAATTCAAAATGTAACTGTTGATACATGTTGATATAAAACGAATTTCATTCGTAATAAAACAACGTACATTAACGCGTAAAAAAAGAAGTTAAATCTTCACGCGCATTCATTTGCAATATTCATTTTAAATTTCAGTTTTTTCCCCAGTTTTTTTTCTTTTGTCAAAAAACCAACGAAAAAATAAATATAACCATTTTGTGATAGCTAAGATAAATTCAAATGCACTTTCACACATCAATCGACGGGCAGTCGAATTGCGATAAACTGTTTATCATCTAAATATAATGGATATTATTTTCAAGTTCTATTGATCAGGACCTATAGTTAGGTGTAAATAGTAAGACACGAAAATTTCAAACTTTTTTTTTTGTAAAACCTAGTGTTAAAGTAATTTTTTCCAACAAACAGATGTAATTGAGGAAGATGTAATTACTTCCAATGCCTTCTACATTATTTCAGTAATATAGACGAGTTTTGCGACTCTCTCACGCAACTTATCGTTTTAAAGGAGGTCTCTAAAGAAGAGAATTTTACCGCGACATGACAAATTGCCCTTTGACGTTTAAAAATATGAAGAATTTGTTTAAAAATCTCTTCTTAATATTCAAGACAAATGCAACCTGCAAATTCCCGCATGGGCAATTGTTCCATGAACACCTGTCCATTATACTGAATAAACCTTTAGGCATTGAATATTTGTTTCAAACATCGCTTGCCTTGATTTTTATTTGATATTCTGTAAGTAAATTGGAAGTTACCGTTATTCATTTTTAAACAAATAAACACGTTTCATTAACAATTTCATTTTAATATGAAAATGGAAGGAGGAAAATGGAAAATGAAAATGAAAAAAGGAAGAGGGCGGGAATTGCGACTTCTCGCACGGGTACGCTAGTCAACATAAAAAAAACAGACTTTTTGGCATACTCACTGGCAGTGCGCCGGGAGATGACGTCACAGCAGGCCACCCGCAGAACGCAGAAGCGTTGCGGATTCCAAAGCTACAGCCCCTGCAAAGACAACGAAGCATTTGAATCTTCCACTCTATTGAAATAGAAAAAAAAAAAACAATGCATTTACATCAACAGCGAAGATTGCAAAATTAAAGAAAACATGTAATAGTACTTCTCGAATAAGTTATCCCAAAATATTTTCGGTTCTCGAGCGAGAAGGAAACTGTTTTGAATACCAGTCGCATTTTTCTACAATCAAATCGAAAAATATTAAAATCAACTTATTTGCGTAACGAGAAATAACATGAAAATCTTCAGGATACACGACTGCCAGAATTTGTATTACAGGACTTCTTTCCAATAAGTGGGACACCGAGACAATACTCGTCCCGGGAGACCAAGATTCCCGAGGCAGTTTCAATTACTCAAGTTTTCATTCAGTCGTAAACTCCATCTGGGGGCGCGCGGAAGCCCGTGAAGTGTAAACTCGATTCCAACGTCACGGCCGTCAGCGCCTCTCCCACGCGGGGGCGGAGGGGCGTAGGCACACGCGGGGGCGGAGGGGGCGTGGCCCGCAACAGGTAGAGACGGCGGCGGGCGACCAAGATGGATCGACCAATCTCCTAGGCGGTTCATCTCGGGCGGGCAGCGGGGGCGGGAGGCTGGCGGCGTCCTGGCGCGCGGGCGCGCTCTCCTTTGTTTCCAGTCCCCGAGTAAACTAATTAATAACTGGGCGGAGGCGGTGGCGGAGGCCGGAGCGACACGGCGAAATGCGGGGCGGAACGGAGCGCTGTAATCGACCCGCAGCGTGCGTCGGGGAAGGAGCGAAGGAAAAAAGAAACACGTGGCGAGGTGCCAAAAGCGCCGCCCTAGGAGCGGAGGAGAGCAACTTTCTTGACGTGCCTATTGGCTTCGTCGTGCCGAAACCTGGAAATGACATCGTCGTTGCGAGGTGCTAGGAAAGCCGTTCTTCAATTCTCAGAAGGAGATAGAGAAATAGCTAGATAGAGAAGATACGAGAGAGAGAGACAAGAGAGAGGCAATAGAGGAGAGACAAGAGAGAGGCAATAGAGGAGAGACAAGAGAGAGGCAATAGAGGAGAGACAAGAGAGAGGCAATAGAGGAGAGACAAGAGAGAGGCAATAGAGGAGAGACAAGAGAGAGGCAATAGAGGAGAGACAAGTGAGAGGCAATAGAGGAGAGACAAGAGAGAAGAGAGACACAAGACAGAGGAGAGAGGCAAGCCAGAGGAGAGAGACAAGCCAGAGGAGAGAGACAAGACGGAGGAGAGAGACAAGACGGAGGAGAGAGACAAGACGGAGGAGAGAGACAAGACGGAGGAGAGAGACAAGACGGAGGAGAGAGACAAGACGGAGGAGAGAGACAAGACGGAGGAGAGAGACAAGACGGAGGAGAGAGACAAGACGGAGGAGAGAGACAAGACGGAGGAGAGAGACAAGACGGAGGAGAGAGACAAGACGGAGGAGAGAGACAAGACGGAGGAGAGAGACAAGACGGAGGAGAGAGACAAGACGGAGGAGAGAGACAAGACGGAGGAGAGAGACAAGACGGAGGAGAGAGACAAGACGGAGGAGAGAGACAAGACGGAGGAGAGAGACAAGACGGAGGAGAGAGACAAGACGGAGGAGAGAGACAAGACGGAGGAGAGAGACAAGACGGAGGAGAGAGACAAGACGGAGGAGAGAGACAAGACGGAGGAGAGAGACAAGACGGAGGAGAGAGACAAGACGGAGGAGAGAGACAAGACGGAGGAGAGAGACAAGACGGAGGAGAGAGACAAGACGGAGGAGAGAGACAAGACGGAGGAGAGAGACAAGACGGAGGAGAGAGACAAGACGGAGGAGAGAGACAAGACGGAGGAGAGAGACAAGACGGAGGAGAGAGACAAGACGGAGGAGAGAGACAAGACGGAGGAGAGAGACAAGACGGAGGAGAGAGACAAGACGGAGGAGAGAGACAAGACGGAGGAGAGAGACAAGACAGAGGAGAGAGACAAGACAGAGGAGAGAGACAAGACAGAGGAGAAAGACAAGACAGAGAAGAAAGACAAGACAGAGAAGAGAGAGGAAATAGAGGAGAGAGAGGAAATAGAGGACAGAGGGAAATAGATGAGAGAGAGTGGAGATTGGAGAGAAAGGAGAGAGAGGGGAGGAAAGAGGGAGGAGAAGGGAAGTTGAAAGTGGGTTGAAATAATCTTGAAAGTGACATTTGCCTAAGCGAGTAAATTCTAACTGCAGGAGAGTAATACAAAGGTGAAGGGGAAATAGAGATGATATTCAGAAAAGGTTTTGATATTCAAGGCGAGAGCTTAAGAAAGATGGCAGATCTTACATACACTTCAGATGTCTTTATGCAGAAAGCGACACAAGATAGCAAGGATTAAGACAAAAAGTCAACATGAAGAGACTTGTGCGATGGAATATAGCGAGAATAAGTAAAAGGTTGAAACAAGCAGGGAATGCATACAAATTTCAAGAGCAGGAAAGGGATATTTCGCCGCAGCACACGAGAAGAACGAAATTACTGGAGATGAACGGCGAAGAAAGGAAATTTGTATCAAAGATCAAAGCGGAGTGGCTGAATGGCGTGTTCGATTACTCTAAATAAAAGATGCCAAGGAGGTTTCTGGAATTGAATCCAAGCTAATCAAAAACGGCCGGTAAAACAACTGTATAAAGTAACTAGGTCAAAAGATCAATCAAAAAAGGCTTCTCTATAAGTCTTCAAACATGAAGCAGTGAAAGTTTCAACTTTTTGAAGTCTTTTTAATGAAAATTTTTAAATATAAGTTGAGATCTTTACCTTAAAAAGAACTAAAGTCTTAAAGGGACAAATAATTTTATAGACGTATTTGTAAACAAGTAAGCAAGATGATGGATCTTCTCCTGCCTCATACGTGTAGTATCTCATATTGTGAGCTTGATATTAGTTCTCGAAATGTTGTTTATGAGTCTGACACATTAATGGTGATGTTGATAAATAGTGTGTGTGTATTGTGAATGTTAAACTCTGATCAACAATAGCCCGAAAAATGCCTAGAAAATTGATAACCAAAGTATATATATATATATATATATATATATATATATATATATATATATATATATATATATATATATACAAAGTATCTGGTTCACGTAGTATCATGTAGGTTTATTTCCTTTGAAAGTGAAATGATCAAAACGTTTTGATAAAAATATTGTATCTGTGTTCATCGCAACTACAGCACACGGTTTTTTAAATACCAGGGAAATTACCAAATCACACCGTCATTAAATGATATTTCAATACCCAGGTTTGGCAACATAAAACACGGTTTTTGCTTATTATTCTCAATTTTCGCCTATTACCATAAAGTAGATTTTGAATAAAATACATTTATTTACTATTTGTATTTGTGCATAATTATTCACCGCTCCACTTTGTAGAATACGTAAGACACTATTTTAGCTCGAATGGTTGGTTCGAATTAGTTGGATTTCAAAACCAAAGCACACAGTATTATGAATCAAAATAAAGAGAAATGTAATTTTTTCCTATGAACACTTTTAACCTGGATAAACTGCTGTTTCACTGATTGTGATGCTAAGTAATTTTTCACAATTACGTATTGGCGGGCCTATATCGCGTTGCCCGAAATTCTATGCTTTTTGCGAAATTGTATATCTCATTCCAAAGAATAAAGCACACATCTCCACAAAACCACCCAATCTGACCGTTTTTGCATCAATAAAACCTTTCTCACATAGTGGGTTCACTTTTTACTTTCTCGCATATTTCTTACGTAGTATTGAGAAAGTCATGTGTTGCACAGCTAAAACTGGCGATTTTTTAAGAGAAAAATTCATATGGTAGGCCCCTGATACCCACAACGTGGATAATTCTGGCACTTACATGACCTACATGTCTTGCTTGTCAATACTTCCTCAAATACGTTACACGAAAAATTCGTTTACGTCACAAACCCATCCCGCCCGTTCCCTGAATAACTCTAGAAGCAAAACCGTAGGGAGGATTTTCACCACAATTGAAAATCCGCGATCGACCTGACTGATGTCGCGGCCCGTTGAATTTAAAAGGAATATTTTGACTTTTTGAGAGTACTTTACATTAAGTTACATCATAATAAAAACTTTCTTTAAAGTGATTCCATTTTTTTTATTAAAACAAAAGAACGCTGCTTGCCTCAATTGGTGCATGCGCCATTTTTGTTGAGTTCTTGTTTGAAGTCTTCATACAACTAGAATATTAGAGAGAGAGAGAGAGAGAGAGAGAGAGAGAGATTTTCTTGATAAAATATGTTATTCAAGGACAGTTCTTTAAAATAGTCATTACATTCTTTTAAATATATTATTAGTTCTTGCAGAATTTTGTGAAATGTAGACAATTTTTTTAAAAAATTCAAAGTTGCTGCAATTTTTTGCTTAATTTTTTCCACGTTTTAAAGAAAAGTGCGGTTATAATAATGGTGCAGGTTCCATTTATCTGATATTATTGAAAATTGCAAAAAGTTAATAATGAAAAATTTAACATTATTAATGAAGAACATTCTCAATTAATGAGTTTGCTCTTCTAAATTAGATATTTAAATAAGGTCATGTAATTGTTTTTTTTAGAAAATATGAGTAGTTTCGCTTATATTTGAAATTGCAAATTCGAATTTCCACTCTTCTTTTGCTGAAATTAGTATTTTACAAGATATCAGATCGAAATTCGACAATGAAAACGCTGTGACACGGCAGTTTGAAATTCAAAGATTTATCATTCCCAGCTTCTCATTGTTAGGCGATAACATTTCTCCCAGGAACGCAGTTTTCGATGGTTGAATTTGTAATGATCTATTAGCTTTAAAATAATTAATTTTTGCATCTCTAGCGTTACGATTGATAATTAGTTTTGCAAGTGATGGCTGACATGTGTCAGTATGAACATAAATTGCCTTATTACAATGTTGCATAATCGTTACTTATGAGAGAAAGCACGTCCTGTTGTAGTATCATTAGTTCCCATTTATTACATATATCTTTCTCACTTCATTCTCGCATTGAACCTAACTACAATTAAGAACAATTCCTAACTTATATTTGTAAATATCCTACATGTTAAGAAAAATTAGTAAAAATTATCAATCTCAAACAGAAATAGTTCACATTACACAAATATTTGTAAAATTATTAACCCTCACCAGGAATTAATAAATATTTTAAGTAGTTGTTTCAATAAAATTTGTAGTAATATTCTTCATTAAATAATCCTCATATTACACGTTACATATACTAAATGCCTTAGGTCAACTCGTAGCTAATGTTCTCTACTCTCAGTCCACTTGTTTGATATTATGATTTTCACAACGGGGAAACTACCATAGTTGTTTGCTTCGGTATTCTCAGAAACAAATTTTTATTTTTGTTTGTTTTAAAAAGCTCATTTTGTGTTCACTTTTTTAAATTGCAACTATGCTATTTTTGATTACTAGTCTTTTGAAAGTATTATTGCCGAATTTGGGAGTGATCACTCCACTTTTTTAATATTTTATGACTTACGGTTATAAACAAACTTTATTTTCTATAATAGATATTACATATGTATTCCGTAAAAGAAAAACGTATGTAATACACCATAGGTAACTAATCCAAAGCTGCCGGCGGTGTAATTTATTAATTTTTTCATGAAATGTTGTGCTCAATGTACCAATCCCAAATAAGTAGGCATTATTTGTAAACACATTGATCAATAATGATCGTTTCTAAATTTCTATCAAAATTCTACCTCAAATATACATAGAATAAATATAATTCACATTGAGTACCATTTTTACAACAAAGAGAACGACCAGACGTCATCGACTAATTGACGGCTCTTCGAATTCATAGAACAAGGTAATTCCTCGGCCTTAAGTAATTTTAATATAAATCGCAGACTTCAGTACATTGCTACATGAGAAGCTCTAAATATCCCAAGTACTTTTGTGAAATGCTAGAAGTGTGATTTTACAGGAAGAACAACCGTTATCTCGATGAGATGCCGATGCACTTGCTGTTCCAAAGGCGAAGACCAGAACGAAACTGTTTACTTTGGACTAATTGCATTTAATTCCCGTTCAAAACTTCTCCCTCTGGATAAGACGGTGTGGTTCTGAAGACTCGATGGCTCGTTTCTGAATAGAACTTCCAGTAAAGTTTCCCAGATAAAGCTACAAAGGATTTCAGTGGAAACATCACCATATTGCCTTAATAGTGACTTTCTAGATAATAGTAATAGTATACACTTCAATATGATAACAATAACAATAATAATAATAACAATAACAATAACATTAATAATAATAATAATAATAATAATAATAATAATAATAATAATAATAATAATAATAATAATAATAATAATAATAATAATAAAATCATACCATAGATAAAGAGATTAGTAGTTCTAGTAGTTACTAAATACTATTATTAGTGGTTTTTAGTAGATAAATAAATTTTTTAAACATGTTTACAACTTTCAGTTTAAATGTTGTTTTAATCCGGGAATGTTCGCAATAGATCTGCGCAATCCAAGCCATAGCAATTATACGTTCCTGAATTTTTGCGATGCATTAGTCTTCTGATATTTCATATGTTCCTTTATTGTACTTTCCTAAGAACGCCTGGCATTCTATTTTTATCGTTTCTTTGAATCTTTTCCGGTGGGAATGTTGAAACTTGATCGCTGCGCTGCGCGATATAGGGTCAGATACGTTGCTTGCAATGGTTTTAATGCATTGTGAGCTCCTGGCGTAAGCAGTACGTGTCATGACATTATTATCACTGGTCTGTAAGAAGTATCAACAGAACATGTGATCATTTGTCTTATCTAGGATCGACTGTCACAATTTCTTCCCAAAGAGAAAGATGCCGTGCAGGGGACGTCTGTAGGGAAATGAGAAAAAATGCGAACTTTGCAAAACGGAACAAGAAAGACTCGAAATATTTTTGTGAAAAAATTTAAAATACATGTTTATTTAGAACATGCCAAAATTATTTGTGGAAGTTGTATTTAATAATATTTAAGAAGACAATAAGATGTTTAATGATTTTTGCTTGTACTTCGTCAAATTTTACCTTTCTCAACTCTTGTATTCAGCCAAGATTTCTGCAGCGTAGGATTCATTAACAATTACATTGGGAGACACGTGCAAACCAAATGAAGTAAATAGAGCGTGAGATCACTCGCATTAACAAAAAGTTGAAGCTATATCAATGAGATACATTGTGGGCACAGGCATGAGACAAAAAATTGCGTGCACTCCCGGAATAATTGCATTATGTAATCATTTCAGCAAATTTAATCATTTTTTAGAGAAATAATTTCGTAAACTCTCCTTAGATAATTCTCGAAGTTGTACTTAATATTTTTTCATTACTTAAAAACACTTGAACATAAAGTTCTCTTAAAATGCTTATTATGTATTAAAGACTTCACAAATGTATTAATTCTCTCAAAATTCAATTATTTCTTTGGCTTTCATTTACTTCCTCGTAATTACGTACAATTGATGTCGCAATCTTCATAAAATATATTTTATAATCGTATCTACACAAAGATACTTTTTTAAATACCACGCATATTAAAACTGGTGGTGCTGAACAGTACATACGTTCTCGCCCATTAGTAACGGTTATGTAATATTATACCGAAATTTCTGTTAAATCAACACAACTCAGTCAATGAGCACTGACAACAAAGCGCGCATGAACCGATGGGCGCTGCAAACAATGGACGCATTTCGTTATCAATTCTTGCTAAAAGCGCCATTTTGCCGTAAATGGAACTGTTTTGTTCTGGTTCCATGAAAAATCTTCTAAGGCGTTCTTCATGGAACACTTTTGCTTGTTTCGTACACTTACAATTATTTTTCGCCATGTCTCCAAAATATTTTAAATTTGTTCTTAAATGTTTAATTTTCTTTTAAATGAAGTCTTCCAGCGCAGCCAGCATTTAAATTTGTCACCAATTTACACAAAAATACATACATTATCAAAAAATTGAACATGATCTCTTTTGAAGATCTATTTTTGATAAACACAATTAATTTAAAAAAATATATTTTCACAGTTGTACTTAAAAGAAGACACCGAAAAGAAGCGGAGTCAATTCCAGTGGGCTATTATATTTGTCGCGAAATTACACAGAAATTTGAATATTTTCAAAAAATTCAACTCGACCTTATTTGAAGATCTGCTTTTTATGGACAGATTTCATTAAGACAAAAATTGTATCTTTACAATTGTAGTTGTAGGAAGACGCCGATTGTTTTTTAATTTCGTAAACAACTGCAAATTTTTACCACTGCAAAAAAAATGGTAATAACAAGTTACAACGTGTTTCTTCGGCATCTATTCAATTATTGGCCGAACTTGGTGGTAAAAATCATTAAAAACACAAACTTCTCCTCCACACAAACATACTCTCGTAGAATTTTAACATCTGCTCGTTGTTCAAATATTATAGAAGATATATTATAGAAGGAATTAAATATCTTTTCATATGTTTCATATGTTGCAATTATATATGTTTCGGTTTTCACGTAGAGGGGTTTCAGCAGCACATATATTCGTATTATTAGTTATATTATTAGTTACATAACATAATATTATATTGCAAATTATATACTATTCACTATCCAGTCATCACTGAAAAAAAAATGGAGCCGATTTAAATCATAAGTACGCAAAGGCTATTCATTTTGAAAAAAATAGTGTACGTGAATTGATTTAAAGATCTAATAATGTAACATAGATATTCATACGATCAGAGATCGCAAAAATCATTTGTTCAGTATCAAGGAGACACAAAACGCGGATTCTGACAATACACAATATATTAAAGAACGTTATTGACTACATATAGGAGGAATAAAAAAAACATTTTCAGCGGCATGATGGACCCACGAATCGAGAGTTTCTGCCGTCAAACTGCCGTCAATCGAGAGTTTCTGCCATATTTTTTCCCCTGCAGCAATTAATTATTTTTCTCTACACACAATATAGTATGTATTACTGAGGAAGTTCAAAACAAGGAGTTGGCACGACTGGCGTGAATTCCCCGCGACGCTAGGCCCGAGGGCGTCGGATGGCGCCGGCGGCGGGCAAATGCCAGGCGGCGGCGCGGGGCGGCGCGGCGTGACGCGTGCCGATGCTTCATAATGGAGCGCGCGGTGCCACCCGCCCCACCCATCCACCCGCCCACGCACCCAGTCATGCGGCGCGCGCCCTTCCGCGCTGATCCCACGCGCGTGTAATTACTAGACATCGGAGACCGTAGGCGTCCGCGGCCGGAGTCAGTATTCACTAGGCTGTCCGGGTGACGCCGCGTCCATGGCGAAGGTACCGACGTTTCGGTCGCCATTCTGAGACCTTCCTCCTGGGCATTACGCCCTGAGGAAGGTCGCAGAATGGCGACCGAAACGTCGGCACCTTTGCCATGGATGAGGCGTCACCCGGACAGCCTAGTAAATACCAGACATTGGATGATCGGATGATCAGGAAAATGTCTATTTTATTCTAATGCAAATATTTAAAGTCAATTAATACATGTATATGAATAATTATGGAAAACCAAACATTCTGACGAATTTTTATTTTGCCCTTTTTTTGGTCTTTTGTGATATAAAAGCCTTTTTAGACATTTTCCTTATTAAACGCTTTTTTTCTTAAAATTTGTATACATTTCTTTTTATTCATGGTTACAAACACAAGTTTAAATCATTTTAAGTTATACTAATCACATAAATTTTCAACTAGTAACGAATTTACAAAGTTTGTGTCTACCTGTCATTTGGGTTTGCAGGTCATTGAATTTTTAGAACCGAAAAGTTTCACTTCTTTGCACGAATAAAAGGAAATAAAAAACGGTGGTCTCTGGGCACTTGTTTGAGCGGTGGGTGCTCACGTGAGCGCCGAGCATCGATTCGCGACGTAATCAAAGCACGCGTGACTCAGAGGGCAAGACGATGATCCCCACTTGCGACATTGATATCTTTCAGTGCCAGAAGCTCTTCTGGGAAGTGTGCTGTATGAGCCCATCTCTGCCGAGCGTGAGGCGCATCTTCATCCTGCCCGCAGTTGACTCAGTTGTACATGTGAAGCACGCCCAGTGTGTGCCTCTAAGTGCAGAAACCAAGATCAATCCTGTAAAGATGCCAATGCCTCTCACTCATTAATGGTCCATTAATAGTCTATTCTCTCACGTTATATTGTTGTTTTTTTGTTATTTCGGTATTGGCTTATTTTAAAAAGTGTAATGAAATATATTCATGTTTTTTTCTTCAATTCTTTAAGTTTTTAATGCCTTGACAGAAGGCTCTTTTTATTAAAATGTTTATTTAGTTTGAATGGTATAAGCCCGTACTTTATTTGTTCTTGAGTGCGTGCTACTTTTGTGTACATTTGTTTAGTGCCGTTTCTGTTGCTGCAGGCCATTAATTTCTTCATATTTCTGTAGTACATATATATTTAATACATAGGGGTTATTGAACAATGTCTTCTTACATGACTCAGCTTAGCAGCTAGCCATCTAACAAATTCTGCAAAGTAAACCAATCTTGAGCGGCATTGCATGTAACTGCGCGTCCTTGTTTTTTTTTTATTTTCATTAGACGTGTGTATTCACGTTACGTTGTAAAAAAATTGCATGGACTATATTCTTCAGGGCTGGGTATGAAATGAATACATAGCTAGTTTGTGGTGGCTGATTCATAGTTTGACTACATAGTCCAGGTGTCTGCAACAGAATTTTGGCAGCTGGATGCAACTTTCAGCAGGAGCGTGTAGTGCTATAAACATTATTCACATAAATGTTCAGCTATCTTAATTGCATGGCGCAATATTACAAGTATAAATGTAATAGAACGCAGTAATCAATATTTTGAAATATTGTTGAAGAAATTTGGTCCACAATGAAGGTGGTAGAAAAAGTCTCACATGGAAGTAAACGTGTGTCAAAACTACCCGCGAGCAATGGCGGTTTATGATCCATCACGCTGGGAGTTTTACCCTTTGAATTTTCCAATTCAGACGCAAAACTTTTCTCATATCTTCTCACTTTTTTGCGTTTCTCTGTATAACATTGATTTCTTCAGAATTCGGTTGTTAAATGAATCCTGGATGAGTGTATGTGCTTTTACTTTACTGTATTTTTTTGCTGCAAATTACGATGAATATTTACAAAGAAAATAACAGGCCCCACCAATCCTTGATCTAAAGAGGTTAACAGTGTGATTCGTATTCTATTATTCAAGGTCGGGAACAGTTGTAAACGGCGGCCAAGGAAAACAGATTTGTCGGGAATACGGCAGTTTGTGGATCCCTGAAACGAAAAAGGGTATTTGTTTTGCCTCTACGAAATATTTATCTACAATACGTGCTATAATTACCATAGAATTCCTGGCTAGTGCGTGTGGAAAGTCTCTTCGCACTAAGCCGAATGAAAGCCACCTAGTAAAAAATATGTTTATATTGGTAGCAACCTCATTACTGAAACAAGTGAAAGGGACAACACTTCCAACGTATTATCACTGTGGTGAGTACACAATTTACGTTCTCTTTCGCTACAGGCTGCTCGAGCTACCAACATAATTTATGTTGCTAGCACTCTCACCAGCAAGGTGTCACTGCGGTGAGACTTTCCTGACTTCCCTTCCTATACTGAGAAAGTTATTTACAGTATTTTCAAAATATTTTTGATTTTCACATAATTTTTAGTAAACTCTTGACAATTTTCTCCAAATTCGTAAACAGAAGTTTCCCAAGAACGACTTCCCGTTTTCTTTAGATTAGTGCTGAAGTAGTAAAGGTAATAATATGGCCCAGGTACGATTCACATGAAAACGTCTCATATTTCAGAAATTGTAAAAGTTCAACTTTCTTTTTTAGTTCCTGATACTTCAAACTGTTCTGTTCATGCATTACTGAAGCTATGGTTCCTTTCTTAATGTAATATACTTCTCAATATTACATCTTTAAATAATTTCGTGTACATTTTTATCAAAATATGATTACTTTTGTGTCAGAATCAATAGAAAATTAAGAATGCAATGTAAGTGCTGTTCTTCTGTAAATTAAGTAGTTTATGTGGTAATGTGCTAACCTGATGAAATGAAAGTGCTGAGTTTGAATAATGGCCTGAGCACTACAATTCCTTATTATTAACATTATTGATGTATGATTTAATTCAATTGCCAACTTTAGAAGTCCAAAACTTTTGAATAAAACAATTAAGAAACCAATTCATTTCCACATTGCATTTATTGCGTCATTTCTTTAAGAGTTTTCAAGATAATGAAATATTAGCAAGATTTAAGGACAAATATTATAACGTTGCGTCACTGATACAAATACGAGAGAGTGAGTGCTGTTGCAGCAATATTAGCTTTAGATATGATGTTTATGAACCAATGCTTAAAAGTCTCTAAGAATCTACAAATCGCTCATCCTCACAGTGTGTTTTTAAATATTTTAGATGTTATGTTAGAAATTCAAATATTTTTCCTAATATGACTGCATTACGTAATATAGTCGAGTAGCGCATGGTGCAGACACAACGACAATAGCAGAAGCACTATAAATTGAGGTACTGGTGGTGGCGTGTAGCTGAATGTGTAGAGAGACACAAAGGGTACTGCGGAGAACTAAGCCTCCACAGACGTGAAAAATGAGTTACGTTAATCACTGACTAACTGTGCCATTGTAAAGCTAACACATACTACACAATGCGCCTTTGGTGCGTTATAACAACGACCAATATGCACAACTGAATAAGCCAATAACTTTGAAAATTAAAGCAGTGATTCCGTATGTTATCAACACTTTTGGGCTTGAAAATCGCAATGAAGAAATGACTAAAAACAAACGGGAATGCGTATAGTCCTTGCAATTTATGATCGACACCAGGAGTAGACCAGGATTTGTGCAAATATGAAGGTCAACATAATAGCGAAGGGTAATACCGGTAAAATATATGGTTTCACGGTTTGTTATGGTCATGACATATGACCAACATATGTCTACAGGTTATTAGTCTATAACCATGTACTGGATGGTCACGTCCGAACCAGTTGTATTGTACAAAGTACAAAATGTCTTTAATATCGGGCCATGCTAGTTATCATTCTACGTAAATAATAACATCGTCATATATTTCAAGAAGTATTTTATAATAATAATAATATGTACGAGTACCTCCGGCAAAATATCAGTCGCCATATTTGCCTCCTGAGATTAAGCTATACCATGAAACTTACCTTAATCCTGAGGTAGTCCTATTTCATATTTTTAAAGGACATACTATTTTATAAATATGAACGGTCAACGTATTGAGTCCCACCATGTTTTGAAAGAATACAGAATATAAAATGCTACTTATTACATGGTAAAAATATTTAAGGAATAAAATAGAGACAAAAGACAAAAACAATAGTTTTACCTGAATTAACTAGTGATTAGCCAATCGCAATGGAGCTTACACTGGTTTTAGACAAATAAACACACAACCGATGCTTGGAGGCGAAGAAGAGACGCTAACCGAAATGGCTGTCTTGTTATTATGAATAGTAATAATAATAGTTTTCCGTTATCCATTTTCCCCTCGCAAATAGGCCGACTTGGACTACACGTGCATTCACCCTTCATTTACCGGGACGCAGTAATAATACCTTGATGGCAGGTGAATGCAACTTTATCAGAGGATAATCGTTCAGCTAAAACCGATTTTTATCTCCCACGGTTGTTAACCTTGAGGATATGGAAGATGAAATGATGAGGATAGTGAAGGGTGAAAGGACGGCACACACATACAGACGTACACAAATATACTCATGCCCGAAACGGAAGTCTAACCCGCGATCTTCTGGTCCGAGACAGCTACGCCACTACTGCCTTAGCGATCTCGGCCATCTGATCGGCCGTTTTACATTTTCATTTAATTAAAAACTCGATTTTTTGATCTACATGAGATCATGATCTTACTATATTATAAATTTAAACGACTGCAAAAATGAAAAACAATGTTTATTTTACTTATTTATTTATTTATTTATTGTAAGATATTAAATACGATTATTCGGTTTTAATTGTTTTAGTCATTGTAACATGAAGTAAGTTACAAGGAGGGCAAATTGCGATACCAACATGAACAAATGAGCAAAACAACACATTAACACACAACATGCATCCAACAACTGGTGGGTCAGTAGGCATTCTTAGATTCGTAGGACGTCAACAATAATGTTTGAGAGAGAATTTTAGAAAATTCATTTCGATTTAAAGGACATCAAGAACATAAATTTCATAGAATTAAATGATGGAGTATCAGGAAGGGAGAGAGAGAGAGAGAGAGAGGAGGGAGTGGGTACGTGAGTGGTTGCGTGTCAGTGGGTGCATAAGCGTGTGCGTGCGTGTGTGGGTCTGTGGGTGCGTGTTTGCGGCTGTGGGCGTGCGTGGATGCGTTTTTTTAATTTTATTAATACACACTTCCCAAAATTATTATGATTAATATAGATACTCAAAGGATAAGGAAACAATATGGACTGCATAATAATCCGGATCCAATATTAGAAGCTGAGACACCAATGCAAATACTAGTTCCCACCGAAAGAAAACGCATTTGTGAGAGAATGTAATATTTATAAATTTTGAAAAATGGAAAAGGGTTTTTCTTCTAATTCAGAAGAGGTTTTGCTTGCATAGCGGGTAAATAGAACTGGTGTTTAGGTTCTTTTTCACATCTGTAATATTCTTACACTTCAAAACAATAATATGTTTTACATTTATGTATTTAATTTATTAATGCTTCGTATTTTGTTGTGAGTCAAACCAATGCCTTGCGAGTGATATTTCACATTATAAAAAACGTAATAGATTATGTCCATAGAAATGATTCTGAATGGTCTGAATTTTTCTTGATTCTTAATGATGGTTGAATTTTAATTTCACTCCTGCAACTAATAATTCAATAATTTTTCGTTGAATTAATGGAACATTTAATTTACTAACCGAAAAACAATATAAACATTTTTATATAGTATATCTGTTGCCCTGGACAGTCAACAAAATACATTATAGAAATATTACTAATTTACTTTTTGAATATTATTGCTGAGCACTTTTACATTATAGAAATTCGTAATGTATCGAGTACAGACGTCAGCATGAATTATGTATTGCTTCAAAACCTGTACGACGATATATTGACTGAAAAGAACTTTGGGTTTTTATGTGCGTCCGTGGGAAACATTACCGCTCAAACGGCACACAGGATTTACTCCAAAATGTACCAATACTATTCATCCCAATGGATCTGGTCATATTCAACGTTGTTTCGAAAGTAAACTTTTAATTTTGATACCGATAAAAACTGTCTCTCAAACGAGTTTCAAAGTTTATCCGATTTCTCCTTTTCCCCAAGCAACAAAGCATCAGAATTTGTAAAGCTAACCGTCTAAAATCACTCCTGAAGCTTTCGATTATATATATTTTTTTACACCGACTCTGTCCCAACAGAAAGCCAATCACGAAGCTTTCGCATTTACGTGAACTTTCAACTCATTACGGGGAAGGTTTTACAACTCTTCTGAGAAGCGGCCGTGAAAAAAAAGAGAGAAAGGAGAGGGGCTTTGGCAAAGGAGGCATCGACTACGAAGCGCCCGTAGGCCCGCGCCGCGCTGCTCCGCGATCGAGCGACTTTTAATTGGAAACGAATTCCGGCGAGCGCCGAACGCCACGGGCCAAAGGGCGAAAAGCGGCGGAGGAGGGGGAAGCGTGGCGAAAGGCAACGGCCACGACTGAATACCCTGAACGAACTTCAAACGGTAAAACTCAGGTGATGAGAGAGATACAATGATTCATTGATTAGCGATTCCGGGCGCGTCAACTGCTGTGGATATTAGTCCTGTAAATGTGCTTTTACCGCGAGTGGTAGCAGCCATCTTCCTTCGCTGGATAGCGATATCCGGCGCTGACCTAACTGTCGGCTTACGATTTTTTCCACAACCAGGTATCTCCCAACAGAGGGATCGCCTCTGCTGGGATACGCTTTAAGCTCCCGACTGGCCTTCCGGCATGTGTGTAGGTAGTAGGGTCTTCCGGTAGTGTGGAGCATGTAAGTGTACGTCTGTGTAAGTAAGGGGCAAGAACAAGACAAAGAAGGGGAAGGAAATACCGCGTGCGGTTCGTGACACGTTTGTTAAGGCACTCCTGGTATTGATGCCGCTGGATTGATTCGCCTGGTATTGATTGGATAAACAACGGAAAACTGTCGATCAGAGCAGCCGTCCGCTAGAATTCTCCTCCTAATAGTAGCTGAGGTATCAATGGGAAATTCCGTTGTTCTTACCTGAACCACAACAAGTATTTTTTCAATTCTTTGCTTCTTTTGCGAAACACGTCGCTTTAGCCCGGCTGAATTCCATTTATATATGTAGTTGGTGTGGAAAGTGTTGCCACCAGCCGAAGATTTTCTCTCAAATATAAAACGAGTTTTTCTACTTTGTGTTCGTAGAAAATATCGAAAGAGAAACCGTTTATATACATGTCACAAAATATGTCTCCTCAAAAAATATAAAATAGATATTTACCTTCTTAGAAATAGCAAAATTCACGGAAATCCGCGAGATCAAAGGAAATAACTAAAGCTTCACAAAAAGAGAGCGCAGGTTTGGACAGGGGAATGATATTGTTAAAAATTCCTACCACTACCTCTTTAAATTCTGGAAACTATTGAAAACGTATGACCTCGACCACATCGACCCGCAAATTTCATTAACACAACACGAGTATTATCTGAAATGACATGTAAATAAATCTCGCCTCGAAGACATCTCAAAGCGTAAAACGCTGACAAGCAAAGTCGTAAATCTAAAAGAGAAGTCGTAAGTACTGCATTGCCTGTTAATAACAGTAAGATTTCGCCAGCAGAAATGGAAAGTTTCATTCCACATAATCCAAACCAGTTTACCGGAGGTAACATTGGAGAAAATCACCCACTGTGCTGATGGCACGGAACCAATTCAACTTAGCCAACCCTCGATGGGTCAGCTACAGGAAGGAATTCCACAGGCTCTAGCATAAGGTCAGTAACAAACAGTGATATAGAGCAAGAAGGCAAAAATATCGTATCAATCACGATAGCAACAATGATCTAAATATAAAATCTAAATCTATAATAATTAATGCGCCGGTGAAAATTTGGACCTCGGAGTGAACTTGATAAGCAAGCAAGTGAAAATACAGTAACTCTTATTAATAACTTCCCTTTGAATAAAGTTAAAACCCCACTAAAATACCACCAATCATAGCAGACATCACCAATTTTAATGGAGTGATCAAAGAATTTAAATTTTATGTCACTACAAACTTATTTGCTGATAAAAACAACAATGAAGTTAAAATAAGTGCATACTCACCTAAAGATTTTCAAAACTAACTTACTCTCATCCACATTTTCACTCCTTCAAATACCCATTGAATTAAAATAACGCTAATGGTAAAATATTAGTCCATATCGCATATCTCTCAAAATAATTGCGCCTCCAGGCTCCAAATATTACCCATATGATTGCTTAAGATATCCCAATAGCCTCGATATCGGAATTACAAGCACTAAAATAAAACTACACACTACTACTTTATTCAAACTAGACTCAGATCACATTCCGGTCTTAATAACCACATAACAAACACTCCCATCGCACGGCCGACTACCAAATCCAAATATAACAGTTGACTGGAAAAAGTTCCATAAGCTAACTAGTACAATAGTACATAAATTCAAAATTATTTTCAACCCACTAGAAACAGAACAATCAATGAACCATCTAACCACCATAATGCATATCAAAATTAACAAAGGCCAAATTAAAACCAAAGAGAACGAACAATGATAAACAAAATAACCTCGGAATAACTGAAACTAATACAAATCAAAAACAAAACACGCAGACTGTGGTCGCAACGAAGAGCACCACGGCTAAAACTACAATTTATCATTTTAACAACAATTTAACATTAGCAATTTAATTAACATTGGACGTAAATCAATCAATTCTTCAACAAACAGCAATTTCAAACCTTACTCCCATCACGAAATGCTAACAATTACTCCGTATATACGTGTGTACACGGGAAAGTAAAAAGAATACCATTCTCCCACTAGGCACGCCCACAGGAAAAGTGTATACGCCTACACAGAATGCCGAAGAACAAGCAAATTACTTTGCATCCACATTCACTCTGAATAATACAATACCGCAACCTAGTCATCTCACAATCAGCGAAACAGTCAAAATAAAATAAATTAATAAAAAAAACAAATTTTACAGATTTATTATGATTGCCTTTGGAGGTTGTGTTATTTCCCCCCTTCTGAACACATCTTTGTTGGACAAACTAGATACTATTCCTTTTCTTAAACGTGCGTCAGAAAACAAACGTTTCAAGTAAAGAGGCGCATTTTGTGATGATTGATTCCAAAGGTGATTAACGTATAGAGAAGGCATTTTACTCTATCCTAAATCCAATTTTAAAAATTCCATTAATTTCTCATTCCTGATAACTTGACATTCGCTGGTTTCATATTTGGAGAGTTGAATACAATCTGAAGATGACACGGTCTTGGTCGACACACAAAAGGGACTGAAGCGTTTGTTCCAACTAACAGAAGAGGTCCACGATTTTTATTCCAGGAGCGCTGATTAATTAAACGGGTATAACTAAAAACTAAATTACAAAATGTGTATCGAACAATACACTTCTGTAGCATTACATTCGAATTTCAAATGCACTATTGCACTGAACCACATCAATTTCCATTGCATCACTCTGCCTTTTTATTTCATCAAATCCCATAATTCCACTTCACTCAACCTACCGAATATTCTTCTGAATATTAGAAAGAAATGTCTGAAAAGTTATGCCTGGAATGTCCTATTATATTGAAGTGAAAGATGGACGCTTTTAAAAAGGGACATGAGTTGTTTAGAAGCTGGCGAGATGTGGTTGTGGCGAAAATCACTGAAGGTTGCCTGGACTGAAAAAATGTCAAACTATGTAATTTCAGAAAAAGCGAAAAAGAAGACACCCTCTTAAAAACCATTTGGAACAGGAGAGCAAAATTATTGGGCACATTCTTAGGCATAACGAATTCTTAAATAAAATTTCGGAATATAAAATAGTTGAGAAAAGAGGAAGAGGGGGACCAAAATTTAAAAAAAAATTGAACAACTTCAAATTCAATTACAATTCAAAAACTCTGCAGATATGAAAAGGACAACATAGGGCAGAATGTCATGGCGGCAGCGACAAGGCACTTTTGGACCTTCATGATGATGACCCTTCCAAACTCACTCGCCGTGGAGGCCGAGCAGCGGGGAAAGAGGGCGAAGCAACGGGCGGCTGCTGCGGCTCCGGGAGCCGAGCGCGCCGTCCGCTTTAATCTGCGGCACAATCACCGCCGCGCGGCGAGGCGCTGGCAAATTGCTCGGGGCCCCGCACCGCGCGTATGCGTCGGCGCGTGGGCGGCGCGGCGGCGCGGCGCGACCGCAGGCGCCGGAGACGCGGGCCACGCCGGGCGCGTTCTAAACGCAGAGCCCGCGCTCTATACGATGTCCTTCCTCCGTCACGCTCTCACTCACGCTTGCAACCACCCTGATACCGCTCACACCTCGTCTCCTCCCATCCCTCCGCCCCACCTTGCCCCCTCCCCCACCTCGCCCCCTCCCACACCTGGCCGTCCTCCACACCTCGTCCCCCTCCCACACCTCGCCCCCCTCCCACACCTCGCGCCCCCTCCCACACCTCGCGCCCCCTCCCACACCTCGCCCCCCCCTCACACACCTCGCCCCCCCTCACACACCTCGCCCCCCCTCACACACCTCGCCCCCCTCACACACCTCGCCCCCCCTCACACACCTCGCCCCCCCTCACACACCTCGCCCCCCCTCACACACCTCGCCCCCCCTCACACACCTCGCCCCCCCTCACACACCTCGCCCCCCTCACACACCTCGCGCCCCCTCACACACCTCGCACCCCCTCACACACCTCGCGCCCCCTCACACACCTCGCGCCCCCTCACACACCTCGCCCCCCTCACACACCTCGCACCCCCTCACACACCTCGCGCCCCCTCACACACCTCGCGCCCCCTCACACACCTCGCCCCCCTCACACACCTCGTCCCCCTCACACACCTCGCCCCCCCTCCCACACCTCGCCCCCCCTCCCACACCTCGCCCCCCCTCCCACACCTCGCCGTCCAGCACCCTCCGCCACCAGCGTTCAAGTGTCCTTCGCGGCTCCTTGCTCTGGGGACTTCCGTTTCTCCAGGATACCCTTCGCGTGTATACATCCGTCCTTACACTTGTTGCCTCTCGGAGACATGGTGATCCCGTAGAAGATAATTTTGGATTCAGAAAGCAACTAATAAGGATGATTTGATTCAATGATATCTACTTGTAGTTTCTACCACATTGCAAATGATTTGGATTTTATAGTACGGAATATGTTTCGTCAAATGCAGTGCCGGGCGAATCGTTGCGTAGCTGTATTACTGCCGCCATCTCCCTCTCGTGGAACCCTATGTGAATTCTAACCGGTCCCTGAGGAATTACTGTAGAATAAAATGGGTTCACACCAGACTTTGGATTGTTTTGTTCTAGCTTTTATTTTAAAAATGTATTATTACCATTAATTCATCATTACCATAATCATTATTTATTTTTCTGTAAAGAATGCTGAAAATGTTCATGTTCAGGAATAGAAAAAATAATGGTTTTTCGAAAAAAGTGTTTCTCCATTCTTAGATTTGGGAAGAGAACACATTCCATCAAAAATATATCAAAATGAGATAATGTAGATTTTTGTATATCGTATAAAATGTGAGACAAATCGTTACCTTGTTTCTGAATATTTATCATAACTTTTATCTCTCCCCTTCATGAATGTCAGTTACAGACTTGCACTGTTTTTGACATATATGTAACTCATTCCTGGTCCACAAAACAGTATAGAAACTTTTAATTCATATTCCCCAGTAATGACGAAGCTCTATATGATAGCTCAATAGCATTATTGGTATTAAATCTGTATCCTGGATTTGCGTTCATATCTAGATGCAAGCATAAAAGAAGAAGAAAATTAAGAAAATAAATAATAATTTAAAACTAAATTAACAATATCAGGGCTCACAACCTTCAAGATGTAAATTCATATTAGAAAACAAAACTATTGAACAGGTTAATGCCTTTAGATTTCTAGGATGTGACGTATCATATCTCGGCGAAGTTGATATTGAAAGGAAGATAGAAAGATTCAATATGGTGTGTAGCACCATCAAATGAGCGCTCAAAGGAAAGGTCCGTAAAGACACAATGCTAAAGTTTTATAAAGTTATGGCAGTGCCTTGCGGACTTTATGGAAGCGAAAACTGGACTATGAACTCCAGAACACACAGTAGACTTCAAGCAGCAGAGATGAGATTTTTAAGATCAGTCATGGGAGTAACAAGAATGGACAGATTAAAAAACGAGACTATCCGAAAAAATATAGGAATTTACAACTTAAATCAAAAAAAATAAGGAATACAGAGAACAATGGAAAAAACACCTGGAAAGAATGGAAGACGACCGTATTCCAAAGCAAGTGCTTCAGTACATCCCTAAAGGAAGAAGATTGGTAGACCCAGGAGTAGATGATTAGATCAAGGAGGTGCAACGGACCAACCGGTCTAATGCATGAGGGAGAAGAAGAAGAAGAATGAACAATATCAGATTGTAGTGCAATATTAGCTCACTAATTTGCAATACTTTTTGTTGCCTTACAACTACGAACGTATTTACAAGACATACAATGGGCAGCATTTTCTACACAATTCTTACTAGCCCGAATAGGATTCTTCAAACTTTAACACACACTTACTTTATATTTAAGAATGTCTCTGGCGGAATGACTATAAAATTAACAATGAATTATAATCAATATGTATTACTAACCCACACTGAACATTAGCTTCAGTAGCAGGAATGTGGAAAATTGAACCCCGCACATTTCAGAGATGTATTTAACAAATTTTTTTCAAATACGAGTTATTGTTTTTCTTTTAATTAACACAATCAATTGTGTGGCCTAATATTGAAATAAAAGCTGTTAAATAAACTCCACTACCGAAAAATTCCTCTTGCCAAAGCCTGACATGTAAACCATTAATATTTCCAATGAATTAATTGCATTGTAGATTGTTATGTTAATAAACCAAGTTTTCTACTGCGCGCAAGCTTGCCCTTTTCGAACTATTCACATCAGCGACGCTACGAACCGGAGTAAACTGTGTGCTGTCGATAGCAAGTATTTGCGCGTGGAGCCGATCGGGGAAGACACCTCGCTCCCACACGCGAATATTTAATGTCCCTGTTCCCTCGGGGTCATGAATAACGGGTGGTGTTCTGTCCACGTGTTTTTAAACTTTTCTAGTTCGTGTAGTGAAGAATGTTGAATGCTTATTAAATATTAAAGATTCTTCACTATCCAAAGATAATAGTGGTCACTTCCAACAATCTGCAAACCTTTCATTCAAGTCAAAATAACACTTTTTATGAAGAAATTGTTTCATTATTAAATTTTAATTTATCCAGAACGGAGTAAATATTACTGAAAAGGACACATATATTTATATATTTATAGCAGTGTAGATTCTCGCAATCAGCGGATTACATGGAAGCATAATGTTTTACATCGTTTTTATTTCGTGAGACTCTCTGATCCCCAAAATTTACACTGAATCAATGCATGTTACACTGACTTATTTATCTTTTAATCAATCCAAACAATATGTACCAAATCAAATATAGCCTCATCTTATCAGTTAAATGCCATATAACGCATTGTAATAGTCTTTGAAATGAATATTTTTTTCCATTATTTCTGCCGTTCATTCGTAATCACTTCAAAAAGTTTAATAACGAAGTGTGCATATATATAGATTAAATATCTGCAACAAAGTTTGTCAATTAGACTCAAATATTTAATCATATTACTCGTCATAACTCTGATCTTGAATGCAAAATATCATTGTATAACAAGAACTGAGTAGCCACTAATGGAAAGCAAAGACGTATTATAAAGCAAGCTGAAAATATGTTCTAATGAAGAAATCACACACAAATCATACTTTAAAAATTGCAGAAATAATTTGTAATTTCTGATTTACTGCAAGAGAAAGAACATCTCTCTCCCGTAAAAATTTCGAATAATATCAAACCTAAGAGTCTGAGGGTTATCATTTTTCACGAAAGATTTTTTAATGTATTATATTAAAATTATCCTCTTAGAATATACAAACCCAACTCGTGCAGTGACTAAATGTTGAAAACAAAATCCACATTGAATATGGATTTTAAATGAATTGTGAAACTCAATTCTTTCATAGGTAGTTAGTTGAAAATATTGTAAAATAATACAAGGTAAATAAAGTGAAACATCAAAAAAGTAATCCAAAATGTAAGACCATTACAAGAACGTCGTAGTGGTAATTTATATGGATTGCAAGCCCCTAAATTGATCGTAATTAACAAGTTGCAGTATTTTGTCTAGAAAATAATACAGTTTTTTTCATGTTTTCATATTAAACTACAAAGAAATCTCAAAATTACCAACCTTTTTTTCTTCCATGATCCTTAAAAACATATCGTACACATTTTAACAAAGATTTTTAACTTCTCGCACTCAAATCCTCGAAAATATTTTTTGTTGTTTTGTCAATTTAAATATTTATTTTAAAAATACATAAAACATTCCATTTAAGCAGTAACATTCCATTGCTGTATACTAGGTGTCGCAATCTATTCATCCAAAAGAATCAAATCAGTTTTCAGAGACGAGAGAGAGAACTACTTTTCCTACCTCTCCGGGAGAGATTGCATGACTTCGCCGCCCAATCAATAAGCCATTAACGTGCTTTAGGGAGCAGTAGATTGCAGCTACCCGGCGAACTCTGACAGTTGTCAAATTGACGCCGTCATTCAGACCACGACGTCACCAGTGCTTTGAGTATACATAGATGACGGCCGGGGAGATACGTAGCCGTCGAGGCCTTTCATGGCTTCAATTCCCCGCACGAGGATAGCAGCGCTCGACCGCGCGTATTTCCAATCAAATTGCGGCCGAAGCGGAATGCCTGGCAGGGTTAATGCCACTATAAAAATTGGAATGTGCAAATTTCACGTTTTTTGCTCACACATTACAGTTTCGACACACACCGCTTTGGCTGCATTTACATTTTCGTCACACAGTGTTTTGACTACGGTAATTATTTTCCTCACAAATAATGCAATATAGTAGGGGTATGTTAACGCACGAGTTAAGTTTACGCATTTCACTTCGTTCGAAACAAGTTATAACTGCCGCAACACCAGTCACAGCAAATGCTGGTGTCCAGTGGGCGTTCTCACAAAATCCTGAACGCCAGTGGAGTTTTTGTCTAACTAAGAGCATATTTTGTCTAACTGTGAAGAAGAAATTTTTTTGATGCGACCATCAATGCTCGTAATGATGTTAACTTTTAGAATTAGATACAGGCAATTATGAACATTGGGTTTTCCTTCTTTTAGGGTTTTGTCGATTTGTATGAACTGAAAGTTTGAAAGTAAATTACTGTACTTTGAAAAGGCGTTGATCCAGCTGTAGAAGACAAAGGAGACATAAAAACACAAAGATCGATAAAGAAAAATACTAGTAAAAACAGTAACGAATAAAGATATCGAAGAATCAGATGACAATTTTGAAGATTGTTTTCCTGTTTATTGTTTGAAATCCCAGTAAAAATTACTGTTGTGACCAAATTATTCTGTGAAAATTATGCAAACTGTGATTAAACTGAATAATAACAATTTCACGTGACTAAAACCACATACGACCACATGTACTCGTACTGTGCCATTTTCGACTGGATTCGAAACAAGCGGTAGACTAAAATTAGTGAATGACAAAAGCTGCTCGAGTGCCTCGCACTTCGACGTAAACCAGTTGAAAAGTAACAAATACCATTGAATTTTCTAGGTTTGCAATTAAAAACGAATGGTAAAAACAAAATAGCGTCGTAATTGGAGGAAACATTTTGCAGCGTGAAATTAAGAAAATAATCCCGTTCTCACATGTAGCTGAACTTTTGATCTTTTTTATTTCAATATTCAAAGTAATATTATTTATTTTCCAGTAACAGTTCGCCGACTGATCTGGGATTAGATATTTACGCATTACTTATCATGGCCGTTTCCCATGATCATCTTGAAAAATTCGCAGGAAAGTTTGTTGTATTATCCAATTGACACTTGGCTTTTTTCCATGAGGTACATGTTATAAAATCGTTCCGTATGTGGGCGAGGTATAACATTCAGACAATAATACATTGCTTTATCGTATTATTTTAACTTTCAAACTAAGTTAAATAAACATAACCTTGATGAAAGTACAGACGTTACGATCAATCATAAAAAATACAAAGTGAAGGGCACGCGAAATATATCCTTGAACGTTAAGGTTGCTTATAGATCCAATACATCTATAACGTTAACGATCGAGTGCCTCGCAAGCTCGATGTATCCGTAGATTATTAATGTCATTTTGGAGCGGACACGTGTCGTGTGGCGGCAGCGTTTGGTGAAACATTGAAGAAAACAGTACTTTGCCACCGTCGCGTGAGTCACCGAGTGAAGCAGCGCGGAGGGAAGAGGAAAATTTTCCTGAAAGATTTTTGGTGGACGATTTTCTGATCAAAGATTTACAGCAGCCTACTGTAAATCAAGACCGGCCTATGGAAAACTTCGCATGTAACTTTCCGTTAAGTTTTGCGACGGGATAGGTCGGGCATATTGCGAGAGGGGTGGGGGTGGAAATCGCAGAGGCAAACGGGCGCTGGAAGGTCTGGACAGATAGAAATAGACTGTCGAAGTGAGCGGTCGGCTCGGAGATTTGTTTGAAATTTTAACGGCGACTACCGCCGCACGAGAAACTGGTAATAATCTCGAGCCAGTAATTTCGATAACTCCAGCATCGGAATTTATTCCGAATGTCGGACTAGAACCATTTAAATAACACTCTTCACGTATACGAGGGAGTGTGCAGCATTGTTTCTCGGCTGCTAAACACTACGCGGTCCAGGCGACGTTTGACGACCTGTGACCAGCGTATCAGACGTTGCGGCCTCAACTCCACTGGACTCGGGGCGGTCTCCGACTCAACCAGGCGGAGATTCCTGCAGGCTACCGGAAAAGTCCATGGCTATTCGGCGGGCCATCTGCTGCCACCGACTGCCAGTTGAGTGTGTAATCCTTTCGGAGTGAAGTATCTAAATTCCAGCCATCACATCACTGTAAGTCCATGTATTCAATTAACCGTTGAATGTAGAAGATCAACACGCACAATAAACGTATCCCCGTCGTTTTGGTCGGGTGATTTGACTAAGAAAATGAGTATTTTTTTAATAATTAGTTAGTAAATGCAACCTCCGACCCAGGGCGCCTACCCCTGTTGATGTCACGACGCCGGCGCCCAGATACAGGTAGGCATACGCTTGGCGCCCCCATAAATAAATTTAGCGCATGCTCCGGGTATCTGGAAATTACCGTCGCACCTTGAGTGTGACGGCACCCCTATGATAGTGCGACTCACTGCGACACGAGTATTCACGTCAGCGTGGTCCATTACAGTATATTTAATAAAAGGAAGACGTCTTTTTCCGGGTTTGCACAGAAAATGTCAGCTGAATATTAGCAGATCTGCCTCCAAATAGCCCGTGAAAACGTACAGGTGAAGCGGCAGCGTACGATTTAAAGGCGGTGTGATTGAGTGACGACCATCTTCTGACGGAAGTAAAGAGCAACAGCGGTATAGGAACGGAGGCGACCACTTGGTCGCCACCAAGTGCAAACAGCGAGGAAGATGACGCATTAGACGAGAACTCTGTGATAATAAAGGCAGCGCAATAGTGCTGAAGAAACACCTCGAATACGAAATCACGATATCTTCCATACACTGGTATTTCAATAAGAACGACACAAAAAAATCACATATTTCTCTAACATAGACAGGAAATATTTACGGTATTGCAAAAACCACGAGTATGAAACAATACTCAATTTCACAGCATTCTAAAGAAAATAATTCTTCAATTTTGTAAAGTAATTAATGTGTTTAAAGACATATAATGCCAATCGTATCTTCGTTACAAAACAAAACACTAAAAATGTTATAAGTTGTATCCATAGGTGTGTAAACATTATATGTAAAACTGTTTGATACACTTTGTGTAAACATTTTGAATATATTAATCGCTAATAACGACTGATATCGATCCATTTTTAAACAAATAAATAAAAAAGTTCATGAAGTTTTGTAGTAGTATAGTTTTGTATCTAGACCACTCCACCATTTTATGTAATTATGTACTCACATTTCCGCGCCATGACACGTAATTTTAGCATATTTAATGAAGATAATGGAAATTAATAACTATGACCAACCAATAAAATTAACGGAATAGTCAAATGAACCCTGCCATTTCAAGCTTGAAATTAGATCACTAAAATATTATTGCAACCGAACACGCCGACAAAATCCCCGCGAAGCACCGGGCGTTCAGTAACTCTTGCGGTGTCGTTAACCGTAAGTGGGCGTGTTACTTCAAGCGCCCGACAGTTCACCGTTGTTCCGCTCTCAGACCTGTCGAGTTGGTTTAGTTTACTTTCATTTCAAATACTCCGTTTGGGAATACGGACTTGAAGGAAAATAGGCAATTTTACGGCAAATGACAAGATCGAAAGTTAAAATTTTGTGACGTAAAAGTCGTATATTCTTTCGAAACAAATAACGTGACAATGAAATGTTTGAATACAAGCAAGAACACGAATCACGTGTTCACGAATGACGCTGAACTCTGACGTCACAGTCAAGTAAATAATGATTCTACAAAAAAAAGCGATCCTGCTTTTTTTCTTGCTTTTAATTTACATTTACAACAACTACTATGCTAGGATACTAGCTGGAGCAGTCTCTTAAGAATCTAGTCTGAATGACCTAGGTCTAAGATTAACCCCTGTAATTGTAAAAAAATAAACAACTTAATGCGCTCATCATGATTTACACGTAATGTGAGAATCAATCTTGAAAAATTACAATATATGGCAAAACCCTTTTAGTTGGCTCATTTCTCTCTAAAAATGAATCATTTACAATTGGCTTCATTAAAGTTCCTATTTCGTGATCCAACTCTGTTACTAACTTTATTTACGTAATTATTATTGCTTCTGCTCTCGCCTACACGGGTACTCCCGCTCCTGCATTTGGCATTGGTGGATGGACCTCGCTGGCGCCGCCTTCTTAGCGTAGTCACCACGAAAATCACACGTCGGCAGCCGACCCTTTCTTCCAGTAACCTTGCCTGCGATCGGGAGCGCTCTGGCTCGCCGCGCAGAGCTTCGTAACGGTGTCGTTCCGACTCGTCGGCCGGCGGCACCTCCCCGAAGACTGCCCGTGACCTCGTTGTCGGAACGTGTCTTCGTACCCCGGGCACGATGCCGGGCGGCTAGATACCGCGTTGAGTTCACCACTTATCGCTTTCCGTTGCTCGAGCCTCGCTAGGTTTGGCCTCGCCCTTTTCTTCAGTGCGCGTTGTTTTCGAACCGCTCGTGCTCGAGTTTCGTCGCAGTAATCGAATGAGGAGTATAAAAGCAGTTCGCAATGCGCCTGATTACACTCCAACAGATTACACTCCAACTTCACCATCCGATTTGCTCCTACCAAAAAATACGGAAGCAGTCCGTGTGACTGAGCTCTTCACGAAAAATACTTACTTAGACTTTTAACAGCTTCTCCTCTCGCGACGAATTTTAGTAGAATTAGCTCTTCCTCACACGAAAAAAAAATAGAAGAATGAGTTCCGCAGCGGACAAATGTATTTCGCCCGCTGTTTCCTCTAGCTTTTGGGCTTTTTGACTACTGGCAATTCCTTATCTTGATATCGTATTGGTATTGGTCAGCTGCGGTTTCGCCTCACCTAACCGCCGCTAACGCTAGATTGTGACGTCGCCGCCGCGCTACATTCAAATTCGCGTGCGTGGACCATCACAAATTTTGGATTTGGGGGCCTATATCTGAGCTCGCCTCAGTATTGAGAAAAAATCGGTTTCTTTGATACCGTCACATTTCCAATATTTGCATAAATTCATTAACAATACGCTTTTAGTGTTGTCGCGTGAGAAACTGATCGTTTATTTCATCTAAGCAGACATGGTTGTTTTGTTGTTGTTGTTTCAAAGAGGTCACTTCTCTATACATGTGACGTTATCTAAGAACGTGCGCGCGCCAAATATGTGATGAGATGTGACCTTTTCAAAATAACTTATTCCAATGTTATTTTTAATTTATGATAAAAAGGTAATATCGAAAATAATATGAAAAATAAAAATCTTAGTCTATATCCCTACGGCAGATAGTGTAGAACTGTCCATCTGGAGTAAGATAAAAGAATGCAGCAGTGAAATCGTTGAGGTTTTGACAGTATATTCAGTGCTCCCAAGACAGTAAACACTTTCCTAATAACGTTTCTATTCTCAGTCGTTATTATTTCGTTTCTGAAATATTGACCGGCATATTCTAGAATAACCAGAAGCAATTCTTCTCAGTTTCTTTTTCGGCAATCCAAATTATAATCGCATTCACGTGCGTGAATCTAAATATAACTCAGCAGAAAACCAATTCTCGTGATCCTTCGACGGATCGGGACCGCGTGGACGGCGCTCTTCGCCTTGGACCTGTTTGCGCTGGGGCTCCTCGGTCGGAAGACGAAAATGACCTGAGTCCCGGGCGGTCCCGAGAGCCCCTCTCCACTTCGCCCGAATGCGTGCGCCGGGCATTTCCCGAGGGCCGACGGCGGCGGCGGTCAACCGGCCACCGCCGCAATCTATTTTTAATGCCCAACGATATAAAAATTGCATCCCCGACCTCGCGCGCCCCCGGGATAGAGGGACGGCCGAACGCCTGGCCCTGACCTTGTTCCTCACCTTTCGCGAATACGTCACGCCGCGAAGGCCCACAAACCACGCCCTCAAATTAGCGGCCAAGTTCTCGCTCAGCAGCGGTCACGAGCAGACGTGCTCCGCAGCTCCGCCAGTTAGCCGAAGGCTAGCGCTTATCGCAAGTCCGACTGCCCCGGCCGCTACTAGTGCCGGTCCGGGGTCAGAAAGAAGTGCATTTATTTGTGAACAGTGGTGAATTAGGAACGTTTTCAACTTACCGTTCAAATTTACTAGTGATACAGTGGTGACCGCTCGTATTTGTGTACAAAGGTGACTTCATTCTCGTGTGAACAGTGGTGCGTCAAGAACTATTGAAAATCAATACCGCACATATATAGTGAAGTGAATTATGTTAACTGACCACGTCCCCTTCGGGGGACTAATCACACAAACAACAGAAATACTAAATAACCAAGAAAACAGTGAAGCTTTCGTCAACAATAGTACGAACGGATTGACTTTAGAACACAGTGAAATAACACTGAACCTTCAGCAACAGCACCAATTTTTATTGCATGAACATCAACAGCTAAAACAACACTTACAACAATTAGTGCAACAGAACCAACAGTTACAATTTCAAATACAGCAATATGTGCGTGAAAAAGAAACCCCAGCCACCGTCCTAGAAGCTACAGCAACTAACGGCCAAGCATCTACAACGCAGGAAACGGCCTCAACCTTGTGCAGCTCATGGCAAACAATCCCGCTGCGTCGACAAAAAAAGACGCAATGATGACAACTCTATACAACCCTCTAAGAAGACTAACAGTGAACACGACCCCGTATCATCAAAAAACAGGTACGAACATCTCTCTTGTGATGAAAATTTGGAAGAAACCTCGAATTCTGAGAAAATCAATAATACAACAACCAAGGGCAGCATGCAAGAACAAGACAAATATCATACACCGCCTATTTTCATTCCAGGCGTCAGAGTAATATCTGATATGATCAGATCTATTAAAGAAGTCATTAAAGATGAAGACTTCTCATATAAACTTGTCAAAACCTACCAAGATGACGCCAAAATTACTATGAACAATGTGAAAATCGTACCTCAAACACCGGAGGTTTATCGAACGCTTGTTAAACATCTGAATCTAAAAAATATTGCTCATTATACTTTTCAGTTAAAACAAGAAAGAGCCTTTCGGGTAGTATTAAAAAATATGCACCCAACAGCAGACGTAACGGAACTTAAAGAAGCTATAGAAGTACAAGGCCACAAAGTAAGACAAATTCATAATATCAAGCATCGTTTAACAAAAGCACCTCTGCCATTGTTTTTTGTGGACTTAGAACCTCAAAGTAACAACAAAAAAATATATGACGTCGAATACTTACTACATGCAAAAATTAGTTTTGAACCACCGCGTAAAAAACGAGAAATAGTACAATGCAAGCGATGTCAGTCCTACGAGCACAGTTTTCGGTATTGTACGCTTCCGTATAGCTGCGTCAAATGTGGAAAGAATCACGATAGTCGAACCTGTACTAAAACGAGAGACACACCAGCTACATGTGCTCTATGTAGCCGTGACCATCCAGCAAATTATAAAGGCTGCGAAGTATATCAAAAAATTCGTAACAGCAAGTATTCTAGTCAAAGTCAACACCGTAGAAATGCTACGCAAAACATAACTGAAGGCAACAATTCAAGCTCACTAACAAGTAATCAAACCATAGGAACAGGTAGACAGTTCACATATGCACAAATGGCCCAACATTCGCAAATCAATAATCAAAATGTGTCGAATGAAAATAATCTGATTTCCATAATGCAAGAATCATTTAAAAAATTCGAGTCCATCTTAGCAAAGCAAGCTGAACAAATCTCCAGCCTAATTAATATCATGACTGCAATAATGAAGAAACTATGAGTAATTCACTGCGAATTGTCTCCTGGAATGCCAACGGAATACTTCAACATCGAAGAGAGTTAGAAGTGTTTCTACATCAAGAAAATATTGACATACTTCTAGTGTCTGAAACACATTTTACCGAAAAAAGCTATCTACGTATATCTGACTACGAAGTATATTACACAAATCATCCAGATGGGACAGCTCATGGAGGCACAGCAGTAATAATTAAAACAAGAATCAGACACAATATGTACAAAGATAATGCTAAAGACTATCTGCAAGCAACCGCTATACAAGTATACGATAAGTTCGGTCCGCTCGTTATTTCAGCTATATACTCCCCTCCAAAACACAAGATAACCACCGATCAGTATATCAAGTTTTTTAGAACGCTCGGCACAAGGTTCATTGCTGGAGGAGACTACAATGCTAAAAATCAACTATGGGGATCAAGACTGGTAACTACAAGAGGTCGCGCTTTAGAAGGAGCCATCTCTACACTAAAACTCCAAACAATTTCGTCAGGAAATCCCACATACTGGCCAACGGATGGTAACAAGGTACCTGATGTCTTGGATTTCTTCGTCACAAAGGGAATGGCACAGACCTATCACACAATAGAACCGTCTTTTGATCTTTCATCTGATCATTCTCCAGAAATACTGACAATCAGTTCTTCTGAAATCAAAAAGAAAGAAAGCATATACCTTACAAACAGAAAAACGAACTGGGAAGAATACAGCAACTGGCTTTACCATAACACCACTGCCAAGGTCCGTCTAAAATGTCCAGAAGATATCGACGATGCTGTTGAATACTTAATACAACACATTCAACAGGCAGCCGTATATGCAACTCCAGAAATGAGAGTGTTTGAAAAAAATAAATACCCATCAGAAATACTAAAAATGATTAAAGAGAAAAGACAGATGAAGATGACCTGGCAACGCACTCATCACCCGGACGACAAGCGAATACTCAACAGAACTTCCCGCCTCTTATCAAGAAAATTACAAGAAATTCATTCGGAGGAAATGAAGGAAAGAATAGAAAAGTTGTCACCCTCAAAAGCTACAGATTACTCCTTATGGAAAATTACTAAAAAATTAAAAAGACCTACAAAACATGTCCCCCCTCTTCGTAAAACCGATGGAAGCTGGGCTAGGACGGAAAACGATAAGGCAGAAGAATTTGCAAAATATTTTGCAAAAACATTTCAACCACACCCCTCAGCACTACTCACAGAAGAAAAAGAAATCATAGAATTCTTGGAATGTCCCCATCAAATGTCGCCACCAATTAAATTCTTCTCAACAAAAGAAGTCACAGCAGGGCTGAAACTACTACCAAATCATAAGGCTCCTGGACATGATCGTATTACAGGGGAAATGCTTAAAAAACTGCCTAAGAAACTCATCGCCCTTGTAACATCCATTTTCAATGGAATAATACGCATCGGACACTATCCTTCGCAGTGGAAACTGGCACAATTAATTGTAATCGCAAAACCAGGAAAACAGCTACAAAATGTTTCCTCGTACAGACCAATAAGTTTATTACCTTCTTTGTCTAAGGTATTCGAAAAAATATTACTATTTCGCATATATCCATTACTTAAAGAAAATGACACAATTCCAGACCATCAGTTCGGTTTTAGAAATCGTCATTCTACAATAGAACAAATTCATAGAGTAGTCGACACCATCAACGGAGCTCTAGAAAATAAAAAGTATTGTTCCGCCTTGTTTCTAGATATCGCGCAAGCGTTCGACAAAGTGTGGCATCAAGGCTTGCTATATAAAATCAAGAAATGTCTGCCGCATCCATACTATAATATACTTCGATCCTTTATTTCAGATCGATTTTTTCAAATAAAATTCGGAGATGAAATAACACCGTTTCATCCAGTATTATCAGGAGTGCCACAGGGGAGCATCCTTGGACCAGTGCTGTACACGCTGTTCACCGCTGACTTACCTCAGTCCCCAGACGTCACCACTGCAACATATGCAGATGACACAGCCCTGCTAGCTTCGCACGAAAACCAAGAAACGGCAACAAGAACATTGAAAGAGCACCTCGAGCTTATAAACAAATGGTGTAAACTCTGGAGAATAAGAATGAATGAAACAAAGTCCAAATGTATAACATTTACCTCAGACGAACAAGAAATACAAGAATAGAAATAAACGGAAAACTAATTGAAAACGTAGACACCGTCAAATATCTCGGACTACATCTAGACAAAAAGCTAACCTGGAAGAAACATATTTCGATCAAAAGAAAGGAAGCAGAACTGAAAAGTAGACAAATGATATGGTTAATAGGAAGAAAATCTAGTTTAAGTCTAGGAAATAAAATTTTACTCTACAAAACAATACTCAAACCTATCTGGTCTTATGGAATTGAACTCTGGGGAACAGCATCACATTCAAATATAGAAATAATTCAAAGATTTCAATCCAAATGTCTCAGACTATTAAGCAATGCTCCCTGGTTTGTATCAAACGCCACTCTACATAAAGATCTCAATATCACCACTGTTAAAGAGGAAATCACTCTCAAATCTCACAAATACCAACACAGACTCGAAAATCATATTAATCATCTGGCCATAAACATCTTAGATAACAGCACAACGACAAGAAGATTGAAAAGAGTACATCCTCTTGATCTGGACCACAGATATAAATAATATTTTTCTTTTAAAATAATTGTTACTGTAGATATATTTTGTCACAATGCTTGCACTATTGTATGTTTGTTTGTTATTGTGTTTTTTGTTATTTCAATGTGATATTGTTTATTGTTGCTTTTGTTTGTTTGTCTTTTTTTTCTTTCTCTCTCTGAACTGGACAATTAGTTTAAAACCATTTTTAGAAAGAACCAGAATTGTATGGTTTCTTTACATGTCGATAATATATGTACAATTGTATTTGCCGAATGTTCGTGTAGAACAAATTGCAAATAAAGCAGATGTTAAAAAAAAAAAAAAAAATTAGCGGCCACGTCAAACACGCGCGGGCGGTGAGGCGCGGCGCGGTGGCCTGCGCAAATAGGAGGCCATTTAGGGAGCCCGCGCCGCGCCAGGCAGGCTACGCGGTCACAGCCCGGGAGAGGGGCAGACCCACTGCGCAGCAAACGCGTGTTCAGCAGGCCGTGGTTGGGGAGAGCTGCTCTGTGCGAATGCACGAAAGTAATACACTAACCCAAGCTGAGAATAATAATGTAGTTTGAGTGGTTGTTCTTAGCAAGGGAGAAAAAGCTAACTAGTGGTGCAAGAGAATGGCAAAGACTTTCTCGCTCACGTGTTCACATTCTTTAGTCTGGGCTGCATTTTCGGTTTGGCTCCGTCTGCCTAGCTGTCATCCATTGGCGCCTAAAAGTCCTTTTTTCACGTTTTCTCAATTTTATGATCCCGAAATATGACTTTAAGAATATTAAATTATTCGTACAAGAGTAAAAACTGATCCTTCATGCAAATTTTCGTTGAAACATTTGAAGACGTTTTTAAGAGCTTGTTTGGAAATCGGATTACAATAATAGTCAAGTTTGGTTGTTGTTAGCCAGCGAGAAAGAAGAAAAATCAAAGCAAAAAATAATGAAGTGCGAATAAAAATTAAAGGAAAATGAATGCGGCAAGTGTATAAGGACAGAATTAAAATGACAGAGAATGAACTAGCCCAAAACTAACATTTTATTTTACCGTTCCACAAAGAAGAAAGTGCGGAAGAGTAGCAGAATTCCAACAAGAAGAAACATAAGGAAAAGATGAAGTTTGTTGGTACATTTCAGTGCTGAAGCTTATAAAAGGAGCTTATTCTTGTGAAACATTTTCGCAGAGAGTCGTAGTGCGAACATTTCAAAAGGCTGTGAATGACGGCGTAATGAGATAGGATAATGTTTGAATGAGACGGGGAAAGAAATTCTTCTCCATGGCTCGCAATCCTCAAGCTCTGAGTTGTTTCAAGAGTACACAATTTAAAGTTTTTAGTTAAGATAAAAAGTAAAACGTTACATAGATATAAATATCGTGGACTGTTTGTTTAATAGAGTTAACCTAGTACATAGACGATTTCTAAAAGTTGTGTGACGAAATCTTTTCTCTAACCGAATTCATATCAACCATTTAGTATTAAAAATTAAAATATCTTTCTCTCGCATTGAAGGAGTATGCCAGATGTTAATTTAACTTCATCAAACTCTCTCATCACTTACTTATTACTCTTTCGATGTGAAAATTCTGTATAAGCATTATTATAATTATTTACTATCCCTTATTCTTAGAAATTACATTAAGAACGGTTACCTCGATGTCTTTTGATATAGAGGAAAGAATATTGATTTTAATTTTTTAATAGTTCCAAAATAAGTTCAGGAAACTACAACATATGTGAGAAGTGTAGAGTTGATAAGATAGACAGATATTTTTAATGCAATGAGGGACAATGTGTCTAAAGGATTTCGTGTCGGACTCACGTTTTCATAGACATGGATAACAAAACATAAAAAAGAATGAAGGCAGAAAGATAAAAATCAACATGAAATGTTGAGATCTGATGATCGTTTTTTGTAAGGTGTAAGAGCGTGTGCTAAAAATTTACTTAATAATGTTAATAGTATTAAAATAATGTTGATAGTATTAAAACGCCTATCTAGATGTGCTTTTCGAAAAAAAATGTGTAGCACCAAACCACATTTCAATAAAGTCTCAAGATTTCTTTACAGATGAAACAAGTTGTTTCAGAGTGTAGTCCGTACACGCGTGTTTTTTTACAAACATTATTTTTCCTTCATCTTCTTCATAGTATTTATCATTGTCCTCACTGGCGATTCCTTCATCTATATTTTTTAATCATTTTTTAAATAATTTTAATAATTAGTTCCTAACTGAATTCAGCAACATGTTAAGGAAGTTATGGTACTCATCTTTCTCAAAATAACTTTTTCCGTAAACATTTTTGTTTTTCATTATTTCTTGTGCACTGAGAAGTGTACTGTTAGTGCTTAAGACCTTTGTTTTTAAGTTTATTACTTTTAAGTTATTTTGTATTTTTTCTGTTTCGAACCCATACGCCAAGTCCCATGGCCATTGGCAGTTCCGTTGACCACTATTGCTAAAAATGAAAAAAAAAATAAGATTACGCCATTTCGTGAGAAAATCTAAAAATGCAATTTAAACTAATATAAAGTCCTTATGTTGTCACATCAAAAACCAGAATATCCATTTTCAAAAAAATTCGTTCACTTACTTATGGAACTAGTGTTCACTGGCCATTTTAGAGCTAATGAATCTTAATCTTCTAGTCTTTTCCCCAATTTTTTTTGCCCAAATTGAAGCATTAAACATCAACTTTTCTAATTTTGAAGATATCTTTATGCTCTTGATTTTTTATTTAAATGCAGAAAGTCAATTCTTGTGCCTAAACCTAATATTGTTATAAACAATGCAAATTAGCAATAAAAATAATTGCTTTGTTAATCGATATTGTTACCAGTGATTTTTAAAAGTTGCAATTCAGATCCCTGTAAAGTACATTCATGTCCCTTATCAATCTTCAAAATTCGGTTCAAGTATAAAACGAAATTCAAACAACAATTTTAAAACAGAATCACGAAAAAAGGTTTAACGGTTCGTCAGTTACAATGTTACTAATTACATGTTTACCCTGTTTTTCGAAGGAAAAAGGGCACGTTCTATGAAATAAATAAAATATTAAAAAAATATATTTTTGACTTTGTTAATATCTAATCCTACGAGTAAGCAATTTGAAATAAAGATATATGCCACGAATAAACATTTTAAAACTTCAGACGATTACTTTGAGCTTTTCTTTGAAAATATCAGTTGAAGTGGCTTTGAACACATTCAGCTGAAGTGGTTTGTATAAACTAACGTAAATCGAGGGGTGCAAAACGCGGACACGTGCTTGTGACAGTAAATACGTCATGCAACAAATGTGCGGACGGCAGCGGAAGCCTGTTGAGTGGGCGAGACGCGGCTGCACGGGGGGGAGGGGGGAGGGGGGAGTGGGCGGGGCTCCAGAGCAATCGGCAGACGGACAGTGACCCACCGACGCGCTCCCCTCCTCCTCCTCCTCCTCCTCCTCCTCCTCCTCCTCGTTCGAGCGAGATTGCCTCTCCAGGAAATGAGACGCCTCCCGGGAAGGTCACGCAGGCTATAAACTGCCGCACCTGGATCGCCTTTCGTCCGGCGCGCGGCGCCCGGGGCCCGGAGGCGTGGGCGGGGCGGGGCGAGGTAGGGAGGGACCGGGGTGGAACGGGACGGTGCGGGGCGGATCCGGAGGCGTGGGTGGGGTAAGGCGTGGACCCGAAGGCGTGGGCGGGGCGTGGAGGCGGGAATTAGGAGGCGTGGGCGAGGCGGGGCGGGGCGGGGCGGATTCGGAGTCGTGGGCGGGGCGGATCCGGAGTCGTGGGTGGGGCGGGGCAGCGTGGTTCAGATCCCGAGGCATGGCCGGGACGGATCCGGAGGTGTGGGCGGGGCGAAGCACAGCAGACCCGGAGGCGAGGGAGGGGCGGACGGGGCGGGGTGAAGCGGAGGCAAGGGTGGGGCTGAGGACGGTGTGCGAAGAGAAAGTTCTGGTTCTGGCAGATTCGGAGGCGTGGGCAGGGCGGGGTGGGGCGGAGCAGGGCGTGGCGGGGTGGATCTGGAGGCGTGGGCGAGGAGAGGTGGGGCCGCGCGGATCCGGAGGCGTGGGCGGGGCGGGGCGGGGCGGGGCGGCGCGGATACGGAGGATTGGTCGGAGTGGAGCGGGGCGGGGCGCAAGAGAGGAGGCGAGGGTGGGACCGAGGACGGAGTGTGGGAGGGGACTCTGACGGATTCGGGACGCGGGCAAGGACCTAGAGAGGGGCGACGGCGTGGGTGCGGAGATGCTAGCAGTGGTGCAGACGGTGGTGCGAGTGAGATTGCGGGCGATGGTGGGGATGGGATGCGGGCAGGGTCGCAGATAGGCGATGACAGGTAAGGGTTACTATAAACGAGAGAAGAGTGGAAGCGTGGGTGGGGCAGGTCCGGACACACGAGACACGAAGATGTCGGCGCTGGCGAATCCCAGGATGCGGGCAGGGACCCAGAGAGAGGCGCGGGCGGTGGCGCCAGCGGTGCTGCGGACGAAGCTGTGGGCGGGGTCGCCGTCGGACGTGAAGACAGTGATACTGTGAGTGCGAACGGGAAAGGAGCGGGGCTGTTGGCCCTGGTGAATCCGCGGGCGTTCGTCGGGGCGGGGCGTGGGGGCGGGCGTGGGGGCAAGGCGTGGGGGCGAGCCGTGGGGGCCGGACGTGGGGGCGGGAAATGGGGCGTGGCGTGGGGCCGAGGCGTAGGGGTGGGACGTGGGGGCGGGGCGTGGGGGCGGGGCGGGGCGGGGGCGCGGAGAGGGACCCGGTCGGAGGTGCTGGATGGCGCGGAAGGTAACGCGAACGGTTGGGCGGACCGGAGCGGGGAGGGAAGCGAGAACGGAAACGGTGGCGGGGAGCCCGAGACGGGGGTGGAGGACGGGACGTGCGACAACAGTCCGTTCAACGTTCCGGGAACGTCGAATGAAGTCCTGGACTCGGAGAGGAGGGGAAGGGTATGGTATGGTGGAAGCAAGCTAGCGCTCTGGATGTGAGCGAAAGACGATTCTTGGAAGAAGAGACAGACATGAAACCATATGTTGAGCTCGAAAAAAAGAGGGACATGAAAACGATGGTTAAAGAAAATTAGAGAAAGAATCGTTTCGCGGGATGAAATGAATGATCCCAGGAACGACGGCTCAAAAGCTGCAAAAAAAATGGAGTCTCAAAAGAGAGTGGAGAGCAGGAAGAAAACGGGAAAGTGTGCATACGAGGTGAAAGAAACTGCTAACTTGATGAATGTATACTGTGGAATGTGCTAGAAGATTAAACAATGGCAGCAGTAGTTCGGCATGAAGAAAACGAGAAAAATAAAATTAATTATGAATAAATGACAAGATTATCATTACAGTGTAGATCTGACGAAGCAAAAATTTGTTTTGAGTTCCGAAATGAATTACACCAGTAAAGTAGGATTGAAGCACCAGAAATCGAAAATATTTTCCAAAAGATGATAGAGTAGCATAAAAGAAGTGAATTTCAGAGGAGAGCGATTAAAATGAGGGGAGCCAAAAACGCCTGCTGAATTAAGCTCTTAAGAGAGCCATCACGTCAGCGGGGCCTTGAAAGACAGATGGGCGGGGATCAAAACGGAGAAACACTACATAGTGACTTGGCAATGGAGGGGATCGACACTGAGGTGAGCATTCCGAGTAATGAAATGACGAGGTGGCGAAGCAGTGGGTATGGGGACGGTGCGTAGAAATGAGAACGAAACATTGTTAATCTCACTGCTTTTGTAATCACCATCCTGTTAATTTAATCAATGTTAAATCAAATATTGATTATGTAAATATTGAAGAGTCTCTAAGACCCTTCAGTTAATGCGATTATAATAAATAAAAATTTTAAAAAATTAAAAAATCATCGTGCGGGGGGGGAACAAGCTTAAGCAACACACGGAGGGTCACTACACGCGCACTTTTTCGTGATACTCTACAGTGGGGGATGCGGGTAGAGACGCCTTCTGTGCAGTGCTGTCAATGTCAACAACAAAACTCAGGGTAAAGCGCGTAGATAGCAATAAGAAACAACGCATGTTATTTTTTTTAATTGTGAAGAAATAATTTATAATTGAAGAAATTATTGAGTAACAAGAAGTAGCACGGTACGCAGAGGTAGTTAGAAAGAGAGAGCGAAAATTAAGAAGCCCGCATTGTCAAGGAATAAGGTGGGCATCACTACAAAGTGAGCCGTGCCGCCCGAGTGGAATTCATATTTCCTAGCGCGCAGTGCTGGGACAGGATTAGCGAGAGCTTGGGAGATGAAGGATCAAGAAAACGTGCGCGCAGAGTAATGGCCGGGAAGCGAAAAAGCACATCAACTGCGCAGACGGTGACGTCATAGTGGTTTGGAACTTCTGGGACGCCGGGAACGTGGCAGCAAGGGTTGATAAGTACTCGTACGAGTAAGGAAAAACGGAACACGGCGGTGGGGTCAGCGGCCTGGGACAGAGGGGCGGTTTGGCGGAGACACGATAGAGGGATCGGGGCAGCGGAGCAAAAGGCGCGGACAGCAAAGCCGCTGCTAATGAGACGGGATCGCCGGCGCGTGTCAACAGAAATGGGCCATTGGTGAAGGTGGGCCATTGGAGGTGGTGCAGTTAAGGAGACAGTGGAGGAGGGGAATAGAGATGGATCAATGGAAGGGGAGCCAATGGAGGAAGCGAACGGAGAAGGCAATGGAAAAGAACAAGAGGGGGGATAGTGGACGGGGACTACAATGATTGGACAGCGCGGGAGTGATTGCGAGAGTGCAACAGGAGGAAAAGGGCAGTGCGGGAGTATCGGTAAGTCTGTGAAGAGAGGTGGACAGGCGTTGGTATCTCAGGACATCAAGTGGGCAGGGCCTGTAGACCAAGTCCTAGATTTCGTGCCCCGACGGTGTCAGGATTTTTGATACTACCTACACATCAAGGTCTAATTCAGTCGCCGTCTGGATGATAATTCTATCGGCCGGCTGCTATGATGGGCAGTTTTTCGTGGATTCTACGATACCCCGCGAATGCCGGAGCAGTGCCATAACAAAAAGGCCAAGGACTTTGAGCGATATTTCTTTCCCCTTCCCTGTCCTACACCTACTTCCTTACTACACATACTCTTACATGCACTGCACTACCATATGTCGCGATACGGCATTGTGTCGAGAGAGCAGTCAGGAACTTAGAGCTTGTCCCAGCTAGGGCAGTACCCTGCTGGTGGGAGATCCTAGATTGGGTGATTCCCTGCCAGCCTACGTAGGTTAGCGCCACATTTCACCATTCCGCTGGGGAAAATCATCGCTTACTTTCGCGAAAAAAGCATGCATTATATGTACGGAACGAATGGCCTTATCAGTCGACGCGCGAGGAAACACAAAATAACCCAACGAGAGGCGTCGAGTGCCGCGAGAAAGATGGAGATAGAGCCGACTGGTGAGTCGTATACTGACAGGAGGTAGAAGGGAAGTAGGGAGGATGTTGGAACGAGTAGCAGGGAGTGCAGGGTAGGTGGGGGAGAAGGGGGCGTGTCTGCCGTGACGTACAACGGACGGGAGGTAGAAGGGCCGAAGCGAGGATGTTGGAACGAGCGTTAGGGAGTGGAGGGTAGGTGGGGGCAAGGGGGCGTGTCTGCTGAGACGTACAACGGACGGGACGTAGAAGGACCGCAGCGAGTATGTTGGAACGAGAGGCAGGGAGGTGAAGATAGGTGTGGGCAAGGGGGCGTGTCTGCTGAGACGTACAACGCACGGGAGGTGCGTAGCAATGCCGCAGCGCGGGAGCTTCGAGGAGGCTGCGACGAGAGGCGCGGAGTGTCGTGAGGGGGAGGGGGTGTCGCCCGACGCTTCGAGGAACCGGCCGCCGCGAGCGAGAGGGCGAGCGCGTCCTCTCGGGGAAGTTGCTCCGAACAACAAGCAAACACTGCGTCGCGCCGACGGAGTTGAGAATCGCCGGGTTTCACGGAGAGAGACGTTCCCTCGCAGCGACAAAGCCCTTCGCCTGACGTGAGCTACTACTGGCAAATGCAGACTTCAAAGTGATATTTCTATACTTGTCATTCTATGTAAATTTTGCCTGTTCCTGTTTCCAAGAAATATTTTTTGGAAGTCGGATTTCTGTGTAAAAGCTATAACAAGCTGCCCGGTTCCGCCTTCCTACAGAGATTCAAGTAAAACACAATTTACGGATTTATTTCGTGTAAAAGTATCACTTGGTTTTATGAGTTCTATTTAATGTTGTTAGCACGTTTAATATTGCAACTATTGATAATATAATTTGATATTTTTATAATGTTTGTGTAGCTTCGATTTGTTCATTTTAGAGTTGCTTTGAGAAATTTTAGTGTATTATATAGCATTTTTATTATATATTATCTATACTGTATACTGTACATTAAATATATAAAGACAGAAGTACCTTGACTTACAGCGAGATAATCTTTGAATCAACTCAACCAATACCGATGAAACTTTTATGTTAGCTGCATTTAAAAGTTTTGGAGTACTGTATGCTATGATTAACTACCATTAACTTTAATATATTTACAAAAGAATTACTTTTGTGGACATGTTTCGCCTCAAATTGCATTACCGGTTCAAGTGCGCATCAATGTGCAATTATTTACCTGCGCGCCACTAGAGAATGACGATTGACTTCTACAGTTGAGTTCATCAATGCACAGAATTGCGTATCTATAGCGGAGGAATTTTTATTTATTTTACGTACATTCAATTTTGTAATAAAAATGGTAATATTTAAGAATTATTTCAGCAGTTTTTTCATTCCATTTATAACAGTAACTTGGATATTGATTTTAATTGCGTCTAGGAATGAATGAAGTGTACAAGAGACATGAAATTATTGAAGAAAAATTAATTTTGCTGATGTAGGTGCTTGATGTTATCGGAGAAACGTATGAATATCCACATGTGTTCTTAATAAAATAGTTATTCCTTTATTGTAAATTAAGCATGATTTTTACGTATTTACGAGTCGCACGAGCCAAAGTAAAACATTAGAAATGATTTACCTTTTAGGCTGAAACTGTAACATATGGATGAATTATTAGAATGTTATTATATTGGTAAGTGAAAGTAAGAGGACAGTAATTTCGACAAAATTAAGTATAACTGCAGTGAACGAATAAAGGGAAATGGGAGTTATTAAATGTGTCAACGTTCTTTTTCAAGGTTAAGGTAAATAGAACGAAAGATGTTATTTTAGATAATAAAAAAAAATTGTCAAGCCGGCTTGACAATGTTGTAGTGAATATTTCTCATACCAAATTATACTGTAATTGTATGTTTAGGACTATTGGATTACTCCTACATATGAGTGTTTAAAAAAAGTTTCCGACGCTCTTACAGGTTAAAGGTAATTTTCAAGTAGCAAGTATTATGTACAAAAAGGACAATCTCTGCTTAAAACGTCCACAATATAGGAAAAATAGTAATGTTAATAATAACTGTATGCTCATACTACATTGCATATTTATCTTGCATTATAACAATGTTGACAATAGCCGTAATATTACACACAAAGCATTATGACACCTGTTTATTCACCAATAGAATCGCTCAGTCACACTGTGACCTTACCTGCAGTCATGAACCGCATCATTTGCGTGATGAAAACACAAAATTTCGTTTTTGTCGTTGCTAATTAATTTGCATTACAATCCGCCCACAACTCGGTTTGGTTCGCTAAACATTGCTGTTCGGTGCTCGCCGTTCCGGTATGTGGCAGTCACCACGCAAACAGTGCCTAAACCGCTAGCTGCAAACAAACTGGTTAAAATTACATCAACAATCAGTTATTCTGAATAATGAATTATATTTCACTTGCACGAGGAGACATATGAAGCGGAAGAAGCGAGACAAACAATAATTTCAATGGATCTCAATTCCAATAGGTAAATAAACCTCCTAAACGTATCCTAATATAATGATAGACCTCCAAAAAAGGTTTTCCTTAAATAAGTACCATTTTCCCAACATTCGTTAAACAAGAAACGCACAACGAGAACTATAGAAAGGATTTTGCAGAAACGATAACCAAATAGAAAGTAAATATTTCAAAAACCCACGTAATTTCCGCAGTTTTGCTCGCACGTTGTTTGTGACCCGTTCTTCGTTATCACTCCGAAGAAGCTTATTACAAACACATTTGATGTATGCGCTCAGAAAATAAATCCGAGTCAGAAAATATCGGCTGAGTTAGCCCAGAACCGGCATTATCGCCTTCTCTGCGACGAATATGACCGGAATATTCTAAGTCTCGCGACCTGAGGGCGGCGGATTTCCGATCCTAGATACAGAGCTGGGACGAATTCACCAGCGGTCTGGGTCGGCTGCTCTGATAGGAAATGTCCGTGGTTTCTCCCACTAGGCGAATGGCAGAGCAGTACCCGAACAAAAGGGGCGCGGGCCATTCTCGATTATTCTTTCCCTCTTTCCCTCTCTCTTTCCCTCTCTCTTTCCCTCTCTCTTTCCCTCTCTCTTTCCCTCTCTCTTTCCCTCTCTCTTTCCCTCTCTCTTTCCCTCTCTCTTTCCCTCTCTCTTTCCCTCTCTCTTTCCCTCTCTCTTTCCCTCTCTCTTTCCCTCTCTCTTTCCCTCTCTCTTTCCCTCTCTCTTTCCCTCTCTCTTTCCCTCTCTCTTTCCCTCTCTCTCTTTCCCTCTCTCCCTCTCTCTCTTTCCCTCTCTCCCTCTCTCTCTTTCCCTCTCTCCCTCTCTCTTTCCCTCTCTCCCTCTCTCTCTTTCCCTCTCTCCCTCTCTCTCTTTCCCTCTCTCCCTCTCTCTCTTTCCCTCTCTCCCTCTCTCTCTTTCCCTCTCTCCCTCTCTCTCTTTCCCTCTCTCCCTCTCTCTCTTTCCCTCTCTCCCTCTCTCTCTTTCCCTCTCTCCCTCTCTCTCTTTCCCTCTCTCCCTCTCTCTCTTTCCCTCTCTCCCTCTCTCTCTTTCCCTCTCTCCCTCTCTCTCTTTCCCTCTCTCCCTCTCTCTCTTTCCCTCTCTCCCTCTCTCTCTTTCCCTCTCTCCCTCTCTCTCTTTCCCTCTCTCCCTCTCTCTCTTTCCCTCTCTCCCTCTCTCTCTTTCCCTCTCTCCCTCTCTTTCCCTCTCTCCCTCTCTTTCCCTCTCTCCCTCTCTTTCCCTCTCTCCCTCTCTTTCCCTCTCTCCCTCTCTTTCCCTCTCTCCCTCTCTTCCTCTCTTTCCCTCTCTTCCTCTCTTTCCCTCTCTTCCTCTCTCTCTTTCACTCTCTTCCTCTCTCTCTTTCACTCTCTTCCTCTCTCTCTTTCACTCTCTTTTTCTCTCTTTCTTTTCCTCTCTTTCTTTCTCTCTCTTTCTTTCTCTCTTTCTTTCTCTCTCTTTCTTTCTCTCTCTTTCTCTCTCTCTCTTTCTCTCTGTCTTTCTCTCTCTCTCTTTCTCTCTCTCTCTTTCTCTCTCTCTCACACACACACGCATACACACGCCTACATGATTTAAATGTCACATATGTCGAGAGACCAGCCGGAAGTGTAGAGCTTGCAGGGCTGGGGAGCAGCCCCGCTGGTGGGAGATAGCTGGTTGGCGAAAACCCACAATCCGACGTGTAGTTACTCACCGGATCTCGGGGAAAGATCACAGCCATTTACCGTAAAAAACATTCCCTACTCGTCACTTACGGAACGAATGACCTTAGCAGTTGACGCGCTCCGAATCACGAATTAATCAATCGATCAAAAACGCACAAGGCACGCCTTTACTATACGACGCTTTTCGCAATTTTGAAGCAAAGTGCGACAACCTCATCTGAAAAGAAGCCAGGAATCCTAATGCATTGACAGGAGGCTCCCTCGCCTCTCTTCTTCGAGGCGGGTAGAGGAAACTTCCAGTCGGGCGTGTGCAGTCGGGAGTTCCCGGGCCCTGAGGGCTCGCGGCGGCGAAAGGGCGCGAGAGGGGCCGTGAGCGTGCGAAGTTACGCGCGTTGCGTGCGAGGCGAGGCACTTCATCAAGCGCGGAAACGTGCCGGAGCACGGCACGCCACGGCTCTCGGCACGGCAACGCACGGCGGAAGGGCGGAACGGCGGAAGAGCGCACGGGCAGGAGGTGGGAGGGCTACGCTCCGCACGGCGGAAATTCGCACGCGGCAGGCGGTGAGACGAGGTTTCATACAAAGCGCAACCTTTGGGGAGTTTTCAATTAAGGAAACACCCGCTGAAGGTTCGTGCATTAATGAAACGTATAGGTATAATAATTCATAAAACATGAAGTACACATTTTAAATACATTTTGCTAGCTCCGTGCGAGTTTCTGAATATTTCTTTCTTTCTTTCCCCATTTCCGTTTTCTCCCGCCACAAAGAAAGTTCACTGGGCGACAAGTTTAATGCACAGCATAACATTTAAGTAGGAATGGGACATAAAAATGATATTCTAGTTGTTGTCCCATAAACATGCGCAGAACGAAATGTATCTTTAAATTTGTTGTTCTTGTGCGGTGTGCGCACTACTTTCAGAAAAAGCATTTTATGTGGTTTTGTTTAGCAGCATTTTTGCTGCGGCCGGCCACTAGTTATTATATTATTTCTGTAAGGTAAGTATTTTTTGTCCAAACGTATTACAAAAGTAAGCTCGTGCGTAATAAATGGATTTACCTATATTTCATTTTCTCTCCCCCTCTCCTCCCTCCCCCCTCTCTCTCTCTCTCTCTCTCTCTCAGAGAATTTAACGAAGAAGTGTAAATGCGAAAGAATGACTGGCGTGGGCGTGAGCGTTGCATAGCGGGTGGTGGGTTCCGAAGAATTTCAACCCCACCTCCTCTCCGCCCCCGCGTTTCGCGCGGCATAAAACATCCGCGCCAGTTTGTTTTCGTTACGTGGCGTGCGAACATTAGCGAGCGGCGGCAGCGGCGACGATGGCGGCGGCGGCGGCGGCGGCGGCGGCGGGAGGCATCGGCAGCATGGTAATGAAGACAGTGAGGTGGCGGAAGCCCGAACAGCGGTTGGGAAAAAAGAGGAGGAAGTGATAACAACGAGGATGATCCTAGCCTGTGCACGCGATCGATTATGAAAGCGAAAGCACTATCCGGCGAAACAATGCGGTTCAGCACAACGTGATGTGAAGTAAATGCAAACAGACATGATTCCATCGTTTATAAAATTACGTTGAAACCATAGTTTCGTAAACATGTAACAAGAATAAAATTATCCTGAAGTAGTCGTCAAATTATTAGAGATCAGATCAATCAGTGAAAATGCATCGTTTAAAGGCAAATGTAAATAATAAATTGTAAATAAAATGCTGACGTGCTATAATAAATCATATTTCATTCTTCACCGAGGATATGAAAAGAGATTGAGTGAGAAAGCAGTACAAGTTGATGTCATAAAGTAACAAATTTTTTTTGTCCAGCGAAGCATACTTTCCAATGCGCTCAGAAATTGATACAAAACTACGTAGCCTCCGATTATGTGAAAGGGTGTGTGTGCGTGTTTGTGTGCGTGTTTGTTTGTGTGCGTGTTTGTATGTGTGTGTGAGTTTGTGTGTGTGTGTGTTTGTTTGTGTGCGTGTTTGTATGTGTGTGTGAGTTTGTGTGTGTGTGTTTGTTTGTGTGCGTGTTTGTATGTGTGTGTGAGTTTGCGTGTGTGTGTGTGTGTGTGTGTGTGTGTTTGTGGGTGTGCTTGTGTGTGTACTTGTGTTCGTTAGATACCCAGGAGCTCGGGGAAAATTCAAATGCAAAACAAAACAGTTTCGATTATGATTGACAAATACAAATGTTTTATTGCGTTATTCCACGTATTCTTATACTGCGCAAAAAGAGGATTCTCAGATTTAATGCGTCACTGCTTAAAACCCAGCTGACGTCATAAGACAGCAAGTCTCCAAGAAAGAGACCGCCCGCTATTAAGTATTTGCTATTGACATGTTGGGGTTGTGGAACAGTACAAGTATTGTAGTTTTGTTTGAATGTAATATGTATTGTGGGACTTTTGCCAGCTAGCAGAGTTCCTAGACCTGGTCTATGTTCTTTATTTATTATTCACCCCTAAGATAAGGTAGACATGTGGGGTCATGACTTCTTCCCTTCCCCGTACCTAGCTTACATCGCCTGACTGAGCGTTTTCTTTCGTTTCACAGCTATAGAATCCTAGACTCTTTGTATGACAAAAAGCTACAGCTTTATTTTCCCCAGCCTGGGAACGAACCCAGGACCGACTCACAGAAAGCTAGCACGCTGTCCGTGAGCCATCCGAAGGGCTACTTTTTGTAATTCTCGTTTTAAAACGAACTGTTACATTCTGTACTGTATATCCATGTATTCTAACTTAAGTACGCCATCAGGCCCGCTCTTCCGTCCGACCACGCAAATTTCACTACGTTCCTTTCACCCACTAGCGAAGAAAGGAGGTATTTCTTGGGCGACGAAAGAGGTGATTTAAATTTAGCTCTGCGGCGTCATTTAGGCTTAAGGATCTTTTACATGCAAGGAAATATACTAACGTGGGACAGCCGGCTTTACTTCCCCTCCGAAGGAAGGCGTACGAAGGATTTTTTCGCCCTTAAAAATCCACGGCTTCGATCGGGTTTGAACCCGCCAACAGCCCGATACGCTAACCGTTGCACCATTGCCGCCGCCGCGACGTTTTATTATAATTTCATTTTTGTAGTGTCAGAGGAGAGCATTTAATATGTAGCTCTTGAGTAGTGTCTGTGCATTTTTTTGTCCGATACGCTAACCGTTGCACCTTTGCCGCCGCCGCGACGTTATATTATAATTTCATTTTTTGTAGTGTCAGAGGAGAGCATTTAATATGTAGCTCTTGAGCAGTGTCTGTGCATTTTTTTGTAAAACCCAATTTGTGTGGTTTTGTTCTGCAGCATTTTTCTAGTTCTAAACAAAACATAAAAACGTACAAAATAAAGAGAAGCGGAATTCTCTCGCGGATTTCGCGAATCCTCGCCTCATTCAGGAAAATTCACCCCATTATTTCCTGCCCTCTCTCCTTTGGGGCGACATGCAGGAGGGCGTATGGTGAATATGTAGAACCTTTCTGCAGTCACATCCCATGTTTTCATTATCGCCGTGCATTCTTGCTGCTCCAAATTGTAAGATACGTCCCAACTTTCCAAACCATTTTTCTTACATATTCGGGCTTTGAGTTGAATATATTGTGCATTACTTCATTCATTTGCAGATATTAAATGATTGTATGCACTTTCTAAAAATAATCTGAATAACTATTGAAAAAAAAAATAGTAAGGAGGAAAAGTTCCGGCAATCAGCGCATCACCCTTTAACTACGGATGATTCAAACAAACGTTAAATTTTGAAAATTATTTCATGATAACAAACTTGTTAAAAATATTCATGTTATTTAATAGTAAAAATAATGCCATTTTAGAATGCATACAGTACATTTTTTGGGGATGACATCTTGCAGGTGAGCTCCTGGTCTTCGCAAACATTCCATCATATCTTCGTTACATAGTTAATGAATTGACGTAACCCGTACTAATAGTCTTTGAACATGAACAATACAACTGTAAAGATGTAGAGTGACGACGGATTGACCGATGCGAACTTCTCACGACAGCGTGGATATTGTCTAGTGCACGAACGGTTCGCACACGGGTTGGAGGTCTCTGTCACTGCTGAACCAGTTTTCTCGAATTTACGTACCCGTATTTTAATTGCACACATGCTGATGGAACACGATCGTGACGTCCTAATTCAAAATGATGGCGGAAACTTTTACGTGTTCCCTTCACACTCACTGTTTTTGGCAAAAGCTCTGATCGCAAATGCACGTTGCACACCACTCCAAACATCCATGATAACTAACTGGAAAGGGGTATTTGACAAGCTGGCGTACGTTGTTCAGTGATACGAACCGCCCAAGGCTACAAACACAACTTTCAAAATTTACCGTTGCTTTGAATCGTCCTGCACAATGTCATTGAAGCTCGTAAGTTTTCATCCGAGTTGAGTAAAGAAATGTTGATGACGATGATATAGTTGTTGATCTAGGAATGGTAGAAAGAGAGGCAGGGGAAGTGGTAGTTGCCCGAAAAAAGCTGTCGAAATTTTTCTCACCAAAAATTCTGCAGCTATTGGCCTGGGATTGAAACTGAGCCCCATGGTCGAAAGCTACCCATAACGCCAGATGATTCACTCAAGAGCAACAAGACTAATGAAACAAATGAAGGGCTCAGTAGAATATACCTCTTTTTTTCTGAAATTGAGTTTTTATCATTAAATAACATTTCAAATATTATTTTAGTATGTACGTATATACTTCGCGCGACAGCCCGTGAACGGGCTCAGCCTACCGGCGACGTCCCTGCCTCGCGGCCACGGGTTAATGGGCTACGTGTGGTTAGCACGTAGACAACCTCACGCCGTATTCCGGTCTTCTCAACCTGAGAAGTGAATTTTCACATCGTCACACAGTAACATATACTGGGACATTGCAAGGAAAACGCACACTATAGTCTTCACTCGACCGGGAATGGATCCCGAGGCCGCGTAGTGGAAAGATCGAATTTAATGCAAGTGTACTGTGTTTAAAAATTTAAAAGCGTACTGAATAATACTATGAAACGTTTAATAAAATCAACATCTCAGAACGAGGTCAATCTGGGACCTTGTTTTACCGAACCCTTCAATTATTTTGCGAACTATATTCTTTTATTTTATTTATGCGTGATTCACGTTTGAAAAATATTTTTGATGTTTAAAAAACGCATTTTTGAACATCACAGGAAGTGTGGATGCCCCTGGCCGTGTTTCGCGCCTTTGTGCTCCGCGGTGCAAGCACCTGCCTCGAAAGCTGCTGAGCGCGAACGCTGTCGCCGAGCGACACAGAAGGCGCTAAGCGCGTTCAAAGCGGGAGCGCCGAATAATTCAGCTCAGAGGGATTGAAAGAAGCAGCATTCGGTCGGGTGGACGAGGAGAGGAGCGACGGGACTGCGTTGCGTGAATTCAGGCCGCTCTCAGAACTACTGCAACATCGGAGTAAAAAAACTTGTTTTCATTATTCACTGCGCGGCGTGTATTTTTAAATATGTGGTTCGACTCGTTTCAGGGAAATAATAGAATTTTGATCTCCTAAATTCCCCTTCAAAGGAATTCACTTTTATCTGCATTTTTAGTTTTTAATTACAATGACCAGAAACAACGATCGGTATGTAAATATGCAATCTGTGAGATATAAAAATATACAAATAATTTATGTGAGAAAGAATATAATTTTTAGATAGCAATTTTCAAAAGTGTTTTTCTAGGGTGTGCGTAAAGTCTGATTTTTAGCACTAGTGTTAAAAGGGAGACTATGCTCAAGTGTTGATATACATCTGTGAATGCAACAAAAGAAACAAAATACTTTCGTCCATGTTCGTCAGCTACAACTGACCTTAATGTACCGTTAAGTGATTTGTTTAGTTGAATAAAATGGAGATCAGTATGACTCCCTAAAAATAGGGTATAGCACACGTGGTAATAGTAAATAGGTAGGTAATAGCAACACGTGGTAATGATTTTATCATTCATGGAATACATAACTATTTTAGTATCATTTTACAAATAAGCTGAAGTAAATAGTTCTTTTCTGCCAAAGATTCGAGAAGAGACTGAACTCCTTCGAAGGATAACGTAAACCTAACATTAACAGAAAAAAAAATCTTTCATCGCTCTCAAAGCATATTTGCGTAGGCAGCGAGAACACGCACGACCACAAATACTTAATCGATTCCAATTACTCATATCTGAGCGTCGGTTGTCCTTGCGGTAGAACCTAGGGTCCAAGCCTTCCCGGCGCTGGCGGACGGAATGATTGCACTATAAAGCGATTGGAGGGTGCGCACCGCGATAAGGCGCGCAATTTCTCCACGACCGACAAAGCGCCGCGCAGGCGACACGCACAGGAGAAGCTGCAACTAGAGCACCAGTAGGCGCTTACACAGCCATTCGCATTAATTACATAATCCTTGCCCCTCCAAGGCTCAAATAGCCCGAGTTAATATCGCGATACTTTTATCGCCTGATATACGTACTTACCCCCTTAAGACCTGAAATTCTTTTTCTTCCCAATTACAAAAACAAATTATTTTTGTTATCATTTTATGTCTAAATATTTGTGGATTTTTTTATATATTGCGTTTCTAAAATTGGCGTGGGAGTACCCGCACGACCGTGAGAGTTAGGAAGTAATGACTTCAGAATTTGGAAATTGAAACTAATAAATCCATGGTTCACAAAAAGATAACTGAAGAGAGGAATATTATAATATAAAAATTAACTTATTTTTTACATGAAACGATTTTAACAACATTAAACAATTTTTTAAAAACATGTTTTGTGAATAAAATAAATAAACAATGTTCTTTTAATTGTTTAAAAAATATAGCCGAATACAGCATTTTTAACAATGTTTGTTTAATAAATCACAGAAAAAAGCGTTTATGACTAAAATTGACTTCTTTTTTTACATGAAAATCTTCAAAGCAATTTTTGTTTCATGAACAACATTAATAGACATTCCACTTTCACTGTGCATCGGCGCGCTTGAACAGCTACTGCAAATATTTACCAACAACTATTAAAAAATATTCAAACAGATGTGTCTACTTACATCCCGGAATTCTAGTAGCAGTGAACACCGAACCTTCACTATCGTAATAGTTGACAAATATTCTATCCTATATTACTAAAAAATAATTCTAAAAAGCGAAATTTTAACTTAAAACACTTCTTTAGTGCATTAACTACAAAACTTAATCCAAGCAATCTTCTATAATTTGCGAGGTACATGAATAAACAAAAAAACGAAAGCACAAGTTTACTCTCACAGCCACACGTAATTTGAATTAAAAAACAAACGAACCCAGTGATGTATGAGTGCGAGAAAAATGACATGTAATACGAGTATGTCCCTACTACGAGTACCATTCCGATTTACGATTGTTGTGCGTCGGTCTTTGCTACCACAGACACACCAGGCTCAACAAAATTTCAGAAGGCCGAACCCTCACGGTCGTGGGAGTCGGGGCTTAATGACTTGGAGAAATTCTGTCATTCTATCAAACTTCGATGCAAATATTACATTATGTGTTTTGAACATGTGAGAAAAAAATAGTGTGAAGATAATATCAGGATGATATTAATTCTTTAAGATTTCCTCAATTCTTTTTACTTCTTGACCATTTATTTCTAAACGGAAATATTGTAATATTTTCTAATGAGTCAAACATTTCTTCTTATCAGATGATCAAAGTTCATGTAACAAGTAAAATCGTAACAAGAAGATATAAAACTTAAAATATTGCGTTGATTCAGAATTTCAAGGGGATTCATCTACCCTAATTACAAATGTAGGCCACAGTTTGCATAAGATTTAGACATTTTGAAACAAGCACTATGTAGCATAACTTACAGATTTCCGTCAGAAATACCCAAATAAATTCACTGCGTGTTGGGTCTTGTTGAGTCTTGTGAATGACCTATGTGATTAAAAACTATGTTATGTCACTATGCAGAACCAATTATTTAACAAATTGCAAAAACCGGGAGCAGATCAATATTTACACACATTAGATAGTTACGGAATTTTAAATAAATATTTTTTAAACACCCAACAGAAATTGAAATCAATTACAGCGTAAATAAAAACAATGAAAGAACGGAGACTTTTTCTTAGACATAAATACGAAGTTCCGAGAAAACTTGGTGCAAAGGTTATCACAAACAATTATGAGTAATTTCGTGAGTGTATTTTGAAACATAAAAGAGTCGCATTCCAATTATACAATCTGATCAGTTACGGAAAGAAAATTCTGAAAAACAAAGTATGCGTGACTCCATTAACTTTCCTACCACACAGTATTTTGCATTCTCTGGCTGGCGCACCGCTGCGATGTGAAAATACGAAGAGAATCTGCAAATTAAAATGCAAACGAAGTTTTGCAAATGCAGAAATCGCACTTCGAGAAGCGGCATAATATTCGGGTGAAGCCGCTTTCAGGGTAGCCGGAGAATCTGATGTCCAGCTCGCAACGCAAGGCTGCATTTGGAAACGCGGGACGGCAATCAAACGCCTGAATGGCAAGCACTGGACTTGAGTTTCGCAATGTCCTTTCAGTCGCGCAAATACGGACGAGCACCCAATCCATTCATTTTTCAGAAAGTCCAGTACAAAATCAGGATTTACGATTGTTCATTATCTTGAATTTTGTGTATCAACATGCACTGCCTATTTTCATATTATGTTACCAATATCATTAGTAATACTCATTTGTGAAAGAGTGTACAATTACATGCAATCAATTTACTTTCTGTCTTATATTTTCACACGCGCACATTTTCTTCAGCTTCGCAAACCCTATTTACTCTTTTTAACATCATTTAGTTGTAGTAGGAGGTAACTACAAGCGTTCATGATATTGGATAAGAAGACTTTTTCACTCACATGTTATAGAAGATATTTTCATCGAAAAACGAGTTACAGATTTGGGTTTAGAGTAAAGGCTTAACGAAACATTTCTAATCGTTGTGGTACAGCTCTCAAAACATACAAACGCCCCACTCCTCTCGCGTTTCACGAAATGAGATTTCAAGAAAACGCGCGAGGATTGTATTATGATTTGTCACATTTATTATTCTCTTTCCACTCGGGAAAGCAAAACGATTCAGAATATAACAGTGTGATTTGATACTTTTTATATTAAACATTCATCTGCAATATTTACATCAGACATGGGGACATTTGTTTGTCAAAACAACGTAAACGCTTGTATTTATTCCTAATTTTCGTCAAATGCATCTGCTATAAAGCGTCTACGACACATATTTCCTTGTAAAAGTTCCATTTCTATGCAGATTGAAACCACATTCTGGGCATGCATAAACAAAACCAGCCAGAAAAGATTGCAAATACGTGGATCGATAATCGAAAAACACCTTCGCTATGCAGAACCTGACCTAGATGACTGAGATATCGTTTCAACTTCAGCGCTTGAGCCGCAGGAATATGACAAAGTTAAAACATTTAGGAACAAGGTTCTAAGGAAAATGTTTAAAGAATGTAAATTACTATCAGTAAAGAATGTAAATTACTCGTATAAACGATATGTAAATGAATTGTTTGAATCGCAGGGGTCTTCAAGAGAGCGCCTTAAAGTACTGCAGAGAAATGTTGCAGACATTATTATCGAATTTTAATATATGTATATGTATATGTATATATATATATATATATGTGTGTATATATATGTATATATGTATATATATGTATATATATATGTATATATTGTGGCGTCGCCAATAATAACATAATTATTACATCTAATGATAGCTCCCGTCGAGGCAGAAGTGGGTCGAGAGACACTGCCTTTGTCGCGAAGGCCCTTTTGTCACGCAGCAGGGCTTGTCCCGACCGCATTCAGGCCCTTTTCAGAGGCGACCCGTTTATTGCCCCTCATAAAAAACATACTGGCCCCCTGGCCGAAACCCTATCGAACAATACACACCCTCGCGCCCCCTTTCTCCGCCGCCACCCGAGGAGGAACGCGGAGTCCCGAAGGGGTTGGCACGGGTGTCGATTAAGAGGAAGACACATTTACGACGCGTCGTGAACGAGACCTTTCTCAGCCGTCAGCCGGTCCCCCTTCGGACAATGCCCGCCCCCGCACTCGTTTGGCACGCGCCTTGGGTAAGGCACCCGAATCCCCACAGGGGCTATTTACAAATTAAACACAGCAGGCTGCCGATTAGCCTTTTGCCGACCGTTTATGGCCCGTGAAAATGCACTCCTGCATGGACACGTGTCCAGACAGCTGCGAGAGGCTTCTGGAACCTTTGACAAAGGGAAGCGAGAGACAGGAGAGAAGCCGGTGTTAGACAGAGAGCGATCTATGGAAAATTACAAGAAAATTGCCACATGATTGGTAAATCAGAATCCTGCAACGCAGTTACCCTCAGCCAATGGGAAGCTTCGCCATGAGGGAAGGGATAAATTTACAGAGTTAGAAACATTTTGGGAGGGGGGAAGGGAGTTTTCTTAAAAACGGGGTGCACGAAGGAAAATTAATGAGGATCGGGACGCGAGTAGGACAAGACTTCCCGGAGCAGAGGAATCGGAACGCGACTTGGGAAATACTTTCCCAGAGTAAAGTTTGATTTTATTTTGAACGCAACCAGTGGACTTGTCGCGGAGAAAAACTCGGGCGGGAGACCACCGGATCCCGCGCTATTTCCGCATCGGCCCGTCGGTCTCCGCGCTTTTTTTTTACGCCGGGCCCGTTGATAGCCCACATCGCATTACGCCAGCGCCCGTGGCCACCCGACCGACTGAGCCTGCTCGAGTCGGCGACCTAAGGCCGCCTGCTACCAGCTGAGAGAGGACGCGCCACGAGAGGTCGGCGACCTGAGACTGCCGCCGCCCCTACCTCAGAGGGCGCCGCGTGACCAGCCTGGGACTCAACACAGCCAGCGGTGAACGCTACGAGGCGAAGCTGTCTCGCAGGACAATTTTACGGCGAGAAATTGATAGTGGCCGCGCTCAGGCCCTGCAGATCATAAAAGGTGGATTGCATGTGTCATCAGAGATTAAGCCTAATATGTTAGCCTTAAGGGAATTAGCCTATTAGTAATTAGGGCAATGAGCTCACAGAGTAGAGTTAGTAAGAAACTTGCGTCGCCCTTTGCGACCTGTAACTTCCCTGACAGCTCATGGTGCCAGGAATAAACTACTATTTGTTATAAATGACTCAGTGTTATAATTCATGACCTCCCAACACTTCCATCCAGCCACATTTCAGGAGCTGAACCTGGCGCCCTCCCCCGCTTATATTACAATATATATATATATATATATATATATATATATATATATATATATATATATATATATATATATATATACATATATATGTATATGTATATATATACATATATATATATGTATATATATGTATATATATACATATATATATATATATATACGGGGCGAATTACCTTATCATTTGACAAGCCCGGTATCACTAATCAATCAAACAAATAAACATATGTATTTATTGGTTTGACATTCCTTCGTTCAGTGAATTGGTTCGCAATCTCCTGATTTTAGGGTGTGCAAATATGAATGAAAATAATAAGGAATCTTATCAACAATGACGAAAAGACAATATATCATTCTGAATCATCACAACCCTCCCCAGAGCAAGGTAGGATATGGCATGCCCGAACGGCGATTAGGTACATTTACTTGCTGCATTGGAACGGGCCTAGCTGAATTAAGGTCACCGTTGAGGTTGGCAACAATGCAATTTAAATAACACAAAAGTCGGGCTCTATTATTTAAAGTTCATCTCGTGTCATTGGACGCACTCACCTATTAGATCATGTGTGATCCATTGTGTGTACCTTTTATGACGTTTAAAAAAATCTTACTCTTTCGATAACATTATCGAAATTTCATACATTTTAATTCAGTGGAGAGAGAGAGAGACAGAGAGAGAGAGAGAGAGAGACAGAGAGAGAGACAGAGAGAGAGACAGAGAGAGAGACAGAGAGAGAGACAGAGAGAGAGACAGAGAGAGAGACAGAGAGAGACAGAGAGAGACAGAGAGAGAGACAGAGAGAGAGACAGAGAGAGAGACAGAGAGAGACAGAGAGAGAGACAGAGAGAGAGACAGAGAGAGAGACAGAGAGAGAGACAGAGAGAGAGACAGAGAGAGAGACAGAGAGAGACAGAGAGAGACAGAGAGAGACAGAGAGAGACAGAGAGAGACAGAGAGAGACAGAGAGAGACAGAGAGAGACAGAGAGACAGCAGAGAGAGAACTGTAACTAATTCTCCATAAGAATATTCTGTCGTACGCGGATTATACACAAAATTAAAATTGGAGGCAGATCACTTTTGACTGTTGAACGAGCTCAGCATTATTTAAATCTAGTTACGGCAATGTTCAAGTATCAAGCATGTCATCGTAAAATACACGTTTAGGGCACAAAGACACGCAATGCTGGTAACACTAAATCATTTACGTTGATGAGAGCATGGAGAAAAGAAATAGTATTTCCTCCGTTTTTACGAGTTCTTTTCAGAGCAAGGGAGGCCACTGTTTCGACAAACGAATGTATTCAAGTGGAAACTATTACAATGTAAAATATGCATTAGGGAAATGTTAAAATGTATCTAGAAAATTCAAACGAAACCAAGGTAAGGGCTTTTTAACAAGATCTCGGAACCGAGAGAAAGGAATATGATTAAAATCACACCAAACTCTAAAATTCGGAACGTAAAGTTATCAGTGATTGACAGGCTAGGTGTATAAAACCCTTTTAGAAAGCCAATTCCTTCAATATACTGAGCTGTAACAGCTACAGGACCGTAGATCTTAGAATAATCCTTGCAAACTTTCCTGTATTTCCCTGCCCAACCAGGCGAGACTCGAGAATTAGCACTACATGAAGTTTGGGAAAGTTATAGAGTGGAAGAAACTTGAACTACCACGTATCTCATCTGAATTATCGTCCCATTCCTAATCCTCATCTACCATTATCATTCACACCCTCATGTTCGCCCTACTATCCTTTACAGAGTGCAAAGCAGAGGATAATCTCCAATGTGATCTGCTGCAAGGGAAACGTAGGGGCGTAATCCAGAAGCCGCTGCCATCGTCCACTCTCAGTAACCGAGTTTCGCAATCACCATCATCATTATGCTTGTCCTCGTAAAGAACGCGCTTAGCAACGACCGTAGGAGGATCGAATGACGTAAGCTCAGAGCGAGCGAGAAGCAGACAAAGGCAAACCGCCAACTCTAGTGTGTGAACGAATACTTGACAACAAATTGCCTCCCAGTTGCAGAGCATGCGCCGTAAGAGATAGCACAACGAGAGGAAAAGCGTAATTATACAGAACGAGCGTAGCTGCTGGGGAGGCGGGACCCGGCATGAATGGCAGACGCGAAGGGGATGAAGCGGGTAAAAAGGTCGGGGTGGGGGCGGGAGGGGGCCAATGGGGCAGAGGAAATCGCGCGGCCGAGCGGGTCGTCGGGGCAGAAGCAGGAGGAAGCGGTCGCACCGAGGGAAGCGGGACTGACGAGCCGTCTCAAGAGCTTCGTTAACGCTAGGCCCCGGCGGCGCACAGCAGCCCTGTAATTTGTCACTGGAGCGTCTCTTTGCCCCGCGGGGCAACCCCGGGGTGTTTTTCCAAGAGAAATACGTCGTTAGACGGCATCCGGAATCGGGAGCGGTCGTGGCTGGCCTCCGCGGGGACGCACGCGCGCTGCGGACGTCAAGTAGTATGTTCTGTAGTTGACAGGTAGGAGAAAACTGACTTTGATCGGGGTTTTAAAATATGGGTGCTTTTAAATGACACGCAAGCGCTCGAAATCTCTCTGAATAGGCGCTCATAACATTTTCTCTTCGCATGTATTAGAAATGACCTATATCTCACAACGTACCTACTATCAGAAGAGAAAACTTTTTTAATGTCGCCCTACAGGAACATCCAGAGGTGAAAAGCAAGACGCTGGACATATAATCACGGATCACCCGACATTAGCAATGGCCACCCGTATTTTTTCTTAAAATTGTCACGTGCTAAAAAACAAATTCGGTAATACTAAAACTATTATATTTTATAGGCCATAATAATGCGATTCCTATTACCATTAAATTATCATACTTCGTTTGTCGGGTGCAAGGAAGCTTCACCTACAAGTGATCACCATTAACCTGTGGATATAACTAACAGAGTTTAGTGACACTTTTGTATCCTTACTGAGTAGTGTAATGCAACATGATATTATTCTCATTTGTCTCCACATAGCAACGAGGTATCATGTGAGAAGATCCTTGATAAACGAGCAGAATGCTTCGTGAGGTCGTGGAGGCTGGATCGAGGTCTTCTCGGTTCCACAGGTTGTGAATTTTATGCAAATGTATGCTAAAGATCGTTAGCAACATATTTTAGTAGACTTCGGAGAAGTTCGTAAGTCTTATGAAACCTGTAAGACGGAAGTTTTTTCAGTAAATTATTATTCTTGTTGTTGAGTAAGGCTTCATTTCTCATAAGAAGAAGCGATCGACGGGAAGTACCGGGACAGATGGCTCAAAGGCATCAACAGATGTCACTACAGTCTCTCAAACCAGGAGGTCCTATGTTGGAGTCCCGACATCGTAGGATCTTCGACACTAGCCTGTCAGGTCGGATTCAGTCGCTGTCTGGAGGAGAGTTCTAGCGGTCGGCTGCTCTGATCGGTAGTTTTCCGTGGTTTCTCCAATCAACACCAGGCGTATGCCGGAGCACTAACTGATACAAGAAATGGAGCGCACGCGGCCTTTCCTTTCTTCTCTCTGTCCTATTCTCACCCTTTACACACACTTACACTAACACGCATTACACTAGCACACATGCCGGGAGACCGGTCGGGAGCTTAGGGCTTGCCCAGCAGGGGCGTGCCCCGCTGGTGGGAGATACCTGCTTAGATCTCGGCCGAAGTGCCCGGATTTTCGAAGGGCGGAAAATTCACAGTATCTACGTGTGACATGTAAAATAACCCGGGCAGTATGCCCGGCAAAATTAAATTCCTCCGACACCATTCGCCCTACCGAGCTCTCACTTTCCCACAGACAGTTCAGATATAATAATTGAGACCGACGTCTGGCGGAGAAAGTGAGGGCCAAATTGCATGCGCATTAAGGGACTGCCCGCGAGGCACGCCTGCTCGATAACGTCCCCCGACTCGTGTCGGAGATGGGCTTCCAAAGAAGCTTGGGTTGACCCTGAGAAATTCATCCTAAGAAAACCCCCGTAATGGGTCACAGAACGGATCACCTATGGAAAATAGGACCAAAGAGAATAAAATCCTCAAATGAAAAGGAAAAATGATACGACACTCGGATCCTACATCTAAAAACTGTCAGTAGTTATAAAACACATCTGTCAATCAATAAATGAAAACGTATTCTGTATGAACTCAAAATCATCCCGTACGTCAAGTAACGAGACTGCGCAAGGGCAGTCAGTTTCTGTCTTCGCTGTAGTACCAATTAAAGAAAACAACATGATAGACATTTATAAACTAAATCGACTTTGCCATGCAAGTGCAAGACGGAAGACGTCAACCGGGTCCCATCCAATGTGCGTGTTGTCAGGGTCACTATCATACAAAGAACTACCCCACACAACAATATGTGACAATTGTACAGAAAATCATAGTATCAAAGATTGCCAAGTTGCGAGTTATTTCATACCAAAAGATGCGAATTGCAATGCAGAAGGTCAGACTTAACGTGCGGTTGAATGTATTCACTACACTGATGTCGTGGAATCCAAATCAGATAATTAGAAAAAAATTAATAAACCCAACTCACCAACCAATAAAAAACCTCAACTTTCAACAAACTTATTTTCCTTCTCTTTCCCTAATTCTCAAATTACGTATTTCGGGCAATAACCTTCACATCCACATTTTCCTCCTTCTACTCCCACGTACCCCTTCAAACAAATTAATAATAATAACTCCATCCTTGATTATTTGATTCAGTTAAATACTAATTTCATAAGTAATTTAATCCATTCCTTCATGTCATCAATCAACATCATAAATATCCATAAACACATAATTTAATAATAGTTATAATAATGAACAGCGTACCTTGTCTTAATAAACTGACAATTGTCAACTGGAACAGCAATAGAGCTTTACATAAACGACACGCTCTCGTTTTCTTTTTAATATCACATAAAATTGACGCAGCTTGCACTACTGAAACGCATAATCTCTTCTAAATCATTACGTACTCCAGGTCAGAAGTGCTACAGAGCAAATCGTTCCAACAATACTCCTGCCGGTGGAGTGATGGTCCTAATGAAAACCAGCACAGCATTTCAGGCCTTCTCAACATAGCCATTACTAACACAAATATTCTCCTAGTTCCATTCTCCATTCTCCAGGCACTAATCCGCCTCTTATAAATCAGCCTCCATGCCTATCTACACACAAAGTGAACTGGAGTAATTTCTAACATAATTTCACATCCTCTCCCTCTTATTTAGTCGCTAAAAACACAATCGGAAATTGACGAAGCTACTCTCGTTTTGACTAACGCTATAATTAACTCTATTCAAAATTCATCTCCAAGCACTACACAGACAATTTTTGCCTCAAACCATCCATGGCTACTGGAAGACATAAAAGCATTTGAATCAAGAAAGAATAATTACAAGACGCTTTTGGACCAAACGTAGAATACCTACTTCATGTAAAATCTTAGTACAAGCACTTAATCCGACGCTTGGATAGTGCAATAGATTTAATCCACCTCCAAGAAAACAAAAAATACGTCGCCAACCTAAATCTCCAAGACAAATTATTATGAAAAGTACACGTACGAGTGGTTTGCTAGGAACCAACTTCATTATTCCACTTTAGAAAAATGGCCCAGGCAGTTCAAGCGACGCCAAAATGCTGAAAGGAAAAGATCAAAATGATTGCCAACTACTTTGCTTCAAGCTTTCAAATGCATAATATTTTGAAAGAATAAAGTCAATAGTTCCCTTAAAGTTTATATACCCAGGCCGATCCCTTCCATAGCTTACCAGGAAGTATATTGTACCATCAAAAGGTTAAGAAAATTGTCAGGTCACGGTCGCATCATTTCCTTTTTTTAATGTATCGAGAAAAAGGCTAGCATTTCCAACCAATTTAATATAATTCAGTACTAAGGACAGAAAATTCCTCAATTCTTGTGAACATTCCGTAATATTTTCTATTCCCAAACCTCAAGAAAATTATGTTAATTCTACTAGCTACAACCTAACTAATAGCGACTCATTAGTTTTATTTTCATATGGTCCAAAATGATGGAAACATTACTATTAAAGAGATACCGTCACGTTCTAAAAAATAATCATATTACTCCCAATTTGGCTTCTTTAAAAATCTCTCTACAACCCACCAATTTTTACGTTCCACTAAAAACATTCACGTAGCATTTTATACACTTACTACCATCCTTTCTTGATGTCTCCCAAGCGTTTGAATAAATGGCTAAAATACAAACTGAGAAAATTAGTGACCTGAAATACTTCGACAATTCTCAGTCAAATTTTATAAAAAAATCGCACATTTGTAGTTCAAATGGATTTAACCGTCTCAACACCATGAATAAGTTCAGGAGTTCCACAAGATTTATAGTTCTCTTTAATATTTACATATAAGTCATTCTAACGCATTCTAATATACATACTGCCATTTTTTCACACGAACTTTCATCTTTACGTCTGATCAATATCTCACCACAATAAGCGCCTTGTAATTCAGAGTTGCCTCACGACTACTGAAACAAGATGTAGAAAGAGGAAAATAAAAATATATCCGAAGTAGTCGTCATCCAAACGTTTCAACCTCTGTTCAGTGTCTCCCCACTCCCATTACAATTCGATTAGTTAATAAAAAAATGGTTTTGTTCAATTGTTCCTGTTCGTCATCTAAGAGATCTAATCGTTACCAGATTGACTTGGGAAGCCTACCAACATGATGACACCAACACTTCAAGACGATTGAAGCCAACAGTCGCTCAGTTATTCTTCGAACAGTAATAAACCGTCTCTCGGCCTTAAAGCTCCATTCTTCTCTCCTTACGTACAAATTAATTTTACGTCCGCTACTTACGTATACTTGTCCAGACTGGTGTAATGCCGTCACAATAATAAATCAACAAAATTCATTATTCCAAAATAAGGTACTCAGAACTGTAGTAAACACTCCTTTGAACATAAACAACACAAATATTCATAAAGGCCTAGCCATAGAACCTGACCTAACATATATCAGCAAAATACCTCATACATTCTTCCGAAATCTAATCACAGTTTCCAGTGCATCTCACTTCAAGCTAAGTAAAGAACATCCCATAGAAACTTGTCTACGCAACCGACTTTCACATCCTTTTTCTTCTCAATTTGTCAGATATTAGATAATGAAATATACACTCCGCTCAACAACAGTCAACAATATGCACTTTCCCCTCTTAAAATCTTCATTGTTTATTCTAATATTTACAGGGAGTTTGCCATACCATCCCTTCGCATAAACTTCCTCTGAAAATGCTCACTTCAAACAACTGAGAAGCCATATGGCGAAGCGTTTGTACCATCATCACAAATTTGCAATTAATTTAAAAAATAACACGTGTTGATGTCGGGCGACTTCCAGTACTATCTTCACTCAAGCGAATAGCCTCGTTTCCTTTGTACCGCATCTCGTTACTAGGCATGTGGTTTAATGTCAGTTAGTTATGGTACTAAGACCATCACAATCATAAATAAATTACGATGGCAATATTCATTGCATACATTCTGGGCAGCATTATTGCACATTTTGTTGTAATCATGAAGTCAAGAAAAAACAGGCATCGCTAGAAACAGAAAGGGAAAAGATGAGGAGGTCTAACAGTGAAAGTCTCGAGCACAATCGAAATGTAATAATTCATCTGAATATAACCATGAAATATCCAAAGTATTCAGTTTTTCGATTGCAAGCTGACGATTGCTGTTTATGGTTGAAAGGCAAAAGTACAGGATACTCTAATGAGTAATTGCGACTTCTGCTGAGTTTTGAGAGGATTCACACATGCATCAAAGCTGTCGGTGATGCTTACATTGAATCGTCACAAATTGGGTCTCCTGCCTTTTCCGATAAAAGCGCATTCTGGAAACGACCGTAATTTTCCTCTGAACGAGGCCTTTTCACAAAGCCATAAAACAGCAAGCTGAAATGTGTCTCCCCCCCCCTCTTACGCCGTCCCTAGCAATAAACGGGAACCCCGCTCTGAATGTAAGCTGTCAATTGCCTATAAATCACAAAAATATTTTCATTATTTGACTGTCGCGTAAACAATAACTCATACCTCCATATTATGATGCTGCACTTAAAAGCGATTTTTGAAATCTGATTAAAGGCTTTTTAAACCCTTTTCAACATTGCCTGAAAAGGTAAAGGCAATTTTTAATTATTTTCTCAAAACTGACCCATCGTGTGATGGACATGGCACCTAGTCTATAACTGTGGATAAGCCTTCCAGTATGTGGTTTTATTTTGTTTAACCACTTCCAGTGGTTTTCATTTGTTTACTATATGTGTGTTAATAAATACAATATGGTGGTGTAAAGATGTTAATAACCTTCGTTTTTTATCTTAGATATCGCTGCCTATAAAAATAGTGGGTCATTATTGAAATTTATTTAAATCAGAGCCACAAGGTTAATATCACTCATGGATATCATTTCAATGAGGAGGCGATAGATGATAATAGAAGTAACTAATAAATTCTGCAATTGGGGAAGCATCGAAGGAACAGGCAATGGGGAACCAACAGTGGCGACATGACATTTGACACTCTGGCACTCGCACTAATATTCTTAGCAAGAGTACTGGCACGCTGGACTACGTCCAACACAACCCATTGGTTTTCTACGCCATGTATTATTTAAATAAGTGCACATACATAATGAATAGAAACGCATATACACTTGATACATTTGAATAATGAAACTATCTCATATTGCAGAAAAAATTGATTTTGAACCAGTATGCAAGAACACCTTTCCATATTCCAGTACTCCCCAGGGTTCTCTCGAATCGGCATACCGACTTCACTTCGGGGTATGGTAACACAGTGGGTAACTGAGCAGAGTCACAGAAATAAGATTATCGACGCCCTTCTCAGATACAGTTAGAGGATTAGAAGGATTTTTTTATTTGTGAAAGGTAACATTCCTTTCTTAACTAGAAAAGGAACTTCTGTTTGACCCTATCCAACGACGCCAGTGACAGAGTATTATTGACTGCACCGGTTCCATTTAGTAAAGGTAATGAAATACGGCCAATCCGGGTAGCCGTGATCGCTAAGGCAGTAGCGTCGGGGCGATCACGGATCGATAGATCGCGGGCTCGAATCCCGCCTCGGACATGGATGCATTTGTGATCGTCCTTTCACCCCTAATCATCATCATATCACTTCATTAAAGACGTATTCATAATTCCCTGCTCAAGCAGGAGGTCCTTGCCCTTAATGGGATGTGCAGCTGGCTAATAAAAAAAAGGAAAACGAATTCAGAATTTGGAAATGAAAATAATATTGATTTTCAGGTTGGCTACATCACACGATGTGACAACTGTAAACCTTCAAACTCCAACGACATTAGAAGACACACATTTCCGGCCAACTCAAATTCTTTTTCTTTCAACAAATGTTTGGATTTGACATCCTCAGAAGACATAAATATCCTAAACGAAACATATTGGTGGTACGAATGGTATTCCTAAATTTGGAATAGCTGCGCGCGCAATATCTAGCAAAATCAATTGGGCGTAAGGGCTTAAGAGCGCAGGTTTTTTTTTAAAGAAAGAAACTCCGTTGTTTTTTTTTAAGACCTCCATCACCTTTACATTCTCTGCTCATGCTAAAAGAGCTGCATCAACAGATTGTCACAGAAGCCTCTTGAATGGAAAAGTGTTCAGTTGATTAATGATTGTGCAGTGCGAGGGAAGATCGGACGGAAGGAGGTGGCTGGTTCCTATCTTGTGCATGGAAGTAATTGAAGCCTTGCTTCCCCATGGCAGGCCACGCGATTGATGACATTGCAGCAGGGGCGGCAGCGGCAGCGGCAGCGAACGCCGAGGACGGGAGCGAGGACAAGGGCGAGGGCGAGGCGTGGGCGAGGCGTGGGCGAGGCGTGGGCGAGGCGTGGGCGAGGAGAGGGCGAGGCGAGGGCGAGGCGAGAGCGAGGCGAGGCGAGGCGAGGCGAGGCGAGGCGAGGCGAGGCGAGGGCGAGGCGAGGGCGAGGAGAGGGCGAGGAGAGGGCGAGGAGAGGGCGAGGAGAGGGCGAGGAGAGGGCGAGGAGAGGGCGAGGAGAGGGCGAGGAGAGGGCGAGGAGAGGGCGAGGAGAGGGCGAGGAGAGGGCGAGGGCGAGGGCGAGGGCGAGGCGAGGCGAGGGCGAGGCGAGGAGAGGGCGAGGCGTGGGCGAGGCGTGGGCGAGGGTGAGGCGAGGGCGAGGAGAGGGCGAGGAGAGGGCGAGGTGAGGACAAGGGCGAGGCGAGGGCGAGGCGAGGGCGAGGGCGAGGGCGAGGGCGAGGGCGAGGGCGAGGGCGAGGCGTGGGCGAGGGTGAGGCGAGGGTGAGGCGAGGGCGAGGTGTGGGCGAGGGTGAGGCGAGGGCGAGGCGAGGGCGAGGGCGAGGGCGAGGGCGAGGGCGAGGGGAGGACGAGGCGAGGCGAGGCGAGGGCGAGGCGTGGGCGAGGGTGAGGCGAGGGTGAGGCGAGGGCGAGGCGTGGGCGAGGATGAGGCGAGGGCGAGACGAGGGCGAGGCGAGGGCGAGGCGAGGGCGAGGCGAGGGCGAGGGCGAGGGCGAGGGCGAGGGCGAGGGCAAGGGCGAGGCGAGGGCGAGACGAGGGCGAGGGCGAGGGCGAGGGCGAGGGCGAGGGCGAGGCGAGGGCGAGGCGAGGGCGAGGCGAGGGCGAGGCGAGGGCGAGGCGAGGGCGTCAGTTCGGAAGAGTGCCCCCGGCCGCCGCCCAGGACGATGTGCTGTGGCCCCGCAGCCGTGTTGGCTCTAGCCCCGGCGCGTGCGCTCCACAGGGGTGGGGGTGATCAGGGGGGGGGGAAGGGGCAAAGGGGCTTCCAGGAAGCGATCTGCCTCCCCTATCGATCGCAGACTTCGACCGACGGCGCGTCCCCACGCGCCGCTCACTTGGCACTGCCCACAGCGCGGCCGGCGTTGTCACCGTGAGCATATGCTCATGCTAACCTCAATGCGCGTGCATGCAATGGGGCAGCCAATCGAATTAAAAAATATATCTAGAAAAAATTATTGCCGTCGCTTATATTGATGTCTGGCATGTCTCAGAAAGTGACAGCAAGCAAAACTTCCCTGCCGGAAAAAGACACTTTCCAAGTGTGCCAAGACCGACATGAGGGCAACCGTCCAGATGTCAGCTGCGACGTATACAATAATATAAGAATATTAATTAACAGTTCTGTATTAACTTCAATGTTACATGAAGATACATTCTCTAATTTATAATACATGCAGTAATGCCTGGATATATAACATGAATAACAATGTTAGTATCAAGATAACCGTCACAACAACTGTGTCAGTCTAGGTATCTATCTCCTAATACGGTTACCTAAAACAATCAAGTTCGAAAGTCCTGAGGGTTGTTGACATAACATAAATATGCCGAACGAGGGATGTGGAGAAGGTATATACCCCCAAAACGGAATTCTCAGTCAAGAGGTTCTGCTTGCTCTTCTTTGTCAAAATATGAATTCTTAAAAATTGCAGGTATTACTCAACGAGAAGCAATACGTTCACCATGCACGTCAAGGTAGAGATAAGGTGATAATAAAATTATTATTTGCAGAAGAATGTCTGGAATTTTTAAATTATGACGTATTTTCTCAGTAAACGGTACCTTAGGCAACGAACAGCTTTCAGAATCCCATACTTTTCTCTATCGGATGAATGTCTGAAATAGATGAGTGTGTTTAAAGTCTGGAATGGATGCTTTAATAACTTTAGTGCCTATTTGTGTGCTTTGCGGAGACTCGATAAGTGTTCGTAGATAAGTGCTGGTTAGGAGTGAGAAATTCGCAAGGAAAAGTTTCGTTTCAATGCCTGCAGGAAGTATTTGATCGATCGTGGAGGCCAAATTCCATAAATTCTAAGCTTCGGTAATACGATAATAAGGGGCAGAGACACATTCCATACGACCTCTCCTTATAAACGCTAACATTTTAGTAACAGCATCTCGGAGTACATGGTGACTTCAAGAAAGTACCATTCTCCCCAAGAATTTGAACCTTAAATTTCGTGACCTGTTATCTAAGTAACTGAGAAAAGTAACACCATTCTAATAATTATTATTGATCATTTTTACGAGCGCCTCATTCTCATCGTTTCCTAGATTCTCTTCTAGATAAACCAAAGTACGAATATATCCATTTTCTTTCAATCTCTTTGTTCTTACGACGGCCTTTTTCATCCATTCAACAGTCCAATCAACGACAATGTGTATTTACTTAATCCTCTTTTTATTACATCATGAATCCTTCATATTTTATCTATATTTTAATTTTTCTGTTGTTAACAACATAGAAACGTAGTTCGCACCCCACCCCCAAGACGTTTTATATAAATAAAAAATATATTCCGTTAGCTGCCTTCACGACAAGTATAAATAATTTTAAAATCACTAGAACTCCTTTGGAATACATTTTATCCAAACGTAACGGATAAAAAGAAATCTCTTCATATTTGGAATACTGAATTTAATGCAGAACACATTCATTTTCTACCATATCTTGTGGACACACATTCCCAAGACATTCGAATTGAACGGTTGGAAATACATACTATATTTGCGTCAGTACCAATTTATTGTAGTTATTACGCAATAACGGAGTAAACGTATTAAATAATAAGAAGCTCGTTATTATCTAAACAAGTAGTTTTAAGTAGAGTGAGGAGAATATAAAAAGTAATTAAGGTTGTTTACATCTTTTGGGCCTGTTTACTTTACTTTACTTTAAAGTGAAAAAAATACGCTGAATGATAATTATTTTCAAGAATAGTATTTACCAAAGGGAGTCCTCAGAACTAAATATACATAAAAACCCTTTTGAAATTCTAATTACTGCTTTTACTTTCTGACGAGTTTGCGCAAAGGAATGTTTTCCTCGTCATCAAAGAATAATCTGACAAGGGGAAGATAGGAAAAAGTACTGAGCAGAGTTATCACGGCTGGTCAGTAAAATGAAATTATCCTGAAACACTGATTAAAGATCGACTAACAGTATGTGTCCTTAAAGTCAGTCATATTTTACTTAAATTACTTCCATACAAAGGCATGTTTTTAAAAAAATTCTGAAATCTCAATTTCTTTTTAACGAATAGCTTCGAAATTAAAGTTCAAATAAACGTGTAAAGTAATACTAAAGTTTAAACATACATTATGTTTAAATTTATGCAGATTTCTACGACATCCCAAAGATAGATTGAACTAATACAATCTGACGTCTCCTATTCGTGAGGGATTCAAAATGTGTACTATGTCGAACAGATATGATCATTTCACATTGAAATAGACGTCTACAGAAGGCAGTGGTGAACACGACAAACGCAATAAGCTAATGGGTAGCAATGTGATATGTATGTTTGCGACACACCCACAATAGAAATCAATGGAAACTTTGTTTAAGAGATTACAGTAATGTATAAAACCAAATTCGGCGAACAACGAACAGATACGCAAAGCTAGATGGAGAATTTAATGAATGGCAGCAACCGCAATTTAATTGAACGATGATTGGCGTTGGCTAAAATACAGATCTGAGCCGTCACCTGTAATCCGTCGACCAATAACGTTTTGTTTTGAACAAATTAATCTACAATAGACTTCCATTTTAACGCTAATACTTACGTCTAAATAATCAAATTCAAAGATTTTATTAATTTTTACAGATTGAGAGTACCTCTTATTAAATTTTCACATTTTTAAATATTTAAAATATACTATTGAACGATTATAAAATAAATTATTATACTATTAAATTAAACATTTAGTGGGAAAAGGGATCGTGCACTTACGTTAGAAGCTAATATTTATCAGCACAAGACACGGGATGGTAGAAATGTGTAATCTCCGCTAATCCACCCCTCCCAGACGAACTCTGTCGCAGGAGAACGCTGCGCTCACCCATGGTCTCGATGTCAATTGACACAATTTCCCGAAGTTATTTTTAAGGTCACTTTTTAATATACGTAAGCTTCCGCGGCTTGAATCCATGAATTCTCGGCTATCCGGGAGACGCCGCGTCGTTGGCTGGGGTGCCGACGGGGCAGTTCACTCAGGGTTCTCAGGGCAGTCACTGCCTTGAGGAAGCCTGCGATATGTCAGGCGAAACGTCGGCACCCCAGCCAACGACGCGGCGTCTCCCGGATAGCCGAGAATTCACTTTTTAATAACTTGGTCATATATCGACCACTGTGGTTTTTTAACTGCAAGGGGAACTGCAGATAGAACACGCAGGGACAAGTGAGAGCGTAGGCTTCCGCGGCCGGAGTCAGTACTTACTAGGCTGTCCGGGTGACGCAGGTCGCAGAATGGCGACCGAAACGTCGGCACCTTCGCCATGGACGCGGCGTCACCCGGACAGCCTAGTAAGTACGCAGGGACAACTCAAACACACAAACATCCATGCCCGAGGTGTGATTCGAACCCGCGACCTTTCGATTCGAGGCAGCTACGGTGCTCTAGGCATAGCGACCTCGGCTATTCACACCGGCGAATTATGTTTGTTTTAATGTAAATGTTTACTTATATTTGCATTTCTTTCTCTTAAAGACAATACACATTTATTATAATAGAGATTAATAAAACATTAAAAGAATGGTTTATGCTGTCTGAATAAGTTTTTCGTTCTCTGAATTATTTTAATATTTCGTTTACAGTCACCACAAATAGTCTGTCATTTTATTTCGGTAGAGATTATCTCATTTAAAAAGATAACATTGAAATATATAACACATGAAATGTAAAAAGAATTATCCTCTATTTCTCTCAAACTTGACTGAAACCCAAACTCGGGGAAAGCGTGAGACGGGTCTTGGAAATAACTGTTTCAACAAAGCATTCACTCGAAACATGAAGCTTTAAATTTTCGATTGTGGCTGTTTTTCCAACACCAAAAAATTCAAACAATTAATTATTAATAATAATTAATTATGTAATTAATATTAATAACAATTAATATATGACATTAACTCTATAGATCAAATGCGGTTTGTTCTTGGAATAACAAAAAATACAGTGAGACAAATAAACAAGATCTTAAACACGCTCTGCTACGAGAATGAAGTTTGACGTTGGGACTACTGAAGAGTAGGTAAAATTCACGCCGCGAAGACTAAAAGCAACAATCAAATAAAATTAAAATTCTACGGGGTATTAATTGACGTAATATTTTTTAACGTAAGCGTACGATGGCATTTTGTGCATTCAAAATCAGAGTATTATTGTTTGTTAGTAAATAGCATAGTTTGTAATACTATTTTGAGCGCTTGGAATACGAAGGAATACAAAGTACCCTTTCTGTGGTCTTAATTCTGATATCTACATATTTCTCTAACACCTCGTTGAATCAGTAAAATAATTCTATCTGATGTATCAATGGAAAACATTTCTCATTCTGATCGTTAATATTTATGTTCGTTTTTGTGTCCTTCGTGTAGAAACCTTGAATTGCTTGAATTACTCATCTTTCCCTCACTGCCACCCCTCTCAGTTTCCCGTCTCTCGTTACCGTCTCGGCGTCGTGAAGGGCACCTTTCCCAAAGGCGACAGTTGCATGAACTAATAAAGGAAATCCTGTCCGTTTATTTTAAAATCACACATGTCATGGAGTATAATTTTATTCTCAAATTACTATCAAACATTAACAAATCATACGTCACCGTATTAGTTTTTTATACTTCTGGTGAGAAAAATGTATAGTTCGATTCAAGAAATTGAAGATGATTAAATTTCTCAAAAATAAAAAAATATTAGAAACAATATTTCTACAGCATATTACTTGCACCATTATTCCACATTGTTGACAAAAAATGCACTTCGATATCGTGAACGGTTCATGAGTTCGTAGCTCCGTCGGTATAGGAAGTGTTAAAACCCAAATGTAGAAAACCTTCAAAATTTGTTACCTGAGCTGGGGTGGCGTAAGAAGAAACTGTGTGAAATACATTGTTTTATAACACATAGAAATGTTGAGTAAACATTGTGTGTATATTCGTTTATCACTCAATGTTTAAAATAAATATTTTATATACGGACTATTTGCCGATTAATCGATTTATGTATAATATTCATAGTACGCAACAATAGAGCGCTACAAGAAAATAACAATACATTTCTGATGGCAACGTCCTAATGATAACGTGCGTAATAATGCAACGTGCGCAATAACTACGCCCTGATAAAGGTCGCAGAATGGCGACAAAAACGTAGGCACCTGTGCCCTGAATGCAGTGTCTCCCGGATAGCCACGTAAGAACGTGCATATGGTAAAAACATATTCCGTAACAGATAAAAAGCTGTTCGCGAGCCAGAAAAACTGTTGTCACATCTACTACATTATTTTCTAATATAAGACTGACCCACGCTCCTCCCTCACCCACGCTCTTAACTACATCTTGTTGCGAACCTTCTCCAGGTGCCAATCGTGGGGGAGGGGGGGGACGTCGGGAGGTCGCTCCACGCCACGTGCAGCCGTCGAAGCGGCGAGACCGCGTCTGTGGAGTGACACGTGCTCTAGAGGCGGGGCGGGGCGCGTCAGGACGACGCGCAGGCGTGGCAGGGCGACACGGGAGCGGAGGCGGAAGAGGGGTGGACATCACGGGAGGGGAGCAGGAGTGTGGAAGGGGCAGGGGCAGGGGGGCAGGGGCAGAAGCAGAGGCAGAGGCAGAGGCAGAGGCAGGGGCGGGTCAGGGCAGTGCAAGGACAGGGCAGGGACAGGGATTGGGATAGGGACAGGAACAGGGACAAGGACGGGACGGCACAGGGACGGGACGGCACAGGGACGGGACGGCACAGGGACGTGACGGCACAGGGTCGGGGCGGCACAGGGTCGGGTCGGCACAGGGACGGGACGGCTCAGGGACGGGCGGGACGGCACAGGGACGGTCACGGTCACGGGGCGAAGCAGGGGCAGAAAAGGGGGGCAAGGGCAGGGAAGAGGCGGGGTAGGGATAAGGCAGGTATGTGGCAGGGGTGGAGCAAGGAACGGGCGAGCGAGCAAGGGGAGGCGTTGAGCGGGTTGGGCCTGCGGGGCGAAACTCGAGCACCGAAAGATCTCCCTCGGAGACTGCGGAAACAAACGGGACGAGACGAGACGTGGCAGGGCGGGGCGGGCGCCCGTCCCCGCCCGCCCTCCGCGCCCAGGCACGCGCCCACGCCTCTTTCACTCGGCACAGGGAACGGCCGGATCGCGCAGATTGGAAACGTGATCGCTTCTTTTACGCGGGCGCGGAACAAAAAGGATTGTACGCAATACCTGCATGTTTCGTTGCTTCCATCTGGAGGAGAAACCACACGATACATTTCAACGCAACAACTGAACGAAAGAAATCTCCATCACGAATTTCGTACTGCACGATGTTTCATTGTGTTTTCAAGTAAGAAAAGATTGCAGTAAAGATTCATTCGCCATCAACAAGACTAGAAACTTTGTCTTGTGCTGTTGCTGCAATTGGAAATCATATTCCACCTGTCTTTGTGTTTCTAAGGGTCAAATACTACGAGCGCTTTGTAGATAATGCGTCTGCAGGTTCTGGCGGAACTGCAAATAAATCTGGATGGATGCAAGAAGTCGAAATAGTCTTTAAAATGGATTAAAGCTTTATCAATAACATTGATTTTTCTTTTCTTAATACAAATACTTTTCCATACGAATTCATGTTTATTTTTTCACCTACACTAACCCGTGCCGGGTGCGGGAAAATGTAGCCAAAGCTTCATATTACGTAATGAATTAATAACAGATAAAGAAACTGTAAACGCAGCCTCTTCAAATATCTACAATTGTGACATCCTGCCCCGGTCTCCCCTAATTTTAAGTGCAACTTTAATTATATTTTCTAAATTATCAGCTTTTCCGTTCAAATCAATGTGCAGAATTAATTGAACATAATAGAAAGAATATTAAATTTTTGTGTACTCCATGCATTCCATAAGTAAGTAGAAAGATATTGTGCTGTATTTTTCGTCGAGTTACGTTCCATCTATATCACGCTAAACGAATTATTATTCTTTCACAGTGAATAAGTCATATTCAACTCTTGAAATTAAGTTCTTAAAATAGATTCTTAATTTGGTTAGTCTTAACGGTTGAAAGACATAGTCAATGCAAACTGATAGGAGTGAAAGGAGCCAGTACGCCTTGGCGTTCTGTTCTTTCTTGGTCAATCACAGTGCCTTTTGCTGTAAAATCTTTAGTCTTTCCGAAAAGTAATCGATTCTTTTTTCTATTACTACTTTTAAAATTCCATAAATTTATTTATATTTTCTGTTGGTCTTCCTACAGCTGCTGACGCTGTTGTCATCATTCGACCCTACATTTGATTACGATTTTTATTTTCTCTCTTGGTGACGTGCTCAAAGAGCAGCGCCTCATCTTTAATCCATCATCGCCTGCTGGTATTACGCCAAGATCAAGTAATTCCGGACACGACCGCGGCCACCGGCCCAACGAAAACCGCAGCCGCTCTGTTCAGCCGCCGCACCCTCAAGCCCTCGCCCCTTTCCCTCACCGCCCCCTCTCCCCTCTCCGCCCTTTACGCGCTCGCTCCCATTCATTAGATCGGTGGCGGTGGCGGTGGCGGTGGCGGTGGCGGTGGCGGTGGCGGTGGCAGTGGCAGTGGCAGTGAGGGTGAGAGAGAGGGGATTCGCCCGACTGCATCCCGCGGTCAGTTTTCCCTCATCCCCCGTTTCCTCGCTAATCTTCTTTCACTTTTCTTTATCGGAGAAAGCATGACCCAACTGGGAAATTGCCCGACTGCATCCCGCGGTCGTTTCCCATACCCTCGCATGGCAACTAAACCCTTTTCACTTTTCGTTACCTGCGAAGACACAGTCCGACTGCATCCCGTTTCGGTGGTTCCATGTTTCGGAAGTTAGTTAAGTTTGCATTCATAAGAAGAACAGAGATATGTTCTCGCACCAGCCCAGAGAAAAGCTCGAACGCAGATGAAAATGGCAGAATCTTTGGAAATTTGTATGTTAGGACAGCGAGGCAAGAAAATGCGCGCGATAGGTGATTTAATGTCATGTCTACAGTGTCATTGTTTTGTTGGAAGTGATCTAAAAGGACACGAAAGTGTTTTTTTGAAAATGGAGAGAAGTGGATAAATTACAAAACGATCGATGATTCTAAGCAGACCAAAGGAAACGAAGACATTACTCCTCGTTTTAAGGAGGTTAACAGAACGAGATGAAGTGGGACAATGCCTTTTTAGGGCTGAGGAAAAGTGGACTGCGGGAATTGAGAGGTCACGTTGAGAGTGAGGGCGGTAGAAATCATTCCTCTTACTAAGGAGAACTAGAGGTGCTAAAACAGCACTACTTTACTTCCGTTTTTTCACGCGAAAAGTACTCAAAATTTCGAAAAATTGCACATGACATTATTTCAAAATCTATCGTTAAGGAACAGATTTCATTAAGGTGAAAATCTCTATCTTTAATATTTTAGTTGTAGGAAGACTTCGAAAACATTTTGAACTTTTGCAATTTTTGAAAAAACAAACTTTTTAACGATCATGATATCTCCCGCGCTTTTCTCTTCAATGTCCTTCACACTATCCAACAACAAAATTTAATTAAAATCGATGGAGCAATTGTTTAAAAATTTGGAAAATGTCCTAGAGGCTTCATGTAAAGTACACCCCAAATTTGAAATCTCGGTTTTAAATTCAAAGGGCTGTGGCATCATCCGTATCGATTGGGGAATATCAATTTTGGAGAAAATCTTCTGAACGGTTTAGCCGCTAGCGTTGCTTTCAGACGCACAGACGGACGTTTTGCTTATATTCTATTTTCCCGTATCGAGGACCCACAAAACATAGATTCTGTCAACACTACGTGTTAGAGGATTTTTTTATAAATTTACCAACTGGATTTATCGACTTTTTTGTTACCAGGGCCCTGTAATAAGAGTTTACTGCCAAAAAGTTGCGTTTTTTCGCACAGCATTGCCTCATACTAAGAAGGAAAACAGACCGAGATGGAGTCGGGCAATGCCTTTTCAGAGTTGCGGAAAAGTGGACTGCGGGATGCAGGCGGTATACTCAGAGTGAGGGCTGTGGAAACCACACCTCATACTAAGGAGGAAAACAGACCGAGGAGTCGGGCAATGTGTTTTTAGGACTGGGGAAAAGTGGACTGCGGGATGCAGGCGGTATACTCAGAGTGAGGGCTGTGGAAACCACTCCTCATACTAAGGAGGAAAACAGACCGAGGAGTCGGGCAATGTGTTTTTAGGACTGGGGAAAAGTGGACCGCGGGATGTAATCGGTATGCTCTGAGAGTGAGGGCTGTGGAAACCACACCTCATACTAAGGAGGAAAACAGACCGAGGAGTCGGGCAATGTGTTTTTAGGACTGGGGAAAAGTGGACTGCGGGATGCAGGCGGTATACTCAGAGTGAGGGCTGTGGAAACCACTCCTCATACTAAGGAGGAAAACAGACCGAGGAGTCGGGCAATGTGTTTTTAGGACTGGGGAAAAGTGGACCGCGGGATGTAATCGGTATGCTCTGAGAGTGAGGGCTGTGGAAACCACACCTCATACTAAGGAGGAAAACAGACCGAGGAGTCGGGCAATGTGTTTTTAGGACTGAGGAAAAGTGGACTGCGGGATGCAGTCGGTATGCTCTGAGAGTGAGAGTGAGAGTGAGTGTAAACCACTCCTCATACTAAAGAGGAAAACAGACCGGGATGGAGTCGGATCTTTTTGAGAGGGCTGAGCAAAAGTGGACCGCGGGATGCCATCGGTATGCTCTGAGAGTGAGGGCGGTGGAAACCACTCCTCATACTAAGAAGGAGAACAGACCCGGATGGAGTCGGACATTGCCTTCTTAGGGCTGAGGAAAAGTGGACGGCGGGATGCAGTCTGTGTGCTCTGAGAGTGAGGGCGGTGTCGATGCTGTCGAGCCAGCCTGTGGCGAGGGCGTCGGCGTGGCAGAGAGGGCGGTGGTGAGGGCGAGGGCGGCGGTGGCGTGCGCCCGCAGTCGTTGCGAGCGAACGGCGCGGCACGTGTAAGAGAGCATCCACAAAAAAGACGTCGGGCCGTTGCTGCCTCGACTTTGTTTCCCACAAAGGCTGCCTCACTTTCTGTGCCACGACGCCAGCCGTTCCCTTTCATGCGGTCAATACTGCAATGGCTCCGCCTCGAAAATCGAAAAAGGAAAGAAAACGAAAGAAACACAAGAAAATGGGGGAAAACTGACCTAGTAATAACAGAGGTGAGATGGCACTTACGAAAGGGGCGAGATAATATCAGTACGTGCTATATGTCAAGCACAAAAACGAGTTCGTAGAGTTTATGAATACTCTTGTATTAATACGTGGAAGAAGCTAATTATCTTCTTGAAGAGGTCTACAACTCAAGTTTGAAGATGATATGTTAATGTAAAAATACATTTTGTGTATTAACAATATCTTAAATGTTTCTGATCGTCATGAGACTTCGCAAGTACTGTAACAAATGTGATTTTCATTTTTCATGGAATAAATATTAAAGTGTGAAATAAATTTTTTTCATTCCAAATTGAATATACAATTAACGTTAAATATTTTCCATTTTTAATCAGTTACACAAAACGATTACAAGAATTAGCGTGATCCTCGAAAAACTACATTCAATTTCTTAGCAATTCCTACATTGTATTTTCCTGTATTAATGGACACAGTTTTAACTTATTTTGAATACCTTGGAAACATTAGGAAACTCTTTTACAGGGGGGATTTTCAGTGAAATAATTTTAAAAAATTACCAGTAATACTCCTGCTATAGAACTAGTTATGGCAAAATAACCCTTATCAGAAAGTACTACAAACTTTTAGTAAGGATCCACTTATAAAATTGTTCTATGTCAAGCTGTCTCTTTCTACAAATATTGATTTCCATGCTCACAATTGTGTACTCAGTTTCGATCACAGGTGACTTCTTTTAGTCGCCGACGACTAAAATTGAACCTCATATTATGAGAAGGAAAATACATTTCGTGATACATTTTTGTTCAGTTAGTTTCATTGTTTTCTTTGTAAAAAATTAGTGAAATTAATGTGAAGTAAAACAAGTGAGTATATCGTTGGATCTTAAGGAATCTTTGCGGATAACTTATTTCTCTACTCTTTCTGTACTCAGTTTCGATCACAGGTGACTTCTTTTAGTCGCCGACGACTAAAATTGAACCTCATATTATGAGAAGGAAAATACATTTCGTGATACATTTTTGTTCAGTTAGTTTCATTGTTTTCTTTGTAAAAAATTAGTGAAATTAATGTGAAGTAAAACAAGTGAGTATATCGTTGGATCTTAAGGAATCTTTGCGGATAACTTATTTCTCTACTCTTCCATGAGTTCGTGTAGTACACAAAATGACAAGGAGTAGAAGGAGTGTGCACAATGCATTTCAAACCGGCGTGATCTTCTCATTGAGACTTTTATTGATTCAAAACTTAAACACAACTGGTACCAAAAGCTCTGCGTCACACACCAACATTTTATTTTCAAAGCGCTGCGTATTATGCTTGTGAGACGGTAAATGATTAACAATCCCAAAAAACTCATTACAAAACCCTAACTCACCTTTCTATCACAGAAAACCATACAATACAGCATACAGTGCAGTCACATATGGAACACAATTGAAGTGAACCACTGAGCTTTGAAATGTACTCCCTAAAAAATGTAGTCCAATACGTTATTTCGGAACATGCTAAGTTGGGTTATCAGACTTTGAAAAAATGGCTTTAAAGACCACACTATTCACAGCAACTTTCAGAACCAAGATAATCAGATCAATTAAAAATTACAAACATATATATGATACTTTCACAAAAAAGTTCTAAATTTTGTAAATTTAAGACCACATTTCTAGAGGTAAGCTCCCAAATTTAGAAAAACATTAACAAAGTAAACTACCACTAAGTACGTAAACAAGTAGAACTAGGGGTGCTTCAGAATGGCACAGACTTTCCCGTATTAGAATTATATTAGATCTTCACAATTTATTCAATTTTGAAAAAATCCTATGTATGGTTTAGGCGCTAGAAGTGTTCACAGACGGACAGACGAACGTTTTGAAAAAAATACTTTTTCGGTTTCTGGGGACCCCCAAACGTGTATTTTCGTTGAAGTCTCAAAATTAATTTTCCGCAGCATTTCATGACTTACCCTTTACTACGTATTTTACTCCGTACATGCTTACGTATACGGAAAAGTAAAAATCGGTCGTTCAGTTCATTCCATAAAAGCTTAACGTGGAATTTATTAAGGATAGTCGTAGATGTGTATGTTATCATCGACATGTTAGACATAAATGTACCTTTGAATCTTTTTAGTGAACATTACCGGTGTTCCCAGAAACTACCGTAAGGATTCGTAATTTCGTACTGGACTATTGCATCAAATGGACCGCTTGTAACGTTGTGAACAGTGACAGCCGTGTGACGTTAGGGACACCGCAAACAAGTGAAAATCATGTGATCTACGTAAACGGTGTCCTCTAATTACGAACATTGGCTACGGTTCGGAAGTTTGGCAGCTCGCTCATTAATAATGCCCTAACGACACTAAATAGCGATCATCTCATCCCAGAGTTAAACGTATTGATGTTGTACGGAGGAACAAGTGAAACGGTCAAAAGTGAAATTTAGTGGACCCCAATAAGCCAGCAAAACATGGACTACGAGTCCAACGATCCAAGCTAGTAAACCACTGGTCAAAATCTTAAGCATCTCTCTAATGATAATTCCTCGACTAACAACACAAAACGTCAAACACTGCAACAAGGCGAGGGTGAAATCTCTTCCCAGTTTACCCAAACGGTCACCACAAAAAAAGATATTATGTATTTGACAGTGATGACATACCCGATGGAGGAGGAGCGTGTATGTAGGTATTTGGCATTTTGGAGTGACGTTCCGACTTCGACGGCTAGCTAACGGTGTCCACCACGCCTGGGCCTAGTTTAATTTCCACGCTTGGAGAGTAAGAGAGACATGTGACGATCATGACTTATTTCCCTTCACCGTACCTAGCAAACTCCGCCTGCTTGAGCTATTCTTCGTCACAGAACTATAGAAATTACGATGATGTTGAAAGGAAACCTACAACTCTACTTTTGCCTCGACTGAGAATCGAACCCGTTCACATCACGGGAGGCTGGTACGATGCCCATCCTAGAGGCAAGAGGAGGAAAAATGGTATTAATAAAATTCACTACACCATGTTATAAAATAACTACCACACAACCCTGGTATTTAAACAGCAGCCATAAATTGTACTAATTATAATAATCTGGAAACTCGCATAATATTGGCATATTAAATCCCTTAATGTGAAAATTCAACATACCAATCCCATTGATAGTATTAATCCACACATCCCAACAATAATCCTAAGCGAGTTTAAAGCAAAACATCTACAGCCTGCCTTGATTACACTTGCATACAGTACACCACCCTACCTTGATTACATTTGGAAGAAGCTTGCAATTGTTTAATACCATCATTAGCAATTAAAACGTCTTAAATTATTCGTGTTTGTTTGTAATAAGTTAAAATTCTAAACCTTCCTTTAATCTATTTCCTTCCATAAAAATATTATCTGCATCATACAATCATCATCACAGACAACAATGGGATGAATTCGAAGAATTTTGAAACCTCTGAATTGCTATTTTCCAAACTGGCAACGCCTGAAACGAAGAGCGAAGAACGCGAAAATCGAATTTACAACTTTTTTGCAACTTTTTAAAATGCAGAGTGAGTTGAAAACAAGACCATCGCTATTATCTTTACAGTTCTTTGATACATACGAGAATATAAATGAAAGAAAATTTGAAACTTTAAATTTTTTTAAAAACTTCTAAATTTATGCAAAACATATTCATATTTTCGAAATATTGAACAATACCTCTTTTGAAAAACTGTTTTTGAAGCACACTTTTCATTAATTAAAAAAAATATCTGAAAAATTGTAGTTGTAGGAAGAAAAAATTTGAATTTTTGCAATTTTCGAAAAATCAGGGCTTTTAACGAAAATGAAACCTGTGCCATTCTCTGACACGTCCTTTACACTATCCAATAACAAAATTTACTCCAAAACGATGAAGCCATTTTATGAAAATTTTCAAAATGCCCTAATGGCTTTATGTAAAGTTCCCCCTAAATTAAAATATCGGTTTCAAATTGAAGGAACCGCAACATTAGCTAGATCAATTGGGGAATATCAATTTCGGAGAAAATCGACTGAACTGTTTAACCCCTAGCTTTGTTCACAGACGGACAGACAATCAGACAGACGTTTTGCAGTCATTCGATTTTTCCGTATCGAGGACCCACAAAACATGGATTCTGGCTACACCACGTGTTAGAGGATTTTTTTCTAAATGTAGCAATTGGATTTATCCATTTTTTCGTTTCCAGGGCCCGACAATAAGAAGTTTCTACCGAAAATTCACCGTTTTCCCCGCAGCGGGTACATAACTTTCTCTTCTTAAGAAATACATTCTTAAGGCCATATTAAAAATGAAGAAGGCTATAGAATCACACTAGAAGTCCTGAAGTTAAAAAGGTATTGAATCTGCTAATTTACATTTTAAAAAACCTATTCAAACAGTACTATTCAAGTACACACTGCAATAATACAATACAATACAATACAATCATACAAACACTAAGCTCTCGTTTATTATTTGTGGTCATTTAAAAATAAAATACCAAACAAAAATCATCATTCTCGTACTTGAAACTCAAACCAATGATTAACCCGCGCACTGAATTCCAAAAACTCGTGCAGTTAGCATCGTATCCTCTTTACAACATACCCTCCAGAATCAGCTTCATCCTCGGGAAATATTAAACACTATAAAGAAGCGCCCTAAAAAAAGTTACCGAGATATGACATAACATTATAAATAACAAAATTATTATTATACATCTGCCTTACAAAGTTATAGCATTCTTAAACAATATTTATAATTCTTCATTAAGATCAGGTTATTTACCAAGCATATGAAAACATTACTCCATCATTATTCCTACATCAAAACCAAACAGAACCCTTAAATGCAGATAATTATCGCTCTGGAAGTTTGTTGTTCTCTTTATCTAAAATTCTTTAAACAATTCATCAGTCTCGCTCTAGACGTCGTGGAGTAAGCATCGCATCGCTCCGCTTATCGCTGTGCTTCGGTGTTACGCTCAAACTCGTGTTTAGTGCAAGTACAAACGGGCGCCGCTACCAGCGGATCCCCATATTTCTAACAGTGATTGTTTTTGTGCAATAGAATTGTTTATTGCTATTAACGAAATATTGTGTTATCCAGTGAAAGTGTAGTGGTGCAGCGAAAGCTGTATGTTCGCAACAAGTGCCCCCGCTTTTGGGGGCCAATTGGTGGCTGCAGCCCACGTTTTAAATGGTGGCACACCAGATCAGTTCACAGCAATGAATGGAGATGTGCTTCCATTTCCACCACAAATGGAAAATATTCAACCCTTGGAACAGTTCAACACATCACAACCGCCTGCCCTGCAGCTGGATGGAGAGCCGGAAGGGACTCTGACCAACCTTCAGTCAGTAAGCACTAAAGATGCTTATTATAACAGGTATGGTGCTGCCCCGCAACAAACAGTTATTCAACAGTCAACCAGTGGTTTTAATGAAAACAGTAAAAATCTAAAACGCATGCACGTAGATTTACCAGATGAAAACAATGCTTCTAAAAGAATACTGTATAACGTGACCGTCAAAAATAGGTACCAAGGTCTTCAAAATATGACCGAAGAAAATTCGCCAAACGAAAGGGAAGAAAGTGAAGAATCCATTATTAAAATACCCCCCTTTTATGTCCATAAAGTACTCGATTATCCCCTATTTATCAGTGAACTAAAAAGTATTACAAAAAACAATTTTTCTACTAAATTAGAAAAAGACACTATAAAAATTAAATTCAACTCAATAGAGGACTATAGAGAATATCGAAAATTCTGTGAAAAAGAGAAAATCGAGCATCACACATATAGGGATCCTACCCAAAAAACTTTTTCAGTTGTCATAAAAGATCTGCCAATTACCTATTCAGAAGAGGAAATATTTAATGAACTTTCGAAAAACTTTGAAGTGTTAAAAGTTGTTAGACTGTTCGGAAGAGAACGTAAACCGTTAACTACCGTTGCGGTCGATCTAACTGATAATGAAAATAACAAAGCAATTTTAAAAATAAATCAGCTTATATATAGCATTGTCAGAGTTCAAATGCGCGTAAAGTCTAAAACTCCAATAATGTGTAAAAATTGTCAGACTTTCGGTCATTCACAGGCAAATTGCGGAAGGAGACCTAGATGTGTGAGATGCTTAGAAAGCCATCATTACTCGAAATGTGACAAACCTAAACATAATAATGTACCAAAGTGTTGTAACTGCAATGGGGAACACACGGCTAACTGCAAAGGCTGCAAAGCTTACAAAGAAGCAGTTAAAAAATATAATTTAAATCAGGCTAATCATAAATTTTCAGCTTACAACCTGCCAAATAGGCAGTTCTCAAATCGCCAATTAAACCAAAACACACAACCTTATCACTATGCCCCACAAGAGTTTCCTCCTCTGCCGCTTAATTCTACGCCCTTGCATTCTTTTGCTTATCGCGCTAGCCAGCCGCCTAGGCCAGATAACAGGAATTCTCCCCCAGTCCTCCAAAATATGAACGTAATAAACGAAAACCTAATCCAAACAATTATAAATAATATTCTTTCTGCAATCATTCCACAGTTGCAACAAATGGTTCAAAAACTTATTTCTGTTCATTTCAATGGCTCAAAATAAAATAGAAAACTTTAAAATTCTCAACTGGAATGCAAATGGCATAAAGCGTCAAGAGAACGAACTAAGATACTTTCTACAAGTCCACGACATAGATGTTGCGTGTATTTCAGAAACACACTTAAAGCCGGTAGAAAAATTTTCGGTCCCAAAATATTTAGCATACCGCAATGATCGAATTTCGCATATAGCATCAGGTGGGGTAGCAATTCTCATTAATAGAAAAATTAAACATACACTGATACAATCTCCATCCTCAAATGAAATAGAAACAATTATTATCAATATCGAACTGATCTCTTCTAACATAACCTTGATTGCTGCATATAAACCTCCCAACAAAAAGTTTCCGTCAAGTTTCTTGAAAGCATTGTTTGATGGTAGGTCACAAATAATTTTAGCAGGAGACCTAAATTGTAAAAACCAAATTTGGAACTGTAATTCTACTTCATATAATGGAAAACTTCTTCATAAATTCGCATTGCAAAGAAATCTTAATATACTAGCTCCTCCAGAGCCCACTTACTACCCTTATAACCCAAATGTAGTTCCTGATATTCTAGATATACTTATAACACAAAATTTAAACATTCCGATTTACCAAAATGTAAAACCAGAATTAGACTCAGACCACAATCCAGTAATAATTTCTTTCAAAGCCGAACTTCAGACTTATCAAAACGAAAAAATTATAGAGGGTAAAGTAAATTGGGACATGTATAGAAACATACTAATAAACGAATGTCAGTTTCCTGAGAATCTTAAAACATCATCTGATATCGACAGTTGTATCAACTCTCTCGAAAACATTATTAAAAATGCTATTAAAAGGTCTTCTACTAAAGTTAGGAATTTCACCAAAAATTATATTCCGCTTCCTAAACCACTTCTAAATTTAATTAAAGAAAAACATAACCTTCGTAGATTGTGGCAATATTCACGCAATAAAATAGTGAAACAAAAATTAAACAGCATATCGGTAAAAATTAAACAAGAACTACATAAAGTGAGGTGTACACATTTCCAAAATTTTTTAGGCAGCATCCCTCCAAACTCCAGGACAATGTGGAACACAATTAAAATGATTACAAAGGAAAAATCTTTCATCCCGCAGTTATCCTCTAACTCAGGTCTAGCAACGACGGATTTCGAAAAAGCTGAAACTTTAGCGGAACATTTTGAGAAAATATTTACAACTAACCCGGTAACCGACTTTGATTTCCAATTAAAAGTGGAAACAAACTTGTCAATACCGCGATATTCCGTCCCAATAAAAACTAAATTTATAGCCCCGTCTGAGACATATCAAATAATCAAGGCTTTAAAACCGAGAAAATCAGCAGGACATGACTTATTAAATAATAAAATGATGAAATAATTACCTCGCAATGCAATTGCAGCATTAACAGCGCTCTATAACGCTTGTTTAAGAGTAGGATATTATCCAAAGACCTGGAAAACTGCCATTATAACACCAGTATGCAAGCCGAACAAAAATCCACAAGACCCTCTTAGCTATAGACCAATTAGTTTGTTACCGACCTTTGCCAAAACGTTTGAAAAACTTATAAAATCCCGACTATCTAAATTTTTCACCGAAACCAATGCACTTCCAAATACGCAGTTCGGATTCCGTCCAAACCACTCCACAAGTCATCAACTATTAAGAGTAACAGAGTACATTGCTGAAGCATTTCACAACCGAAAGTACACAGCTGCAATTTTTCTCGACATCGCACATGCCTTTGATAAAGTGTGGCATCATGGGCTACTTTACAAGTTGCAAACCTTGGGAACCCCCGATTATCTCCAAAACATCATTAAAAGCTTCCTGTCAGAGAGGGATTTCAACGTTAGTATAAACAACAATAAATCAAGAGCACATATCATCAAAGCCGGCGTGCCGCAAGGTTCCCCACTTTCTCCCTTATTGTTCAACATATATATAGCTGACTATCCACAAATGACTTACTCAGAAATAGCACTCTATGCAGATGATACAGTATTATTCAATGCAAATTCAAACATTACCAACGCTTGCAAAGATCTCCAGTCGGACTTAAATGAATTTGTCGAATGGACATTGAAATGGAGAATTGCCATAAACCCTACCAAATCACAGCCTAAAATATTCTCACTAAGAAAAATACATAAACCACTACAAATCAAAATTAATAATTCTGCAATTCCTTGGCTTAATAATGAAACGCCCGTAAAATATCTGGGTGTATTACTGGATCAAAAATTAACTTGGAAAAACCACATTCAAGAAATAACGAACAAAACCTACGCAAAAATGAACAAACTTTACCCAATAATTAACAACAAATCATCGCTTAGTCTGGACTGCGCATTATCAATTTTTAAAACGATAATTCGTCCCTCATTAACATACGCCTGTCAAATTTGGAACAATATAGCAAACACACATCTAAAGAAACTACAAATCATTCAAAACAAGTATCTAAGAAAAGCCGTGCAAGCCCCTTGGTTTATTCCAAATATGCAAATTCACAGAGAGCTTAACATTCCTTCCATTAGCGAATACATTCAACGGATGAGTAACAGATTTTTCACCCTTCTTCCGTCGTGTACAAGTGCACAAATATTTGATCTAGGCAAAAATGCTTCCATCCCAACCCGCATTATCTCTCGATACCCCAAAGACTCTCTTAAACCACCTTAAATTAGAATAATTTCCATCCCCTCCCATTAATCAATTCCGCTGCTGAAAAATTAAATAAATACATTAATTAAAATAAATAAATAAATTAATAAATTTTTTTGAATTACTGCTCTGCAGACTTTGTTGACGAGGTAGCCGTGTGGTCCTCCTCATATACTGTCAGCCGAATGGCCAAAAAAATTCTGTAATTATAAACTGTTAATTAAAACCCCTGAAAGGCATACTATGCCGAACAGGCAGGAAAATAAATTAAAAAAAAAAAAAACAATTCATTCAGAAAAGTCTGAATTTTTACCTTACCAAAAGTGACACATTTAGACATAGATATGAATTCACAGAAAAATCGCCAACCACCCATCAACTATTAAAAATCACAGACCACATCCATATGGCACTTTAAAAACCTCCGTAGTTCACTATCAACCTTTCTCGACATTTCATAAGCATATGGCATCAAGGTTTAATACATAAACTTAAAATCAATGGCACATCCAATTATTTAATCATTATTAATAGCTTCATAATTAAAGAACCTTATTAGTTTCAATAGATAAATACCTATCAAAATCTAGACCAATGTTGTCTCCCGCTGGGCTCCCCACAATCACCTATATTATTTAACATCTAGACAGCTGATACCCCTACATCCAACAAAATCAATACAGCACAATTTGTAGATGAGACAGCGTTATACTGTTCCAGCACATCACTAGTCTCATTAATGAACACAAAACAACAACATTTAAACCTATTTATTGTTGCGAAAACAAATCGAAAGTAACATTAAAATCATCTAAATCAACAGCAAAAATATTTCATTAAAAACAATTTCAACAGCAGCACCACGCACACTAAATAATAACACCGTTCTTTGGATTTCACAAAACAAACAACTCATCTCGTACTGGACCTAGACACTAAACTCAACGGGAAAGACCATGTAAGCATCAAAATACAAAAAACAAAAATAAATCTAAACGAATTATAGGGTCTAATCAACTTTACAAATATTAATAAAATTTACAATTAGAAAAATTATAATTGCCTAGGGTAAAGTACCAATCACTGTGTGCACTTTGATTGGCACTTTAAAGGAAACCATCACGCTTTATTCAATGTATAATCGATTATTTTAACAATAGAAAATTCACAGTTGGCAAATGAATTACTATATGTGTACATTTATGAGGTTAGTAAGTTAAATAGTTGAACATTATACTTCACATTTTTTAAAATATGAAACTAAAAAACGGCAGAAAATATAGTGACGGGCACTTTCAAGACGATCGCATGCTCTTTGTAATATAGTGAAGAGCACATAAAAAAATGTATTGTAAAAATCCCAACTAAGTCAAACAGCATTGTTGAACGTAATCGGTTTATGTTATGTTGTGTTTCTGTACACAAGTCCGCTAACGAATCCACAAAGTCACGATTTTACACTGCTAACTATTAAAGTGTACCTATGCTCACCGCGGGGCATCGTTCAATTCACATTGGCTTGAAAACTTAAAAAAATACGCACGACACAAGGATTACGTGCCGAGAGCCTTTCTCTGTTTGAAAATCTTATTATTCTCCCCCTTACAATTGCTGTGCCCATCACTCTACTGTTGCCCACGACTATACCAATAACCCTATGTACCGCCCAAAATTATTAGAAAACTACTCATATTTTTGAAAAATTGTACATGATCTTATTTTAAGATTTGTCTTTAAATAACACATTTCATTAAAGAAAAATATATCTATTAATATTGTAGTTTTTAGAAAGACGCCGAAAAAATTGCACTTTTGCAATTTTCAAAATAACAGGAACTCCAACGAAAATGAGACCACGTAAGATTCTCTTCTCATTTTTACGCTATCCGAGAAAAAGCTTGTTGAAACTTTCGGTGCCATTTTGAGAAAATTTCAAAATGTTGATGCTTCATGTAAAGAACCTTCAAAAATCAAAGTATCCTGTTGAAACTTCCAAAGTTCTGAGTTCGTTCAGGTAGATCGGTAAAAAAAAATTGGAGAAAATCGGCTGAACGGTTTAGGCGCCAGCGTTGACTAGACGAACCGATAAACAGACAGACGTATGGTCATCAATCGATTTTTCGATATCAAGGATATTCAAAACATGGATTCTGACTACAAGTATTAAAGAAAGTAACTTATGTAAGTTATTTATGTATTTAAGTAAGTAGAAATATAATTTATCCGCGCACGATTGCAATACTTTCTCTTCTTACGAAGAGCAAGACGGTAAATGATTGGTGATGATGTTTGATTAGTTGACATATTTAGTACCTGAGAAAGCCAAATTTAGTATTATTCTCCTACGATTACTGAGAAAGGTATATCATTAGCTTTAATAAGACAGTATTAATTATATACCCTGTAGTACATTACATGCAATTTTATGCTCCTTCAGGTCCTCCTGTTGTTCTTCATGTTGCTGTTCATAGAATAAACGTAAGAAATTTTTCTCAATATTGTGGTGTAACATCAGAATAATTTGTTAAAAAATTCAAATAATGCCAACTTCAAGACTCAACTTTCTCTTCACAACGGGCGTCCAAATGTAACATCCTAGATAAAGGCAGTCAGGAAAGGGCCTAAGGGCAGCGGAGTATCGCCAGAGGCGGTACACTCACGAAGATCAAAGCGGAAACGAGACTCGGTGATGAGTGGGAGCAGGAAAGCCGGGGCGAGATATACCGAGAAAGCAAACGAGAGTGTCAAACGTGCTTCCCTCGTTGCCAAACTTCTCACGAGATCTCCCAGGAGGGGAAGATTATAAAACGGAGTAACCAACTTTGTGCTCCGTGCTCGCGGGCCCTCCCCGAGGACCGGCAGAGCACAAAGGCCGGCGGTTGGACGTGCGCGTAGCGCGTGCTAAAGCCGAGAGGATGATGCGATGCAGAGCGACGAGTAGAAGAAAGATCCTTAGGAGAATTGGAGAACAAGGAGCGATTAAGCTCGGTCTGGAAAATGAGGAATAAAATGTGAAAGGAGACACTGTGATCCGTGATAATAGAACCAAAGTATATTTAATGCTACGAGAGACAATTTGAAAGAATTTGGAGACAATTTTGCGCCCGCGGGGATCCAAGAGTTTGTGAGAGAACAGCGAATCATGACTATACAGCATGGCCTTTGGACGATGAGGATGAGTAAACGAAAAGTTGCAGATTGTATGAGTGGGAATCAACAAAGGTTTGTGACACATCTGAAAATGAGTGAGAGTTATGAAATCACCGAGAATGACACCTACAAAGGAAATTAGAAATGAATACGCACTTTGTAAGGAAACTATATAATCGTACACATTAAATTGATACCTGATTGACATTTTGAAAGAAATGTAGTATCGCAGTGAATGAAAATGATATGTAAGGAATCAAACCTCAAATGCACCGCCATTCGCATGTATACATAGTAACTACGTTCTACCAGGCCTTACAAAGATCCAAGCTTCCGCATTCACACCAACTCACATGTTTATGACCGCCGTAACTCCTCATGCTTTCCGCAAAGTGAAGTTTATGTGTAAAGTGCTTCGCAACGGACAAGAAAATGTGGAGTCACTGTAACAATCCATACTGCTTTTTCCCAAAAAATTCTGGTTCAACCTGCAGGGATTTCTTTCCATATTTCTACTTAGTTTAATATTTATGAGTAATCGGTGATGAAATTATCATTGCGCAATCCCGTAAAGCTCGCCCATTCGGCAGTAATCAATTACATGTTATAAATAATGAATCGGTCCCTCTGGTTCAATTTGGCGAATCCGGGGATTTGGGGGACGTTACGAAAATCCCCTTTAAAAGAGTGGATACTATATTCATTCGTTGTTACCGTTGCATCACTACTTTCGTCGGTAAAAACAATCCGAAACAGGAGTTTCACGTTACCTCAGGAGATTCGCCGCGGGCTCGTTTTGTAAAGCAAAGAGAGTATTTCGCTTAATGAAAGGCATGGCAATTACGTAATCCTACCGGTCGATTTAAGCCAACTGCAGAGGAAGGTTGTGGCAAGACCTTTCTGTCTACCCGCAGAGCTTTCGCGTCTCCAGACCTTGGCAGCAGGCGAATACCTGAAAGCAAAACATCAACTGTAAACTTTCATCTGAGTATCACATATACATACACGTCGAAATTAAAACCACTAAAAAGAGGAAACCTACTCAAAGAAATGAGGTATAATACTACTTACAATCAATTTCTTCACTTGCATATTAAATGATTAATACATGAGAGTAATATAATTAATATTTACACGATTCTCTTCTTTCTTTAAACATTTCTGGAATGTTACACTGCGTATATTTTATTAATTTGGAAAGTCTAATGAACTATGTTGAAAATAGCATTCTAAAACACAGTTTCTACAGAAGATACTTTAAAGCCAATATATTAGAATTTATATACACTTAGATTACTTTGTGATATCAGTTGAAGTACAAAAATATAAATTATTTTTGATGTTATATTAATTTCCTTTTTTGCTCTTTGATGTTAAATTCAATTTAAGATGGAATAAATGCATTTATTTACACAAAATAAGCTTCCTTTCTAATTACACGCATGAGAGACAAACATTGGATTAAAATCATCTTGACACAAAAATTACCTATATTAACACAATAGCCATCCTTCCAAAAAAAGGAAAAAGGTTCAAAAATTCATTCGAGAAAAATTTCAGTAAATTTTATAGATTAGGTAATGTTAAAACAACCAGTGTAAAAATACGTTGAACTAGCTCGATTATCCTTAAAATGCCATTCCAAAAACGACTAATTTAGTGTTATTTTATCTGATGGCTGGAAGATATGTGGAGGGATGAAGTGTGTAATTAGGCTAGGAAAATACTATTTTTTAAAGAAATTAGTCAACATTTTTTATGAACATATCTGAACAACTTTATATATTTTAACTCGTGATTATTCACTATATTTAGTAATAAAAATCTAATACAAGTAAAAGCATCATAACTTACAAAGATCAGTCGGAACTTAATTTAGATGTTTATTGTGACGTTAGATTTTCATTTAAAATATTAACATCTGGAAGGAAATTATTGCATCGCGTATGTGTAAGGTAATTTTCTAATAAAGTAGAAGAATACAATTTTAGAACAATAATACGTTAATATCGAAGTATGATAATTTTGTTTAGATAACAGTTTCACATTAATTATCGAATACCACGCACGTATTATAGAATACGATTCCGTACAACGACCTTCTGATAGTGAGAGAAGAAGAAATTTGCCCTATTTTAAATACTGAAAGTATAAGGACCGTCGTTTTCTCATTTGCCACTTCTTGCACACTTACAGGTCGAAAAACATTTTCAGAGTGAAAGCCACCCCCACATCTGTCGCGTCGTATCTCCCAGTGGCCTGCCCCTGGTGTACCGTGCACGCAACCCGCCTCGCACGCGACCACGCAGCGGCCAACAGGAAACTCGACAAGCACAAAGTAGACCCCTAGACCCTTAAGACCCATTCACAATGCAAACGTAAACAGAGACATAGTGTTAACATAAAAGCTAGGACTACGTCCATAAGCGGACTCACTCACAACGCGTTCGCATAAGCATAACACGTAAGACGTTAACTTAAAAGCTTGCAAGCGTCAAGTTTCTGTGCTTACGCTTAAGTAAGACATAAGAAATGAACTAATCATAGAATGTAACACAAAATCGAGAATCGAAATAGGAGCGAAGTCGATAGAAGAACTAACACCATATGGGCCATTGACACAGTCGATACCTTGAAATCGAATCTCACATCCAACCAATAGTAAACAAGAATGTTTAACGGCCAATAGAAACTCTTATTTTGCTTACGTTTATGTTAGACATTGTGAATACTTCAGTCTATCGCATATGTTAATGTTTTTGTCTATGTGATATTCTTATGTTTACGTTTGCATTGTGAATGGTCTTTATGCCAGGCTTCCCTGGTAGCAACATCAATCGATATCGAAAATACCAGTTGTACGCTTGGTACTAAATACCCCTTCTCTCTTATATTTATTTAAAAATAATTCGTTGAACTCTTCGTCTAAATCACAGGCGAGCGCTACAGATAATTTACCTCTGTATGTTCCACGGCTACTATAATTTTCTTTCTTTTTTCGTTTTCTCGTTTCAATACAACTTCGTGAACAAATAGCAGAGTCCTTTCTTAACGTACAGTTGCTAGTCTTGTATCGGCAAGTAGACGCAGGAACGCAGGATAGCAAAGTGGGCGAGCGGCTCAACGCGAGGAAAGCGGGTCACGGCCTGTCATCTCCAGGCGCGCAACTTCCTTCGCCTCCGAGAATTGAAGGGTTGGTGTTTGTGACAGATAATATGGACTCAATGAGCCTCAACACAGAGTGCAAAATTTGGAAAACGGTGTTATGCCACGTAATAAATTAGAGAATATGCCGGTACGAATGACCGAGATCGTTAAGATAGTAGTGCCGTAGGTTTTTTTTTTAAATTTATTTCTTCTCGTTCGACCTGAAGGTCTTTCGAGGGTTTTCGGTTTTACATACTGACATTTTGGGATTTGGGCATTCCTGACAAATTGAGATTAGATTTCTCTGGCTCGTTTAATTCCTTGTTTGCTTCTAGGAGCTGCTGGGATTTATTTTTTTTGGGGGGGAGGGGGAGGGGGAAGCTGTTATGGATAGCCCTAGCGGGCAATAGGAAGGGAACGTGCTAGGTTATATTTAGATGCGGGATGATATTATTTGTTTAGGGGGGTTTAAGCATGTCTTTGGGAAATTTGGATTTGATTCGGCTTGGGATATTTGCTGTTCGACCTAATTAGTGCCGTAGTGATCTCGGACCGAAAGATCACGGGTTCGAGTCCCGCCTCGGGCACGATTGTATTTGTGTTCATCCTTTCACCCCCTATCATCACCATGCCATATTATCTCCATAGTTATCATACCGTTAAATGCAATAGTGTTCGCTTATGACCTAGATGTCCATGCCACCTTAAATAACAAAAAATAAAAAATACGTCGGCAACCTACAGATGCTTGGAAGTTATTGGACAAAACTGATATGTACTAAATAAGATTCGTTCACAGAGTACTAAAAATGAACCGTTACTACTATAATTAACATATTAAAAACTTGCTGAAATTAAAAGAACCATTATACTTGTTTAGAATGTTCGTTTACAATAAATATATAACATTAGATCTTAAAATACACTATTCACTTGAATTGGACTTGAAAATACCATTATCGACTTAAAGTGGCATGAATAGCGAATGTTAATCTATATAGAATATCGTACGTTGACTCCTTTCCAGCTTAAAAAGTTCAAAAGCTCTTGACTCTTGCATTTTGCATAAATGTATATGTAAAATTTAATGTGCATTCATGATCATTACTTTAATCTACATTTACATTAATTCAGATTCCCATGGTCCCCATTTGAGGATTTCAGACATTTTCATTGTTGCGAGACATTGTGTACTATAATTTGCGAATTTTAATTCTTCAATTGATGGAAACATCCTATACGAAACACAAGCAAGTTTTTTTCATTCCTGAATGTCATATGTCGATTTATCCTTGAGCGCAAAGTCATTGCACACCCCTGGCCATGGTTTACATATGACTTGCGTCGGATCGAATATTCATCTAAAACAGTGCTCAGCTGCTATATGCCTGTGGTTAAGTCGGAGGGAGATTGCCGGTGTAAATCAAACGGCGGATAGTTCGATCGGAAGCCTGCCTTTTCAAGTTTTTGAAAGCACATGACTAAACAGCCATCCGCAATACCAAGTTGAATTATCATCCGCAACGGAACAAAACTAAATCTCTAATATCAGATGCATCATCGGCGGATCAAAGTCCCACAAAGGGAGTCAAAAACCAACGGGAGTTCTTGAGCCAGCTAGCCCGCGCATTGTCCACCACCGTGTCTGTCACCCCGGAGACTTTGGGAGGATTGGCATTCAGTGGCCGGCAAGTCGCCAGAAGGCCCGATAAAACAGGGCAAGTCGACGTGGGGATAGACGGAGAGAGCCGAGGAAAGATGAGGCGGGGCGGAACAGAGTAAGGAACGAAGGGTACACGGAGTGGGGCGGGTTAGGGCATGGCGGAGTGCGTCGTGGCGGGGTGTGACGTGGCAGAGTGTTGGCGTGCCGAGGACGGGCGCGGACGGGGAGGGCAAAGACGGGCGGGGCGAGGCGGGGCGAGGCGGGGCGAGGCGGGGCGAGGCGGGGCGAGGCGGGGCGAGGCGGGGCGAGGCGGGGCGAGGCGGGGCGAGGCGGGGCGAGGCGGGGCGAGGCGGGGCGAGGCGGGGCGAGGCGGGGCGAGGCGCACCGAGACGGGATAGGATGCAGAGGAGCGGGGCGGAGTGGGATGCTCGCTGGTTCGGAAGAAGTGGTTGGCGGGGTCAGGGGCCACAGGCGAGAATTTTTGGCACGAGTCCAGCGCAGCGACGCCAACGCCCCCATCGTCGCCGATGCCACCGCAGCCAGGGTTGCACAAGGAGTCCGAAAACAAGGGTTGCTCAATGAAACATGTGACGCCTCCGCGGAACGCAGAGTTAGCAATATGGCGTCATGTTTGTTGGTTCTCGTTTATTTCTTTAATAGCTGAACTAGTTAATGAAAAAAAGAAATTTAAGACTGAAATCATTCTTAGATTTCGAGCAAGTAATCTACGTTACACAACAATGGAATATTACTACAATGTTTTTCGACTTTCGGTTAAAATAACTATTTCTGTGAAGTTGTTTTTACAGAGAGTTTTATGGACTATTGTCGCTACGCTCGGGAGGAGCGATTGACCCTAACACTTACAACGAATTACTTTATCGCCGTGGTGTACATAGAAAGTCACGTAAAGTGCGAAAAAATAGCGAATTTTCGGCAGAAAATTTTTAATACAGGGCCCTTGCAAGGAAAATGTGGAATCCAGTTGATAAATTTAGGGGCGAAATCTTCTATCATGTTTTGTAGTCAGAATCCATTTTTGTGGGTGCTCGGTACCAAAAAATCAAGTGATGGCAAAACGTTTCTCACCGTCCGTCTTTGGAGAACGCTAGAGACTGAACCGTTGTGCCGATTTCGTCCAAAAATGATATTCCCCCATTGATCTAGCTGATATAGCGGTCCCTTGAATTATAAACCGGTGTTTTGGAACATTGCTCTGGAACATTTTCCAAACTATCAAAAAATTGCTCCGTTTTTGATTAAAGTTTGTTGTTGGCTAGTGTGAAGGACTTTTAAAAGAATAGTGCATGTATCATGTGTTTGTTAAGAAGATGGTGCAGGTGTCATGTTTAAAGAAGGTCATGTTCAATTTTTCGAAGATATGAGTATTTTTTTGTGTAATTAGGCGCCAAAGTGGGTCGCCCGCTCTGAAAAATCCTGCGTTCCTTGAGCATTAATTTTAAAGGTGTTTTGAGGCACTAGGATGCTACGTAAGTAGAATGCATATGTTATTTCATATTTTATATTTATTTGATTGTTTCTTACACTGGAGCTTTTGTTATACGCTTACAAATTATTAATTTAGAATTTATTTAAAACCTATTAGAAATAAATATTAAATAAAGATTGTTAACCTTCAGTCGGCCTCTCCCAATTTACGCAGGTGGTTGTTACGAGTACGTAATTTAGAATTTGTATATTACTGCATATGTCATTTTATTATTATTATTATTTATAATTAGAAATGTTCCTAACCTTTTTTGTATTATGTTTGCGAACACTTTTCCGATGCTAGAAAATAAACTTCTTGGTCCACAGTTTGATTGCAGACTGTGAACATTACTTGTTACTTATTGGAAATAGTATGCCTCGTTTCCTTACATCCGTGAAATAATTTAGTTTTAAGGCTGCATTGTAAAGCGCTGTAATTCCTGCATTTTTCACCGTAGAGTCTCTTTTAAAATATGAGTGGTAATTTGATCATTGCGTGCCGATTTTTTAGTTTTAGTTTTTGGATTATTTGACTTGTTTCCGCTCAAGATATGAATTATATTTTTTGAGGGACTGTTTAGAACGGGAGTACTAAGAATTGTTTTATTTACCTGTTTACTTTTATTATCTTTGATTTATTTAGGGTAAGTCTTTTTGAAATATATTGGTCAATTCCATCGCTTTTTGTTTATCAGATTGGGCGGTTATATTAATCAAAACTACAGAATAAAATAAATTACCTTTCTTAAAAACAGATAGTGATTTACAAATGCCTACATGCTTTTGGTATCAGTGAAATTAAATTTTGAATCCCACTAAATATAGGATAATCTAAATTCGCTTCATTTTTCTTTCAGTTTGATTTCTTTGCTTTTGATGTATGGATCAATGTTATTTTGCAAATTCCTTCGTAGCATTAGGTTTTCTTGAATTAAATTGACTACAACGGATATTTTTGGATTTTTTCTATTATGTGTTTTTTTTAATTGTTGACCAAGGGTATTGGTGACTACTGTATTGCTTATGTGAGTTTATCAATTTTTTCATTAATTTTTATATTTATATTTAGATGATATTGATATAAAGAATTTAATGATACTTTGCATTTTCCCAGTTTCTTTTTCCATTTCATTTTGATGGTGGATTTGACTTTATCATTTGAGTTTTCAAAGTGATTATTACCTGGTAATGGGCTGAATCAAAATCGGCAGTTACATATTGATATAATGGGATTTGAACCTATTCAGATATTGTTTTGCCTAGAATATCGGGAATAACATAATAATGATAGAGAGTATGTTCTGACACCGCATGTTTGTCCTCATTATTATTTCGTAAAAAGTTTATACGATTTTCTCCTGATTTGTTGGTTATATTACAACCCAAAGCAATACTTTTGCAGTTTAATTCTTCCGTAATTAGAGTTGAAATATTATTACTCAAAATAATATTTTGTGTTTATTCTGGAAATATTGTGTTCGCATGTTTTCAGGCAGAAATCAACATCGTACCCTACGGACTTGAGTTTATTGGTAGTGACATACTGACTAGATTAACTAAATTGTGCCTTAGTTCGCGATGTTGAATTTTCGTTTTGACCATTATTTCTAGATCCTCGGATGCTTTTCCTACTGCTCTGGCTTTGCTGTAAGTTTCGTAACCTGAAATGTTGAACTTCATGTTCCTTTAGAAGAGAGTTTCCATAATGTGCATTTTCCCGTATGACAGCAGTTGATTTTCTTCTCTTTCCAGCCCATTTGCGATCCAATTAACATTTTCTTATTTCATTTTCTGGCATTAAAACATTTCTTATATTTTTTATTACAGAGGTAATAGTTACAAATTATTTTACTATTTAATAATTTAGTTTTTAGTAATACTTATATTTGAAGTTTCAGAGAAATTTGGTATGAGTGATCTTCGAGGTAGTAGTGGGAATTCTGTATTTTAACTATCTCTTCTCAACGCTTTTATTTCTATTAGAATTAATCTCTACTGACCAGTTTTGCCGTCAATCGACTAGTCGGAATGAAGGACCACAAAACATGGCTTCTGTCTTCACCACGTGTTAGAGGAAGTAATTTACTAAATATGGCATTTATCTACTTTTTCGTTACCAGCGCCCGCAATTAAGAGTACTTTCTGCTGAAAATTCGTGTTTTCCGGCGCAATATTACACAACTTCCTATTCTTACAAAGTAAGTGCGATTCATTAAAAATTAAGCCAAACTGAATTAGAGCACGCCAAAAACGAACTACCAGCTATGTCCTAACTCAGTTAATAATATATTTCAAAAATCGGCAAAATCTGTTTGATTGGCCAGACAGTAAATAAATAGTATATTTAGAAACATTAGGAGTTACAGCAGCAAAATACATTTTAGACAGTTCGCGAATTTTGCTGACGGGCTGCAGTAAAAGAGTGCGAATGGAAAGTCGCAGGCATTACACGTGACATGGAGCTTTGTGCTCAAAATTTCACCACAAAAGAGAAAACAGTTTCCGTAAATGACAGTTACTTTCGAAAATCAGGTGCTGTGCAAGAATAGAGACGAAGGGGTATAAATGGCAATGCAGATGCACGGGGAAGAAAAATTGATTGTTTCCAGGCATGTCATGGAATTAGTGTCGTTAGTGCAGTGAAGGTTCCTTCGTAGGAGGGGGCGGTGTTGGATTGGTAATATCCGGTGCCGACCTATAAATTGGGTTGCGAGGGATTTCGTCTTCCAGGTATCTCTCCAGCGGGACACTTCTCTACCCGGGACACGCTCTAAGCTCTCGGCTGCTCACCCATCGTGTGTGGTAGTGTAGAGCATGTAAGTGTAAGTGTAGTTAGGGAAGAGGATAGGACAAGGAAGAGGAAAAATAGATCGTTCGCGGTTAATTATACAAAAGTATTCACAAAAAGCATTAAAAAATGAGTAAATAAATAAACTGGAACTATAAGACTGTGTGCGACAAGAAATACTTAGAGATAAGAATGAAAGCAGTAGATATAAAAGTGATTACTACGGAGAGTTCAAAGAATCAACAATATTTGATTGATCCATTGATTGTTTTAGTGATTCCGGGCACGTCAACTATCTGGGTCATTAGTCCCTTAAGTGTAGTGCATATTTTTGCTCGGTTGGTGGTGGTGGCGGTAATATTTCTCTCGCTATATGGCGAGATCCGGCGCCGACCTACTGTCGGCTAGCGGGGTTTATCCCATCCACGTATCTCCCACAAGCGGAGCACCGCCCCAGTCGGAACAAGCTCTAAGTTCCCAAGCGGTCTCCCGAGTTAATGTGTGTGTGTGTGTGTGTGTGTAAGGGGACAGGACAGGACAAGGAAGAGGTAGGAAAGATCGCGCGCAATCCGTGACCCGTTTATTAGGGCACAGCTCCGGCATTTGCCTGGTGTTGATCGGAGAAACCACGGAAAACAACCGATCAGAGCAGCAGGCAGCAAGAATTCTTCTCCAGACAGCGACTGAATTCGATCTAGCTGACAAGCTATTGTCGAAAATCCTGCCACAGTCGGGACTGAACCTAGGACCTCCTGGTCAGAGCGGCTACAGTGACATCCGTTGATGCCCTTAGTCATCTCTCCCAGTTCAACATCATGTAAGAAAATAGTGACACGTGTACTAATGTTCTATTGTGCTGCAAATATGTAGGCGTTGCAGCACAAGATGGAGCTTCAGTTAAATGCAATTCCCAATCCACCTGGGCTTCATTGTTGCTGCGCGTTGCCGTGTGACGCGTGACGACGTCGAGAATAACAGGAGGAATAGGGGCACGGGATGGGGAGAGCACTCAAAAGGGGAGGGAAATAAAGGAAGAGAGGGGAAAAAGAAAGAGGGAAAAGGAAAGAGAGGGGGAGAGTGAAAAGGAAAGAGAGGGAGAGGGTAAAGGAAAGAAAAGGAAAAAGAGATACAGGGAAAAGAGATGTAAACAGAGATCAGGAAAAAGAGTGAGACAGGGCAAAGACTACCGTGGTTTGCTAGTATCAAATCAGTTAAATCATTCTTATCACTTCCCCAATAGAGAATATTAGCTAATCTTCGTGAATTACTAACAACATTGTTTTGTAACCAAGTCAAAGTATTTGGCTAGAAAATAGATCTCATAACAGAAAATTTACAAAACCAAGTATATCCAAGAAGGCGTAGCATTCCCAGCAAAGACATTGAATAAATACTTTAATTTCAGTTAGGCAAAGGAGGAAGTTAACGAGGTTGGATCTGGAAATTTTCCACAGCATGAGATTTCCCTTTTAAGACAAAGGAAACGTACATAGTTGCTCTGCGACGGCAGACTCGAAGAACGAAATGCTGGGCGGGGTCAGGCGCGAGAAGCGAGCTGCAGAAGGGCGAAAGTGGCGGGGTCAGATCCACCGACAGAGAGCGAACAGGAGCGCGGTCGGCGGCTTGGGTGGCGGCTTGGGTGGCGGCAGGGGTGGCGGCAGGGGTGGCGGCTGCGGCGAGGGCGGCGATGGCAGCGGCGGTTACGGCGGCGAGAGCAGCGAGAACGGCGAGAGCGGCGAGGCAGGCGGGGGCGGCGGGGGGCGGGGAGGATGGCGGCGGGGAGGACGGCGGCGGGGAGGACGGCGGCGGGGAGGATGGCGGCGGGGAGGACGGCGGCGGGGAGGACGGCGGCGGGGAGGACGGCGGCGGGGAGGACGGCGGCGGGGAGGACGGCAGCGGGGAGGGCGGCGGCGGGGAGGGCGGCGGCGGCGAGGGCGGCGGCGGCGAGGGCGGCGGCGGCGAGGGCGGCGGCGGCGAGGGCGGCGGCGGCGAGGGCGGCGGCGGCGAGGGCAGTGGCGGCGAGGGCGGCGGCGGCGTGGGCAGTGACGGCGAGGGCGGTGGTGGCGAGGGCGGTGGCGGCGAGGGCGGTGGCGGCGTGGGCGGTGGCGGCGAGAGCGAGGGCGGTGGCGGCGAGGGCGAGGGCGGTGGCGGCGAGGGCGAGGGCGGTGGCGGCGAGGGCGAGGGCGGTGGCGGCGAGGGCGAGGGCGGTGGCGGCGAGGGCGAGGGCGGTGGCGGCGAGGGCGAGGGCGGTGGCGGCGAGGGCGGTGGCGGTGGCGGCAAAGGCGAGGGCGAGGGCGGTGGCGGTGGCGGCAAAGGCGAGGGCGAGGGCGGTGGCGGCGAGGGCGGTGGCGGCGAGGGCGGTGGCGGCGAGGGCGGTGGCGGCGAGGGCGGTGGCGGCGAGGGCGGTGGCGGCGAGGGCGGTGGCGGCGAGGGCGGTGGCGGCGAGGGCGGTGGCGGCGAGGGCGGTGGCGGCGAGGGCGGCGGCGGCGAGGGCGGTGGCGGCGAGGGCGGTGGCGGCGAGGGCGGTGGCGGCGAGGGCGGTGGCGGCGAGGGCGGTGGCGGCGAGGGCGGTGGCGGCGAGGACGGTGGCGGCGTGGGCGGTGGCGGCGAGAGCGGTGGCGGCGAGGGCGGTGGCGGCGAGGGCGAGGGCGGTGGCGGCGAGGGCGAGGGCGGCGAGGGCGGTGGCGGCGAGGGCGGTGGCGGCCAGGGCGGTGGCGGCGAGGGCGGTGGCGGCGAGGGCGGTGGCGGCGAGGGCGGTGGCGGCGAGGGCGGTGGCGGCGAGGGCGGTGGCGGCGAGGGCGGTGGCAGCGAGGGCGGTGGCGGCGAGGGCGGTGGCGGCGAGGGCGGTGGCGGCGAGGGCGGTGGCGGCGAGGGCGGTGGCGGCGAGGGCGGTGGCGGCGAGGGCGGTGGCGGCGAGGGCGGTGGCGGCGAGGGCGGTGGCGGCGAGGGCGGTGGCGGCGAGGGCGGTGGCGGCGAGGGCGGTGGCGGCGAGGACGGTGGCGGCGAGAGCGGTGGCGGCGAGGGAGGTGGCGGCGAGGGCGAGGGCGGTGGCGGCGAGGGCGAGGGCGGTGGCGGCGAGGGCGAGGGCGGCGAAGGCGAGGGCGGCGAGGGCGAGGGCGGCGAGGGCAGTGGTGGCGAGGGCGGTGGCGGCGAGGGCGGTGGCGGCGAGGGCGGTGGCGGCGAGGGCGGTGGCGGCGAGGGCGGTGGCGGCGAGGGCGGTGGCGGCGAGGCGGTGGCGGCGAGGGCGGTGGCGGCGAGGACGGTGGCGGCGAGGGCGGTGGCGGCGAGGGCGAGGGCGGCGAAGGCGAGGGCGGCGAGGGCGAGGGCTGCGAGGGCGGTGGTGGCGAGGGCGGTGGCGGCGAGGGCGGTGGCGGCGAGGGCGGTGGCGGCGAGGGCGGTGGCGGCGAGGGCGGTGGCGGCGAGGGCGGTGGCGGCGAGGCGGTGGCGGCGAGGGCGGTGGCGGCGAGGACGGTGGCGGCGAGGGCGGTGGCGGCGAGGGCGGTGGTGGCGAGGGCGGTGGCGGCGAGGGCGGTGGCGGCGAGGGCGGTGGCGGCGAGGGCGGTGGCGGCGAGGGCGGTGGCGGCGAGGGCGGTGGCGGCGAGGCGGTGGCGGCGAGGGCGGTGGCGGCGAGGGCGGTGGCGGCGAGGGCGGTGGCGGCGAGGGCGGTGGCGGCGACGACGGTGGCGGCGAGGGCGGTGGCGGCGAGGGCGAGGGCGGTGGCGGCGAGGGCGAGGGCGGTGGCGGCGAGGGCGAGGGCGGTGGCGGCGAGGGCGAGGGCGGTGGCGGCGAGGGCGAGGGCGGTGGCGGCGAGGGCGAGGGCGGCGAGGGCGAGGGCGAGGGCGGCGAGGGCGAGGGCGAGGGCGGTGGCGGCGAGGGCGAGGGCGGTGGCGGCGAGGGCGAGGGCGGCGAAGGCGAGGGCGGCGAGGGCGAGGGCGGCGAGGGCGGTGGTGGCGAGGGCGGTGGCGGCGAGGGCGGTGGCGGCGAGGGCGGTGGCGGCGAGGGCGGTGACGGCGAGGGCGGTGGCGGCGAGGGCGGTGGCGGCGAGGCGGTGGCGGCGAGGGCGGTGGCGGCGAGGGCCGTGGCGGCGAGGGCGGTGGCGGCGAGGGCGGTGGCGGCGAGGGCGGTGGCGGCGAGGGCGGTGGCGGCGAGGGCGGTGTAGGCGAGGGCGGTGGCGGCGAGGACGGTGGCGGCAAGGGCGAGGGCGGTGGCGGCGAGGGCGAGGGCGGTGGCGGCGAGGGCGAGGGCGGTGGCGGCGAGGGCGAGGGCGGTGGCGGCGAGGGCGAGGGCGGCGAGGGCGGCGAGGGCGAGGGCGAGGGCGGCGAGGGCGAGGGCGGCGAGGGCGGTGGCGGCGAGGGCGGTGGCGGCGAGGGCGGTGGCGGCGAGGGCGGTGGCGGCGAGGGCGGTGGCGGCGAGGGCGGTGGCGGCGAGGGCGGTGGCGGCGAGGGCGGTGGCGGCGAGGACGGTGGCGGCGAGAGCGGTGGCGGCGAGGGCGGTGGCGGCGAGGGCGAGGGCGGTGGCGGCGAGGGCGAGGGCGGTGGCGGCGAGGGCGAGGGCGGTGGCGGCGAGGGCGAGGGCGGTGGCGGCGAGGGCGAGGGCGGCGAGGGCGAGGGCGAGGGCGGTGGCGGCGAGGGCGGTGGCGGCGAGGGCGGTGGCGGCGAGGGCGGTGGCGGCGAGGGCGGTGGCGGCGAGGGCGGTGGCGGCGAGGGCGGTGGCGGCGAGGGCGGTGGCGGTGAGGGCGGTGGCGGCGAGGGCGGTGGCGGCGAGGGCGGTGGCGGCGAGGGCGGTGGCGGCGAGGGCGGTGGCGGCGAGGGCGGTGGCGGCGAGGGCGGTGGCGGCGAGGGCGGTGGCGGCGAGGGCGGTGGCGGCGAGGACGGTGGCGGCGTGGGCGGTGGCGGCGAGAGCGGTGGCGGCGAGGGCGGTGGCGGCGAGGGCGAGGGCGGTGGCGGCGAGGGCGAGGGCGGCGAGGGCGAGGGCGAGGGCGGTGGCGGCGAGGGCGGTGGCGGCGAGGGCGGTGGCGGCGAGGGCGGTGGCGGCGAGGGCGGTGGCGGCGAGGGCGGTGGCGGCGAGGGCCTTGGCGGCGAGGGCGGTGGCGGCGAGGGCGGTGGCGGCGAGGGCGGTGGCGGCGAGGGCGGTGGCGGCGAGGGCCTTGGCGGCGAGGGCGGTGGCGGCGAGGGCGGTGGCGGCGAGGGCGGTGGCGGCGAGGGCGGTGGCGGCGAGGGCGGTGGCGGCGAGGGCGGTGGCGGCGAGGGCCTTGGCGGCGAGGGCGGTGGCGACGAGGGCGGTGGCGGCGAGGGCGGTGGCGGCGAGGGCGGTGGCGGCGAGGACGGTGGCGGCGAGAGCGGTGGCGGCGAGGGCGGTGGCGGCGAGGGCGAGGGCGGCGAGGGCGAGGGCGGCGAGGGCGAGGGCTGCGAGGGCGGTGGCGGCGAGGGCGGTGGCGGCGAGGGCGGTGGCGGCGAGGGCGGTGGCGGCGAGGGCGGTGGCGGCGAGGGCCTTGGCGGCGAGGGCGGTGGCGGCGAGGGCGGTGGCGGCGAGGGCGGTGGCGGCGAGGGCGGTGGCGGCGAGGGCGGTGGCGGCGAGGGCGGTGGCGGCGAGGGCGGTGGCGGCGAGGGCGGTGGCGGCGAGGGCGGTGGCGGCGAGAGCGGTGACGGCGAGGGCGGTGGCGGCGAGGGCGAGGGCGGTGGCGGCGAGGGCGAGGGCGGTGGCGGCGAGGGCGAGGGCGGCGAGGGCGAGGGCGAGGGCGGCGAGGGCGAGGGCGAGGGCGGTGGCGGCGAGGGCGAGGGCGGTGGCGGCGAGGGCGAGGGCGGCGAAGGCGAGGGCGGCGAGGGCGAGGGCGGCGAGGGCGGTGGTGGCGAGGGCGGTGGCGGCGAGGGCGGTGGCGGCGAGGGCGGTGGCGGCGAGGGCGGTGACGGCGAGGGCGGTGGCGGCGAGGGCGGTGGCGGCGAGGCGGTGGCGGCGAGGGCGGTGGCGGCGAGGGCCGTGGCGGCGAGGGCGGTGGCGGCGAGGGCGGTGGCGGCGAGGGCGGTGGCGGCGAGGGCGGTGGCGGCGAGGGCGGTGTAGGCGAGGGCGGTGGCGGCGAGGACGGTGGCGGCAAGGGCGAGGGCGGTGGCGGCGAGGGCGAGGGCGGTGGCGGCGAGGGCGAGGGCGGTGGCGGCGAGGGCGAGGGCGGTGGCGGCGAGGGCGAGGGCGGCGAGGGCGGCGAGGGCGAGGGCGAGGGCGGCGAGGGCGAGGGCGGCGAGGGCGGTGGCGGCGAGGGCGGTGGCGGCGAGGGCGGTGGCGGCGAGGGCGGTGGCGGCGAGGGCGGTGGCGGCGAGGGCGGTGGCGGCGAGGGCGGTGGCGGCGAGGGCGGTGGCGGCGAGGACGGTGGCGGCGAGAGCGGTGGCGGCGAGGGCGGTGGCGGCGAGGGCGAGGGCGGTGGCGGCGAGGGCGAGGGCGGTGGCGGCGAGGGCGAGGGCGGTGGCGGCGAGGGCGAGGGCGGTGGCGGCGAGGGCGAGGGCGGCGAGGGCGAGGGCGAGGGCGGTGGCGGCGAGGGCGGTGGCGGCGAGGGCGGTGGCGGCGAGGGCGGTGGCGGCGAGGGCGGTGGCGGCGAGGGCGGTGGCGGCGAGGGCGTTGGCGGCGAGGGCGGTGGCGGTGAGGGCGGTGGCGGCGAGGGCGGTGGCGGCGAGGGCGGTGGCGGCGAGGGCGGTGGCGGCGAGGGCGGTGGCGGCGAGGGCGGTGGCGGCGAGGGCGGTGGCGGCGAGGACGGTGGCGGCGTGGGCGGTGGCGGCGAGAGCGGTGGCGGCGAGGGCGGTGGCGGCGAGGGCGAGGGCGGTGGCGGCGAGGGCGAGGGCGGCGAGGGCGAGGGCGAGGGCGGTGGCGGCGAGGGCGGTGGCGGCGAGGGCGGTGGCGGCGAGGGCGGTGGCGGCGAGGGCGGCGGCGGCGAGGGCGGTGGCGGCGAGGGCCTTGGCGGCGAGGGCGGTGGCGGCGAGGGCGGTGGCGGCGAGGGCGGTGGCGGCGAGGGCGGTGGCGGCGAGGGCCTTGGCGGCGAGGGCGGTGGCGGCGAGGGCGGTGGCGGCGAGGGCGGTGGCGGCGAGGGCGGTGGCGGCGAGGGCGGTGGCGGCGAGGGCGGTGGCGGCGAGGGCCTTGGCGGCGAGGGCGGTGGCGACGAGGGCGGTGGCGGCGAGGGCGGTGGCGGCGAGGGCGGTGGCGGCGAGGACGGTGGCGGCGAGAGCGGTGGCGGCGAGGGCGGTGGCGGCGAGGGCGAGGGCGGCGAGGGCGAGGGCGGCGAGGGCGAGGGCTGCGAGGGCGGTGGCGGCGAGGGCGGTGGCGGCGAGGGCGGTGGCGGCGAGGGCGGTGGCGGCGAGGGCGGTGGCGGCGAGGGCCTTGGCGGCGAGGGCGGTGGCGGCGAGGGCGGTGGCGGCGAGGGCGGTGGCGGCGAGGGCGGTGGCGGCGAGGGCGGTGGCGGCGAGGGCGGTGGCGGCGAGGGCGGTGGCGGCGAGGGCGGTGGCGGCGAGGGCGGTGGCGGCGAGAGCGGTGACGGCGAGGGCGGTGGCGGCGAGGGCGAGGGCGGTGGCGGCGAGGGCGAGGGCGGTGGCGGCGAGGGCGAGGGCGGCGAGGGCGAGGGCGGCGAGGGCGAGGGCGGCGAGGGCGGTGGCGGCGAGGGCGGTGGCGGCGAGGGCGGTGGCGGCGAGGGCGGTGGCGGCGAGGGCGGTGGCGGCGAGGGCGGTGGCGGCGAGGGCGGTGGCGGCGAGAGCGGTGACGGCGAGGGCGGTGGCGGCGAGGGCGAGGGCGGTGGCGGCGAGGGCGAGGGCGGTGGCGGCGAGGGCGAGGGCGGCGAGGGCGAGGGCGGCGAGGGCGAGGGCGGCGAGGGCGGTGGCGGCGAGGGCGGTGGCGGCGAGGGCGGTGGCGGCGAGGGCGGTGGCGGTGGCGGCAGCGCCGCGGGATGGGAGAGGCGGCAGACGCTCGATAAGGCGGGGCCACGGAAGCTGCTTGAACACCTGCGCTGCCACAGTAGCCGCCCCCGCGCCGTACATAAGGATCAGCAGCTTCCGGCCTAGGCTACAGAGGCGGCGTTGCTGCTGCAACACGGAAGACCGAATGCACGCACCCACGCCCAAAAAGCTCCCATCCCTTGTGTCTTCCCTTTTCCGCTTTCTATACACACCAGATTAAGGGCGAAATGAATACGAACGTGCTCATTGTTCTGATCTTCATTTAAGCGATAAGTGGCTACAACACATCTAAGGGTGCTAAAACCACACATACTCGCTTGTTTGATTGATGACAATTGCAAGTGTAAAATAACACTGTTACGATGCAGAGGAGATGCAGGAATGTATGAAATTCAAAGATGCCAATGGACTCCATGACAGATGAAACAATATAGAAAGTCGGGTTATATAAATGGAAATTAGAGGAATGGACTAAGCGTGTATAGTATATATATATATATATATATATATATATATATATATATATATATATATATATATATATATATATATTGTAAAGTGTATAGTATATAGTTTATATTGCCAGCCAGAGAGCAGTAATTTGTGGCAATCCGAAGAACCGATTTTGATGCACGTGTAGTTGTGTGTAGTTTCTGGAGCTGCAGAATTCAGGCAGTATATATGAAGGAGTAGTATATACCTGATATCCCACCAACTATGGGCAACCCTACATATATTATTCCCCCCTGGAGAGTGCATCGCCCTAGATATTGACTAATGGGCGATTACAGTTTTGAGATATCTTCGTACGAAAATGCACCACATGGGGTACCTGAGCTTATTTAAAGGTTTAGTGCCTGTGGATATATGTAAAGGGTAGAGAGGATGACAGAACAACGGAGATGAAGGAAAGATCAGTCGCAGTCCGTCGACAGTTTGTTGAAATACTGCTCCTGCATTCGCCTCGTTCTCATGGGAGAAACCACGATCTAAGTATTCTTCCCCAGTCAGCAGCTGAAATCGATTTAGTTCTTCAGCTAGAGTCTAATGACCTAATAAACCATAATGAAAGACTCCACTTGATCGACTTGCACTGGAATCCTCCACTTGATCGACTTTCCCTGAGATCCTTTGTTTCAAATTCCTTCCTATATGTTTCTTACAAAATGAACAGCCTACAATCGCTCCGAGCCTAGAGGACCTTAAAATTTGAAACTAACCAATTTAATTTTTGGGAGTACATCACATCACATCACGGGGTATTTTCAAAATGTTCTACCTATAATTACTTTACTCTCCTATAATATTCTTAAAGTCGTATATTAGTTCTACTTTTAATAGTCAAAATAATTGCAAAATTGTCAAAAAATTTCATACGTTTTATATGAAAGTAAATAAATTAATTGTGTCAACTGACATGTACTGTAAATATTATGATTAATCTTTTTATAAAATAATAATTTTCGGGAAGACACATCAGAATGGAATGGTTATAGGTTTTATTGCAAAAATGTATTTTTGTTTCCACTGTAGAGGGAACGAATCAATTCCATAAAGAAACTTTCAGATCACCAATGTATAGAATGGTCAGTTTTATTTATATTGCTAGTTTTAAGAATTTTTGTGAAATAAGTTTCTCATTTGTAAACATTACGGACAAGTGATTCAAACTCGTGAAAAATTGATTTGGGGTTAGTGAACACCAAGTACCTGGACTCAGGCTGTTGGCTCGAAATCCAAGTAAGATATTACTATTTTGAAGTGTGGTGCGTGGTTCATTCCGACTCCCTCGTGTAGGGTATCTATACTATATATCTTCCGAAATCCCCTGTCCGACAGGCAACTTTAGGTAAATAGTGGTTTACTTTGAGGAATGTCGTCGCTACGCCTGAAACAAATAGTACCTACAACTGAGAAGGGGATTGCGGACCTAGGGGAACCAAGGGCAAGATAGTGATGTTCGAGGAGAGCAAGATTGCTCTTCACTGGGAATGTTGCTAGTGGTACAGTAGTTATCGCGAGAATACCAGGGTTCTTTAAGTGCCGACAGATAGCAGTTCAGGAGATGATGGTTCAAAACCAAAAATCTAGCACAGTCTCAAAAGAATAGGAAACAAACTTGTACGACGAAGTCTTACGTAATTCCAAGTACCTTTAAGAAGTAGTTTCTTTCGGCATTATATTTTATTCTAAATCTTCTTGCTTGTTTTCCATTTACCAATCCCTTTCCAGAATTCACAGTCGGTGTTTGTGTCTTGTATAATAGATTCCTTTATTATTCACCCTCTTCACCGAGTCTGGTTCATCTTATCACATTTTCCCTAACCTTACTATTCTCTTTTTCCGTAAGATTGCTTGTGTCTCATTCTCCCAATTCCTTTCTCGCCTCCGCCACAACCCCGACTGTTATATACCTCAGCATTCTCGTTAATTCCCTACGCTACTCTCAGAGTTCCATTCACCACTGCAACCAGTGCGTCTCCTCAATCCTTTCTCTTCCTTTCCTGCCCCACCCGTACTTCCCTTCCCGCCCCGCTCACCTCCGCCCCGTCCCGCCCCGTCCCGTCCCGCCCCGTCCCGCCCCGTCCCGCCCCGTCCCGCCCCGTCCCGCCCCGTCCCGCCCCGTCCCGCCCCGTCCCGCCCCGTCCCGCCCCGTCCCGCCCCGTCCCGCCCCGTCCCGCCCCGTCCCGCCCCGTCCCGCCCCGTCCCGCCCCGTCCCGCCCCGTCCCGCCCCGTCCCGCCCCGTCCCGCCCCGTCCCGCCCCGTCCCGCCCCGTCCCGCCCCGTCCCGCCCCGTCCCGCCCCGTCCCGCCCCGTCCCGCCCCGTCCCGCCCCGTCCCGCCCCGTCCCGTCCCGCCCCGTCCCGCCCCGTCCCGTCCCGCCCCGTCCCGCCCCGTCCCGCCCCGTTCCGCCCCGTCCCGCCCCGTCCCGCCCCGACCCGCCCATCTCCACCTCCACCCCAACACCCCCTCAGCCGAGGAAGGTCTCTGTGACTCGTACAATTGGCGTCGCCACCCACGGCAGCGACTACACAATCGAAGGGGAACGAACAATGCGGGGCGGCGACTGCAACGGCCTCTCGCGTCTCGCAGCGCAGCGCCATCTAATGGTGGTCGCGAACAATGCACAACGTCGACTCGTTAGGCGGCGCGCCACTCGCATCCGCTCAGGGCAGCTCGGAGGTAACAAGCGCCTGCGAACGGCCGCACGGGCAAGTCTGCACCTTCTAAGCCGCGTGACGCAAGCAACGAGCTAGAATACACTACATAGAGTGGCTGAAGCGCCTCCATCTTTGAAGCATTTTTTTTTTCAGTCAAAGCAGTGCCCTCTCGGAAACAAAGTATTCTATTCTACGATTTATGCAACTCTGCCCCCCGGCAGGTCTTAGCTGTTCACGGTTTCATCCAATCGGGAGCTTGAACGTCCCAATAGTTACGTCACTATAGTGGCGTTTCAGCTTTCGATTGGATGAAACTGTTAAAAGCTGACACCTGCCAGAGGCAGAGTTGCAAAAATCGCAGTGTAGCATTACGTTTGGCGCTGGTTACGGACGGTTACGCTGCATCTCGTTCATGTTTTGACTTCGAAAAACAGGGCGGCCACTAGTTCGGCGAGCGTCCACCAAGTGCGCTGAAACTATACGGACAGCCGTTCTATCTAGTATATTCCAGGCCGTTGGAGGGAAGACAGGCGTGCTGAATGTGTTGAACAGGGCCTTTCAATTCCCATATTACACGGTGGAAACCATTACGGTCGCGCGATCTCCTGCAACACCTTCCTACAGGAATTAAATACGAACTGCTATTGACTTAACTGTCTTTTGGGAATTTTAAAGTAAGTTTAAAAATATCATTTTGCGGTACAGCCCTAATTAAATAAAATTTACGAAGAGACTAAAAACGTCAAATTCAACATCATTACCTTCCCAAAAAATATTCGACACGATTTTTATTCCCGAAACTTCTTCTAATCTTACGAATAGTCAGTAAACTAAAAAATGAAATTCATCTGATTTATATGAATTTCCGGATTGTTTATTGAAAATTTGTATACATTTTCAATGCTTCTTTATGCACAGGAATATTTCCAGATATTTTTCAAAACAACAAAAATTACGGCACTTTTTAAAAAAGAGAGCAAAAATGAAATTCAAAATTTCCGACCAATTTCTCTTTTGTCAGGTTTCTCTAAAATATTAGAGAGGCTCTTCTATACGCGAATGGAAACTTTTCTTAGGAATAACGAAGAATTTTCAGTCTCACAACAGGGGTGTAGAAAATCAAAATCTATGGAAACTGCCATTTTTTTCTTTTTTTAAAGATATTGCTTCATCAATGGACCAAAATGAAGCACCTTTTGGAATATTTTTAGATCTTTGGAAAGCATCTGACGTAATTGGCCATAACATCTTGCTATCACAATTACCTTCTTATGGAATTCGTGGTATCGCTCTAGATTGGATAACTTCGTACCTTAAACATCGATCTCAAATAGTGGAAATATCGTACTGGGACAAAGGACATTATTTAGTTATGTTTCCAATTCTTTACCTGTTGAATATGGGGTTCCACAAGGCTCGATCTTAGGTCCTATCCTCTTTCTGTTATACGTAAACAATATGCCGTCGTCTATTAAAAACGGAAGAACGGATCGGATTGCCGATGACACGAATGTTCTTTGCAAAAAAGAAACAATAAATAGTACGATTTTAAAAGTTTCTAATTGGTTTTGTAATAACAAATTAATAACAAATGAAGGAAAAACAGTTTCAATGCATTTTTGCCTTTCAAATCAGCAATTGCATGCTCCGTTGACGAAGAATAATATGCAATTAGGTGATGTTCAGGTAACAAAATTTCTAGGTCTGTCAGTTCAGTCAAACTTCAAATGGAATGTACATATAACAAAATTAAACACTAAATTAGGTTCATTATATTACGCATTCAGAATTCTGTCAAATTCTGTCAGTCTTCATGCAGCTCGTTACGTGTATTTTGCAAATGTACATTCCCGCATAAGATATGGTATAAAATTCTGAGGAAACTCATCATGTAGTACCCAGACCTTAAGATTGCAAAAGAAAATTATTCGAATAATAAAAAAATTCCATCCGCGTTCCCCTTGCAAGCCTTACTTCATTGAGCTTGGAATCTTACCACCGCCTTGCATATGTATTTACGAATCTGTAATATTTGTCAAAAGTGACTTACTTCACGGTGGGAACATATTTTCATGCAATACTGATATTTATAATTACAACACACGCCGTAAAGATCACGTTCATCAAGTGTCAGCATCAACAGCTCACTATTAGAAATCCACATATAATACACGTACTTTACATCGCACTGCCAGATGACATTAAACAATGAAAGTCGGCCCATAAATTCAAGTTACAAGTAAAATCTTTTCTGCTTCATAACTGTTTCTATGTAATTAAAGACTATACTGATTATCAAAAAGAAAAATAATGTTTATTTTAACAAAACAGGGATATATAATGAATTAGTTTACATTTGTATTGTATAATTATTTTTAAAAACCTAATATGCAACAAATAATGTACTTCAGCTTCCGGGTCAATGACCCCCCTCTCGATCAGGTTTTTGTCCAGTTTCCCTGATCCATGGACAAACGCTGAGATGGTCCCTAGTTTTGCGTCTGGACTTAAATGTAGCTTCACTACGCGCACGTTTTGTTGAACTCTCCTTTTGCTTGTAATGGTAAGAGTAGAGGTAAGGGCGAGTTGCTATTTTGTTAGCAATGCAAAAAAATCATACTTGCAATTCGTGTACCGGCGCAAATAGGTTTTCTATAACTCAGAAACAAAAATGACTATTTTTCAAATGTTGCTAATCTTGCGATTTTTAAAATTTATTTTGATATATTTATGTTAAACTTTTACTCATCTTTCATCTATTTATAGTTAAAATGACGGGAATTCTAGACATTCTGTAACTCAAGAAAACGTGCCCAGATAATCTTTTCCCCCCTACGTCACATACAGTTTTTACTGCTTTTTGACTGAATAAATCTAAATGTTAATTCTTCGCCAATTGTGGGTTATTATAAATAATTTTGATATAATTGTTTATGTCAAGCAATTGCTAAATTGGGGAAAAAAGAAATATCTTGCATAAGAGATATAAAGATATTAAAAGACAATCAAAAAGATCGGATACTGAATGCATAGATTGCTATATTACTCAGAATAAACTACGTTTTCAGTAATATAAACTTCAAGTAACATGAGTAATGTCACACCTATGTTCCCTCGCTAACACATTTTTGTACCTATATAATAACTATAGAAAAAGTGACTCTGACTAGATATTCAAGAAATGTTAGTATATTCCTTTCTGATCTGAAAATGCTCATTGTTTGAGCAAAAACTCAACGAATTACAGAGATTATCAGACGGGATTTATGTCTTATCGAATACAAAACTCAAAGTAATCGGAAATACAGAAATCATTTATTTTTTAATTTTGGTCCTTCTGAACCTTTATACTTAATAGCTATTTATATTATTACTCTTCTAACTTAGTCTTTAAGAACGAGGTTGGAAGGCTAAACGGGTCTCTTGAGACTCGTGAGGCCAATTTCACCCAACTCGTTCCAGTTCCTCGTTAATAATGTTTAAATAATCACGCTTAGCTTGAAACTAGCAATACAATGGCGATTATTGTGCATGTTTCACCATGGAATATACAAATTCGATGTGAACAGTGTTTTCAAGCTAATATCAAGATATTGATAATTTTGCGGTGCACTATGGGGGACGATAAATTTCCTTATATATTTCGTATATTCTTTTCAACTGAAGAACTACATACTTCTCTATGCAAGCAGGTTAGAACGAAACTTACGAGGAAACTTTGAGCCGGATAGCCGAAATCGTTAAGGCAATAGTGCCATAGCGATCTCAGACCGAAGAATCGCGAGTACGATTCCCGTCTTGAGCATGGTTGCATTGTGTTCGTCCTTTCACCCCCTATCATCGCCATATTATGTCATCTTCACACCGTTAAATGCAATAGTGGTCGCAAAAGTCCTAGATGTTGATGCGATCTTAAATAACAATAAAAGGAAACTTAGAGCGTTTGCAAATATAAATGTTATACAAATACGTAAAAAACTTAATATTTTTGCTTTTTAAATTTTAAGTTGTGAAAGATAGTTAATAATAAAAAGCATGTTCTCACTTCGGTGGTATAAAATCAAAACTTCTAGAGTGTCATTTCCAAGATCAATCTTGTATTGAAGAAGTAACTGCAATCCAATCAATCCAACATTCTGACCTGTTCCCAAATAAAGACACGAATAACATCAAACACCTTCATCATTTTCAAGTAATTGATTATTAACTAATTCTTAGAAGAATCCATTCGTTTTCTTTCAGATTCAATAAGGTTTTGCTCATGATCGTCGACCAACATTAATCAGTTGACCGTTATTGCACATATTTCATGGCAAATTAAGTCCAGAACTTTCGAAATGATCGATCGGTTTAAAACACTCAAATCATTGTGATACCCGAGCGTTAGTAGTTTATTAACATCTTGAAACCCATGTTTTATGACTTTTACAGTTGTTTCATTATTCTCCTCTTCTAGAGTTAAATTAGGAAGGCAACGCAGTCACAGTTGCACGAAATTTCCACAAGTCCATTGGCACTGCCGCAGAACCAACTCCACAGCACACTGGCCCCGACCCTGTATTCCCAAAAGAGCATCTCCGAGAGGCCGCAACAATTGTACATTTGCATTGCGAAGTCTGTTCAGAACTAACGCCGACCCCGTTGGTGGGCCCACAATCGCCACCATCTCCGCTTTCACAACGCCGTGCGCTCTCTAGTTCTGTCACGAATGGAGTTAGTATCTACACAGTTCATGGAGATAGCTTTATTGGCTTTATTTTAATTCCAGCTTCAAGATACCTGTTTTGAATGATGATTTACATGTTTCTTTGAGAAAAAAAATACGTTTATAGATTAGTGTGGTTAGTTAAGTTTGAATTTTATGCATCCAACTCTCTCCTTGCCTTTAAAATGTGAAAAAGAATGGAATTTGTCATTACTGTCTCTACCATATATAATACATTTTATAATTTATATAATGAGTTATTGAAACATCCCTTTTCCGGATGAAGTAATTAGTAATTCGCAGCAAATGAAGTGCCATTTGAAAGCTGGAAGTCTGCAATGTCTGCTCGTAAAATGTACATTTATCTCAATTATATCCATTGTTTTTGGAATGTTTATATCACGCACAAGCTGGCGGTAAGTATCGAAGACGGGCAAGGTAGCACAGGGCGAGGAAAGTGTCAAGGAGATGGCTGGGTTTGACCTGGCCTGGCCAAGCGGGCAACAGCAGGTCACGGCATGCCAGACTAAGGAGAGAATACACTGTAGACAGAATGCATTCCTTTCCCTGCGTGAATCGATGAATAAGGTAAATTAATATCCAGACAAGTAAATGGAAGCGACTTTAAACTTCTCGCGCAATTTAATCAGAAAAATAATCTGTTTTCACTTATGAGTCTTGAGCCCAACTCGTGCCTAGATCTGACATTCGCCAACTTCCATCACTTCCTGAGACTTTATAGATCACGAGAAATGGGCTGTATCATAAAGGTGCAAATCACTTGGCCATACTATTCGGAAGGGGCAAATGATGAAGAAGGAAGGATTGTGTGCAATCTAAATCAAAGTGGTTAAAGAATTACTTTGGTTTCCTCCTGGAAATGATCAGAGGAAACTAACTGAATCGTTCATTCAGAAGAATGGAAGTCTAGAATTCTCGTCCATGAATAACATCTCCCAACCATCTTCATCGCTGCTGTGGAATATCACATACTTTCACTACAAAAGCCAATAACCTCCCGACCTCACAAACTTTCAAGGTTCATTGAACATTGGACAAGGAAAAGTAGCCAATATAAGTCGTCAGTGTGCAAGGCGAAATTACGTCTAAAAAATTGTTATTTTAATGGAGAAGGATTTTACATTGAATAAAGCAGTTCATTCACATATAACGACAAATGCAGTCTTGTAAATTATCTTTATGATTGTTTTACTAGTACTTGTATTTTATTTCCAGTGCTTAATCTAAATTAAACTGCCACCGGGCATACGCGTCTTTAATACAAAAAAGCAGTATATAGTAAAAATTCAACATTTTGTCATCATATTTCTTCAACTTATTTAAAATTAAAAAACGATTTTTTAGATATGTTAATTTTCTTGTGCACTTACGATATGGTAATATTCCGGCAAAACTGAACCTGAGATGAACTACAAACATCCTGGCACCCAGGCTTCTCTCGAACACCGGCATTCCCACCGCCCCAGACTTCCAGACGTGCTTGCAATGCAGATCTTCGCCCTTCGGCAGCATCGACATCGCCATCTCGTCCCCGCCCGTCACCACCCCTCCCCTCCCCTCCCCTCCCCTCCCCTCCCTTACCCCGTCCCCTGCACGTGCGAGAGCGAGTCGAAGTAGGCGGCGCCTGGGGCCAAGGGAGCCATCGGTCTCGCTGAGGTCGCGAACTCTCGCCTCACCACCCTCCCCCCCTCACCCCTCCAGGTCCTCCAGCCCTCCACCCCAAAGCTTTCTGCGCCGCTGCCGAACTCTGTCGCTGCTCCCCTCCCCCCCCCCCCCCAGCTCTCATCGGCGCCTCCCCCTCTCTGGGGACTGAAGCGGCCGTGCGGAGCCGTCAAGAGGGACAGCAACTCTCGCCACCGCCTCCGCCTCTGGCCCCGACAGCCCGCTCCTGCTAGTTTGCTTCTCCCCTCCCCCCGCAGCCGCTGCTGCGCCTGTTGCTCTGTGCTAGAGGCACCGGTTTACCTTCCCTGAATATAATTGAACGGAAGCAGAGGATAACGGGTGAACTAAATCCAACGAAACACACGCACACACACACTCTCTCACACACATACACACACATAGGTTTATTTAAAAGATTTAGACTTTATTTATGTGTTTAAACCATTTGTTTATTATTTGGTTTAATACAATTATTCTAGTATTAGGAAAACATCCGATGTTTATATTTCAATCAGTTTTAGAAACATAATCATAACAAATCAATTTCATCAGTATTACAATTAAACACTGGGTAGAAATGTAGTTTGTGCCACGGTTCGTTCACGCGCGCTGTCGGTTCCGAGAACGAGACACTCGCGGTGCGGTCCCGTGTGCACGGCCGGCGCACTTTCCAGCGGAAAGTGTCGCTTCCACAAGCTTCGCAGTTTCAAGTTGAGGACGAAGCTCGGGTCTTCGGCCCTCGCGTTAATATGATACGTTCTTGAGTCTCTTCAACGCACAATTACCATAATAACACATAAATACCAACGCATTTTATGCGAAAAAAATAAAAATATTTTGGTTTGTATATTTTCTTAATGTTTTTACAGGATATTCCCCATTTGCTTGCTTCCTGTTTGTCCGACAAGTTATTTTCTGCTTATACAGGGTGATTCAGTCCTCGTTTCTCATACAAGACCCGATGATAGAATACAATAAGTTATTCATGAGTGCAAAAGGAAATAGTGTAAACTCTATTCAAAATTTTGAAAAAAACTGTTTGTCATAGGTCATTTTTTGCCAAAAAGGTTGCTCAAATATTACATTAAATATTTTCCCTGTTGCTATTATTGTCTTCTTATCTAATGGATATTGAAGAAGAGATAAATACTATTATTTAAGTATTATTTACTATAGTTTATCGTAATTACGTATTAATCAAAATTTCGCATTTTCACCTCGTGTAACAGGGTCTCTACAAGGGTTCAAAATGGCCTCCTCCTGAGTGAACGCAAGGTAGACATCTGTGCCGCACGGTCTCCATGACGCGCTCAACTTTGTCGTGTTGAACCTTTACTTCTGCCACCACACTTTCAATTCGATCCTCGACTTCGGAAGCATAAACGCGGACTTTCATTACCCTCCAGTTCTAAAAGCCTTGGGAGTACCTGAATTATAAAATTCGGATACTGAAAGTCTCTTACTGTATGAGTAATTTTGCCTGTTGTTGAAAACCCCGCTTCATATGCCCAAAGAATGAAATTCCTAGTTTTCTTTGCATTTGAACAGGATATGCGTAAATAACTGAAAACAACGTTGCAAGTCTCCTCTGCGCAAATGATTCGCCCGCTGGAAATGGAACAGTCTTAATCTCTCCGCATCAATTGTTCGCCAGACAAGGGGCAGTAATGCTTTGGTCTCGCGCGCAATTTGACTTGTGCTCGCTCTTAAATAGTAGTAATAACTGAGTTTTACAGAAGTGGCGAGTCCAATAGCTCCAGGTGAAGCCGCCCGATCACTTGCATTAGCCCATGTTACACGAGTACAAACACAAAGTCCAAAATTTAACGTTAATTATTTACAAAAGTAAACGACAAAAAAGTATTCAATTTTAGCGAATTCAGATTGTACATTACAAACGGGACAAGGTCCTGGCGTATTAGCAACGAGAACTGAATCACCTTGTATACTGGCGAGTGACCAAATCGTACGCGTTTGAGCGCGTGAACGAATCGTATCACAAACTACATTTCAGACAAACATTATTTTATAGACAATAATGAAATATTCCGGAACAAAATCGGATGGGTCATTAAATGCTTTGAATGAGAATTCGCATTTCCTCTTTAATGACAAGTTAACTATAAAATAACTTAAGTAAAATAACTAACATGAGCCCAACGAGTGAATACGGCACGTGATTAATACCATTTATCCCAAGAAGTTTTTCGATAGAACACTACCGATAGCTGTAAAAAATAATGTATCTAAAAAACGCAAAATATTTTATTGTTTCTTTTCAACGAACCTTCAAAATGACTTTCAAAAAAAATGCTGAAGCTAGTTAATTTTTCTAACTTTCTTTTCTCCTCCTCTTCCTTCAGTCGTTTTCTATGTAATCGCAAGGTATTCAGATCCGCTTGATTACCGTCACAAAAAGCTGCACTGAACGAATGTTCACCACTTCCACTACACAAACTCTGACCAGTGGAGCCTCGGTCCCAGCTGCGATCCCTTTAGCTATCGCTATGGCTCCGTCCGGGCGTCAAAGCCCTCGCGTCCACTAACAGCGGCAGCCCCTGCGGGTGAGCAGGCCTCTCCGCGCGCTCCTGTCGCCGCGTCTCGCTTACCCGGCGCGCGTCGCGTAATCGAGTTCCGCGCCCACGCCTCATCCCCGTGTCCGTGTCCAGTGTGATTATGTCTCCAAGCCCCCCGAGCGGCCCCGTCCGGCCACACCTTCCTCACGGCGACTTCATCCCCCCTGCCCCCGCACCCGCTATTTGCATCGCCTCTCCGATCCTCGCCCTTCCCCCATTACCCATTCCTTTGGATCACGCGCAATCTTTCCTTCCTCTTCCGTGTCCTATCCTCACCACTTACTTACACACACTTACACTTTCATGCACTAGCATATAAGGTGGGAATATAGAGCTTATTCTGGCTAAGGTGCTGATGGAAGATACATGGTTGGGGAAATCCCAGCAAGCGGACGTGTATGTCGGCGCTGGATCTCTCCATTCAGCCGAGGGAGAAAAATCATCGCCAGCTCCCATGATAAAACATCATCTACACTTAGGGAACTAATGATCTTAGCCGTCGACGCGCCCGAAAAGACTAATCAATCAATCTCACCTCACCACACCACACCTCTGATCCCCGCCCCTTCCTCACCCCCCCTATGCGTTTTGTTGAATGTCTACCCTTCCATTCGCGTCTCTATCCCTCCCTTAGCGTTTCTACCTCTCTCTTTGCACCACTGCCCCTCTCCTTGCGCCGTCGCTCCCTTCCTCCCCACTCTCCGAATCTTCTCAACCCCCTACAAGCCCCCTTCGCATCCTACTGTGAACCCATGCACCTCCCAGTCCTCGACCCCCTGTCCACCCCCAGCGCCAGGCCGATGTCGCCCACGCGACACCGACATCCGTCTCGCTGCATTTCCATACTAAACGCGATTTCGACGTCCCCGCCCCCCCTCCCCTCCCCTCCCCCCCCTCCTGGCCGCCCGCAGGCGCTTGTGCATGCGAAGCGAATCGCGCGCCCCAACGGCCGCTCTCGCCGCACAATGAGCAGCGTTTCCCGCGCAGGTTGACCAACCCCTCGCTGAGCACCCGCGGTTTAGACTCACGTATGCGCAGTTACAGCAAATGAGTATTGATTTGATGGAAGGGGGTTTAAAGTGCGCTTCAACACCTATGGTCATTGGCCCGCATGTCATAACTTTAAACCGTAATGTATATTATAAAAAAAGAAATGGAGACAAACAAATCCGATTGCAGATCCAACTATCACGTTGAATAAAACGGTAAAAATAATTTAAAATAAAGTGCAAAACGACGCATTAAATTTTTACTGATCTGAATTGCAGGGATCGTAAAAAATAAATGATTCAAAACTTAAAACTATATGTATATAGGCCAAATAAGATATAAAAACAATGCCGTTTTCTCTCAAACTACATGATAAAAACCATTTTCATTTGCAAGGGAAAAGGTTTGATAGCGTTAACTCGTCGTTGCCGAGCACTTCTCTTAGAGAGATGCCCGGAAAGTGTCTGGTCGATTGGCATTAAATTTTCGACAATGTACTCGTAGAAGAACATGTTCCACCCGCGGATACGTCCATCTTTCATGTGTATGAGATATGGGAGATTTACTTTTCAGGAGTAAAACCTTGCGAAAAGTGGCAAAGGTCGACGCGGAGTCGCGTTAAATTTACTTCCTCACGCCTAGCAGCATGGGATGAGGAAGTGCAGAGTATTATAAAATCCTTAGTCGACCTTAATTTGAAAGTAGCCTTGTGCCCCTATGTCGGCCATGCATTGAAAATGGACCGTTTTAGATTCGCCTTTAAATAAGATGATGGGACAGTTGAAGTGTCAATGTCCACCTTCCCAATCGCTAATTTCGCAGCCTGGTCAGCTCACTCTTTGCCAGTTAATCCCACAAGGTTTGGTATCCAACATTGAAATAGATCATATCTGTGGGACAACAAACGGTCAATCAGTTGTTGTATTATGTCGTTAAGTAATTTGAAGGAGAGGGAGATGGCTTTAAGGAGCTAAGAGAATCAAAGCAGAGAACTACTCGCCGCAAAGTGGCGGTTTCTATATATTTAAGGGCTTCGCGAATTGCATAAATCTCAACAGTGAATATACTGCACAGAGAATGAATTTGAAATGACTCGGTGAATCTAATATAATGAAAACTGGAAGCCAAATCATGCCACCTTCCGGACTTGAACCCTAAGTTCTCCAGGTCAGAGGCACTGCAGTGACATCAATTATTGCCTTGAACTACCTAAGCCGGTGTCTAAACTCTCTAGACTACTGAAAAGGAGCTGGTAAAAGTGAATGTGAACGCGCACACACGCGATAACTGTTTGTGAAAGACATGCAAGTCATTGCGAATCTACATCAATGCGTATTCCTAATCTTCGCATTAATCTTATCGTCACTTCGTGTGCACACGATATTCTTTCTTTCCTTGTTGTATAAAAACGGTATGCAAATTAATTTACTTCATTAACTAGCACCTTCATGCCATCTAACGTACCTCTACAAGCACGCAACGTTTGTTGTGCATTTTCCTTGTATCGTAGGCAATGTTCAGATGCATAATTTGTTTACAGCACCTAGCTAGGCGGTACTTTCTGCACGAATCTTACCATTAACTAAGGCGAAAAAAAGAAGAAATAACACAACAAAAGCATCGAAGCGTCGACATTCGTGACTTGAAAAAAATAATAATTAAATAACACTTAATAATTAATAAATTAATTAAATTTCTTACACTATGAATTATTATTATTAATTATTAATATTATTAGCAATGAGGTTATTCAAATATATGTTAATGGAAATCATATGCTGCGTTCACATCCCTTTACACATATCGATTATATTGCGCCTGTATCAGATCGGTCTGTTAATTGGAAGACTACACTATACATCTTGTCTTCATCTTGTAAGCACACAAGGAGTACGCAATGCAATTTCAGGTTGCCACGTATCCCTCGGAGACTATGGCGTGGGCGGAAGCCGACCCCGCTCTCAACCTCAGGCGACTGGCCGTGAATAGCCGACGCGACGGTGCCCTGCCGGAGGCCGAGGCGGGCAAGGGGTGGGCCGTCGCCGCCGGCTCGGACGCGGTCGAGAGGTGCCCGGGGGCGGCACCGTCGTGCTCCGGGCCGTAAATCTTGGAGGCCATTAGCTAAGCGCCGCCGCCGGCGGCGGCTCCAGGCAGTCGAGCGACGGCTGCCAGGAAATATCGGATGTGAGGCGACGCGACGTCAGGTAGAACGTCGGGAACGGGGAGCGTGCAGGCGGCGCGGGATGAAGCGGAGAAGGTACGAGGTGGGGCTGGGCGGAATGGAACCAGATGGGGTTGCGCGGTGCAGGATAGCGGGTCAGGGCGGATCGAAGCGGAGCGTTGGTGGAGCGTTGCTGGAGCGTTGCTGGAGCGTTGCTGGAGCGTTGCTGGAGCGTTGCTGGAGCGTTGCTGGAGCGTTGCTGGAGCGTTGCTGGAGCGTTGCTGGAGCGTTGCTGGAGCGTTGCTGGAGCGTTGCTGGAGCGTTGCTGGAGCGTTGCTGGAGCGTTGCTGGAGCGTTGCTGGAGCGTTGCTGGAGCGTTGCTGGAGCGTTGCTGGAGCGTTGCTGGAGCGTTGCGTTGCTGGAGCGTTGCTGGAGCGGGGCTGGAGCGGGGCTGGAGCGGGGCTGGAGCGGAGCTGGAGCGGGGCTGGAGCGGGGCTGGAGCGGGGCTGGAGCGTTGCTGGAGCGGGGCTGGAGCGGGGCTGGAGCGGGGCTGGAGCGGGGCTGGAGCGTTGCTGGAGCGGGGCTGGAGCGGGGCTGGAGCGGGGCTGGAGCGGAAATATGCAGGCGGCACATAGCGGAGAGCGACCGGAAGCTGCGAAGGGAATTCGTGAGAGTATGGAATAGAAGAGTTGGCAAGAAAAAGAGCGAGTTGGTCTATTTAGACTAACAGTCTTGATAGTTACTAATTTGAAACATCAAATCATACGTTAGCGTTATTTTTTGATGTAGTAAAACCATATATGTATGCCTTATCTTACGCCTGTTATTTAAAATAAATGTTCTAAAACAGTTTAAATTTAAACTTAATTGTAAAGTGTATTTGCATGAATAAATTCACACAGGAAATATTTTTGAAAAATGTAGCAGAAGGTATTAGCGGAACGAATGTCTTACGACTTGGGGCTTGACTGTATTTAACAGAAGAAAAGAAATCGCAACGGAAGATTTTGTTCCACCTTCCTTCAAACAAAGCAACGTAAAAAGCATTGTAAATTGCGTCAGTTGTATTTGTAAGCTTTTCTTTTAGGTAAAATATCCTTGTGAATATATAATTGTTTAACATTGCAGATTTAGCACAAAGTTTAATGTTTAGTGCACCTCAGGTTGGCATGACTTTTTATACATTGAATTCATTGACTATACTTCTTAGTTCTAAAGAACTTCTTTTTGAAAATGGTTTTTAAAATTTTATTTTTTACTTATAGAAATTATGTGAACCTTTTCTAACTTTTCTACTCCCACATACCTCACTTACCTAATTTTCATCGTACACCTGTGCGGCTCGAAATTTTAAGGTACGTCTCAACATCTTAAGTCATTTTAGAACATATTGGTTATTGTAGCTTGAATGTTAAAAAATGAATAAAATGTGTTACATGTTATTAGCTGTATGGAAAAAACGATACGATCGATGGTTTAACAGGCCTAACAGGATCAACACTTTTTTTAGTTTGTCATAAGCAGGATAAGTTGATGAGAAAGAAGAACAGTAAAACAAGGTGAGCTGGAAAGAAGTGTACAGAACTTTTAGGAAACGATAACCGATATGGAAATATTTGATTAAAAAAATCACATCACTCCCGAAATGTGGCCATATTAAACCGTGAAAGAAGGGCAGAGAAGGGGAGTGAGTGACAGCGGAGCTGTCTAACTCGAGGGGAAGGACGGCGCAATAGAGAAAAGAAAAACGATGGTAAACGTGATTGTTTGGGTGACATTGGCAGAGGAGATAATGGCGGCGATGGCGCATATGGATGTCACGAAAGGCGGAGCGCCAGGCGAAGACGCGACGGATTACAGTGATTGGAGTAGGTGCGATGGGACGTGGCAGGTAGCAGCCTGACAGATGGCAGAGCGCGGCCGAGGTCGCGGCGGCGGTGGCGGTGGCGGGGCCGCGGGTCGTTCGAGGAGGCGACAGAGAGCGGAGGCCGTGGGGTGGGGCAACGCCAGGCGAGAGATTGTCCCCGGGGGGAGGGAAGAAGGCGGCTGCGAGAGGAGAAAGACGCCTTGGAGCGCGAGGGTGCTGCGGTAGGGGAGGGGTGAGGGGTGGAAAGAGGGGAGGGGGCACGAGGCAGAAGCGGAGGCTGCAGGAGGGGAGGGGGCAGTATGGAAGGGGGCAGAGGGAGGGGAGGGACAATGAGCAGAGAAGAGGGGAGTTGAGGGCGAGAGGGGAGTGGAGAGAGAAGAGCTGAAGCAGCGGGTGGTGTGGAGAAAGGAAAGGGTGGGGATGGAGATCGAGAGGTGATGGTGAGAGGGGGAGAGGACGGGAGGGGAAAGAGAGAGGTGACGCGGAGCGCGATGGTGTCGCGGGTGATGTGGAGGGGGGATGAGGAGGGAGGGAGGGAGGTTTGGGGATGGGGAGGGGGTGGGGGAGTGAAGAACACAGCGGAGGCGAAAGGCGTGAGGGATTGCGCGCCGGCGCCACGAAGAAGGCGGAAGGAGGCCGAGGGCTGGCTCGCTCCGAGGGACGCTTGCGGTAATTGAAATTTACCACACGCCGAAGCCCCCGCTGGCTCTTGGGGCTGCTCGCGCGTGGTCGACCTCGCCGTGCAGCTGTTGCTGCCTTCTCCTTTTCCCCCTCATCTCTTCTCTTTTCCTTCCCACGCCGCGTAGGGACTTCGGCCAATAATAACACATATTCAGCCAGGAGAGTCAGTCAATAACTTCATGAAATATATTTTTCTCGCGCTTGCCAGACACGCAGACGATAGAAACCACACGGAACACCCATTATCATATTAAATGAGTTTCTGAAGTTAGTTATTTGGTTATTTTATTCAAGCCACGATATTGGAGCTTTTGTTTGTATACACAGTCGCTCTTGATACTTTCTCATAATAATTAACGTCACTAATAATCATTTGAACATAAATAGTAGAATATGAAGGTTTTAGATTTGATAGATATTCGTCTGCGTGATTTTGAGATTTCAAACATCGAAAATATGCTTTTGAATTATTTTTTCCCTCTGTTCATTACTGGTAATCTATTCTGTTTTGTTCTTGAAACACAAGTAAGTCTAAATATTACTGTCTTCTTAAATAAATTCACTAATTAACTCTGAACCGCAGTCGCAGTGTACATATTGGTTACTTTATTCACTGGCGAGAGTTCTCCGGTTATTCATAGGTATGTCGGAACAGCAAAAGTATCATTCATTTTTTAAAAATATTCTCGCGATATGACGCATAAGGTGGAAAATGCCCTCACATATGCAAATGTATGTGTAAGATTTATTATAATACAAGCGCTTTAAAACTTTCATTGCCGAGGAAAACACATTTGCTACTCGTCGGGGAAATATCTTGATCGTAGTAGAGTTGTATACCAGCGGCGATATACTCTTTAATACAATTAAATTGGAGGCGAGGTGTGTATTTCATATCCTAGCAACGTTTCTTGACCGATGTCTTAGAGTAATGAAAGTAGAGTGGAGGTATTAGTTACGAATTCAGCCACTAGATTTTATTACGATATGCCAATTTCTGGATAAGCAGTCATGCTTTTGCAACTTAGTGAATAAAAACACGATCAGAAGTTCCCTTCTTCAACAGAAAATAAATTTTATTACGCGGCAATGAATAGTTCCCGCAGCGTGTTTTGGATTGATTGGTTGTTAAGTGATTCCGGGCACTTCAACCACCAGGGCCATTAGTCCCGTAAGTGTAATACATGTTTTTGCTCGGGAGGTGGCGGTGGCCTTTCCCCCGCTGTATGGCGAGATCCGTCGCCGACCAACCGTCGGCTAGCGAGATTTTCCCCAACTAGATTTCTTCACCAGCAGGGCCCCGCCCCAGCTGGGACAAGCTCTTAGCTCCTGACCGGTCTCCCGGCATGTTATGGTAGTGTAGTGCATGTTAGTGTATGTGTGTGTGTGAGGGGTAAGGATCGGACAAGGAAGAGGAAGGTAGATCACGCGCGGTCCGTGGCCCGCTTGTTAGGTACTGCTCCGATCAGAGCCGATCAGAGCAGCCGACTGCCGTAATTCTCCTCCAGACGCGTGCGTTGAAATTTTGTCATCAGTGCTCGTTGTGAGCGTTTACCTTCAACTGTTTATTCTGCCAGGGAGGGGGAAGGTGGGTCATCGGTCAAGGAAAGTTGCGTGGATACTATCAGCGATACGCCGGCGGTACACAGAACAGTGGCTTGGAACCTTACGAGCACAACCGATAATTATTTCAAAAGGATTATAATTTTACAAATGGTTAGTATTTCACCTCATATCTTGACCCCATTTTTCATGTGTCACTTCAAAGATCAGTACCTACAGAATGGAATTCTACTCAGTATCAGTATCTACACAAGGAAATCTACCAAGCCGTCCCGGTTGTACGGAATAAAATATTTCGGGTCGGATAAAAATCCTCGAGTAAAAAATACTACCAATACACCTTCGTTTTGCATCACAGAATGCGAATACGTGTAGAACCGTCGTTACGTGCATGTTGGATTAGACTGGACACAGCACTTCAGCAACAACAGCAGCAGCAGTATCAGACACAATAGCCGGTCAATAACGATTCAGGGCTTTTCTTCCCTAGTATGCCCACTTAGCATTAATTGCGAGTATTATTTACGTTCTGCGCCAGATCCTTGTTCACACCTCAATGCTGTTTCTTTCATTCTACGCTTTCTTCTGTCTGCTCAACCGCTCGATGTTCGCTCGTCCTCGACGCTGCGTGGCTCGAGAGCAGCTCGTGTTTCCTGCTCGCGGAGCACCTTGGCCCTTTTTCTCCGAGAGCGCGATCGTCGACCGGCAGCCCGAGTGCTCTCAGCCCCTCCGCAAGCCGGAATCACGTTGGAGCACACTTTCATTCGGTAGTAGTATGCGGTCTGTTTATTCTTTGGATGGCACTTCCGACGCCTCGCGGCCAGTCTGATTGCATCCGTTTCCGTGTGTTTCTTTCCCCAGTTGATTTTCTTCGCAACACTCCGCAAACCTAGGAAATGGAACATGCCTCTCCGTAAAGTTATCTTTCTTGGAAGTGCATTTACTGGAGTCTGCGATATAATGTAGGTGATAGCGCCATAATGGACCTAGCCGCAGGCGGCACCTTCCCGCAGCACTGTAGCACTTAAAATCTTCTGTCGAGTGAAAGAAGAAAATAAACCAGAAACTGGTTTAATGGCTAGTAGTTTCATCACCCACATTTCGGTGTCATACTACAATTGTACGAAACCTGTTTCCAAGACGTAAAGAAGAAATACGTGTGTAATATCCGAGAGAATTGAAATTATTAGAAAGCTTTCAAAATGTTTTGTTTAAAAGGAAGCCAACAATTTTCAATAAAATTTCATTTTATGGTAATTTGTATTTAATTTCTTCACCTTAAAATATTTTGAGTCATCAACATAAATTTAAGAATAAAATAGTTGCCATACAAGTCAACAATCTAAATTTACAGAAAAATCTAAATAAATGTTTCCCAATTGTTTTTAAATATAAAATTAGTATCACTTGAATGGATTAAAATCAGAACGGTATAAGTGACATTTTAGTAATTCAGAAAAAAACACATTTAAGTCAATATTACTGTACAGTCATGCTGCTTTGTTTAATCATTAAAATCTCAGCATATCAATTGTTCAATAAAACCGTGAAAATACATTGTCATTGAAATATAGCCTAAAATAAAAACTTTTTTTCTCAGAATTTATAAAATGTCACTTAAACTATTCTGGTTTTCATTCATTCAGTTCCAGAAAAAAAACGAATCAACGAAGGAGAACATTGCAGTGAAATTCGCAATCAATATTGCTGCGCCGTCATAACATTGTAATCAAGCAAAGTAAATGTATCATATTAATTACCAATTCGTAAGCAAAGCCGAAGCCCGGCGTTGTAAATAACAAATGACATTCAACCGAAAATCGTTCCCCACCTGACACAGCGATTAGCTTGCGTAACACCCGAATTGATCGACATCGAAGCAGCGGTAATTGCGACGCCGCTGGCGAAGAATCTCGTCTCTCCGCTGCGAACAATTGAACAGATCGATGACGCACGACGTCGACCGAACTACGACGCGACGCCCGAACGGCGCGGCGCCCTGGCGACAACGCGCTCTGTGAACCTGGCCAAATGTTCCAGCAGACTGATCTCTTTTACCACAGAGAAGAAGAATTGCAGATGAAATAGAACAAGAATCAGAACTGTTTCTGTGTTATTTATCATACGTAACATCACGAGTACTTTGGAAATTGTCGATAAATCCCCGACTCGCGAAGAGAGATTTATCTGAGAATTTCCAAAGCACGAGTGGTATTTTATAGGACTATTCCACGAATGAAATTACGTCCAATTGCGTTCCAAAATGCGCCAAATATTGAAAATAATTGACAGCTATGTTAAAATCAAAGTGATTATGTTATACCACGTACGCGTTTTATTGGACAACAACGTAGCGATCGATGTAAACCGCCTCCTAAGATAGATGGGTCACAGTTTGTGATTGATCAGTTGGGAGAAGCAGTAATAAATATTGGATAGAAAAAGCGATAAACTTTTTGAAACATACCGTCCTGTTTGGGGCATTTTGTGCAGTATGTATACTTAAACATTATTGGCTATAATTTCACGAGACGAACAGTCAACATCAATACATTATAGTACAGTACTAAATGTAGTAATAGGATAAAGAGCAATGTTTTTATATATGGCGTATTTTCATCAGACCTGACGGAGAGCATTCAACGATCTTTGAAAGCAGTGTGAAATTGTAACTTGTGGTGTCATTCTGAAAACTGAAGCACTGTTGTTTGATTTGAATAATTGAATTTCAATAAATGAACCTATAAATAGATTTAATATGACTTAACGAAATAATTAAAGGCGTATTGCATATGGAGTTCATTCGTACTCGACATGCTGAAATTTCTCGACTTCAGTGAATTCTACTGTACTCCAACTTTCTACTGCACCTTACGTTCGTAAGTAGTATAGAAATGGTGTACTACTAAGTTGCTCAGAGGTACCATCAGGACTGCTCCCTTCTGTTTTTTCTTAATACCTAGGAAGTGGTTGCTATTTCTTCTGAACACTTTGGCTTCATAATGCTAGGGACGGAACCAAATATTGTAATCCAATATCTCAGCACGAGATGACGTAGCCGCCCGTAACATATCGACAAAGAAGATCGTACAGTCCAAGGTAGCCACCAAGAGTGCTGTTGTGCCGTCTCTGAGACAGGCCTTCACAATTGATTCATGACTCCCAATAAATCATGTTAATTCAAAAACTACATTATGAATGATCCGACATAGAATATAGGTACAAGTAACCTGTCCTTGAGTTAAAATAGTGTCTTTATTAAAGTATTACAAATTTTGATAATTACCATTCATGACACTTCAGAAATATCAACACTGATGATCAGATACGATCTTCTCATATACTGGTAATGCGGAAGGAAAACTATTCAGATTCGTCATTCTTTTTTACCTTCCAGATAATAGCTGGAAAGAAGATTGAAGGAAGCAAAGAACGAAAACGAAATGTCTTTTTTTACAAATATTGCTATTTTCGCGATTTTTTTATTTATTAATTTTAAACTTTGACTCATCTTTCAACTATTTATAGTTAAAATTACGCAAAGGGATTCTGTAACTTAAGAAAATGTGCGCAGATAACATTCTCCCCCATACGTCACATACAGTTTTTACTGTTTTGACTAAATCAATCTGAATTTAAATCTAAATCAAAGAAGGAAGAGTTGCATTGGAAGTTCGGTCACCTCTTCATCCTCTTTGCCCTTGCGTCGGGGCCTGCTCCCTGCTCCGCAGCGCCTGTTGCTCCCAGCAGCCCCGCCCCCTTCCCCTCCAACATCCCACCCGCCGCCTCCATGGCAACCCCGTTGTTTACCGGCCGCGTTTTAAACTTCGCTGACGCAACGCCCGGCTCCGCCCTCGCGCTGTCCTTCACACTTAGACCCATGCCCTTCGTGGAAGACAGGGCGCAAGCAGGTGGCCCGCAGGCCGTTGACGAGACCGTTTTTCAGGTGCCATCAGAATAAACTGTCATTCAAGGGGCGTGGTAACCGAAATTTTCAGAGGTTAGAATGGTTATCTGTTTTGATTGTAGGTGACGATTCTTAATTTCTGCCAATGTCAAATATGCCTGTTTTGAAAAGGATAAAATGGGTTCGCAAATTATTGCTGTAATTGTAAGCTCCTCTTCAGAAATATAATTTTCATATCGCACAATAACCATCAACTTTCATCATCAACATCATAAACGCTGATTAGTTCAAAATATGTAACTTCGAGTTTTCAACACTTTTGACATTCTCAAGTGGCACAATTGCATCTAGTAGGTGCCTCCAGTGCACTTCATATTGATATTTTGCATTTGTGCTATGCTAGTTCACAATAAAAAACTTGTTAAACTCTATACAGGGGACTTATTTGTCTCGTTTCCGGACATAGAGCTACGTGAAACAGTATCGATAGAAGTTCTCTTTTTTAAAAATATCGTATGCTTCATTACATAAAGTAAGTTTACCTTTCACCAAAGGAGATCTTCTAAATTAAGTTTACCTTTTACCAAAGTAGATCTTCTAAATTATAAGGATCAACTTTATGCTGGAATGGCATAACAGAAACAAATTCAGAGCATTTCCCCTCCTTATGTGCCTTGAAACGCCTCATACATGCTGAATTCATTCTCTGGAAACGTTTCTTATGTGCTGAATTCACCCTCCCTACATGTTTTGTCGATAACGCTACTGCAATAGAATATTCTCAAAGTATCCGAAATAAATTGGTCACTTCCCCACCAATCGATCAAGACAAGAGGAATTTACTACTAATGGTGAACCGGAAGAGATCGAACCGTGAGTGACAGACGGGCACACTCACACGCGGGTTACCCGATACTAATTACCAAAATAAAACAAAAAACATAAATACCAATTACTAAAAAGGATTACTGCAGTGATGTATGCCACCTTATTTTCTCTACAAAGGTGCAGATATTCAAAGTCACACATGACAAGGCAGATATCCTTGTCAAATGGAATTTACCGACATTACGTTTGTTTCATATGTTGCAATTTATCGAGAGCGTCAACATTCTGAAAATGCAACATCCTCGAACGGGTTTGGCCGTCCTTTGTAACCTGAAGTTTGAACATCACCTTCGGATTCTCTCCTTCACAATCACCATGTGCGATATATATTTTTTGCATGCTCAATGCATGCAAAGTTCAAGGTGTGACAGATTGTGAAGAAATTGTAGCCAACATATGTTAAAATACATTTTATGAATTATCCACCACAAACAAACTATCTAATTCTGAATTATTCTTTAGTTGATCACACTTTTCATTTACATAAATGGTTGCCTGATAAAAGATTTCGGATCGGCTAAGGTCAATTGTCCCGTAAGTGTAGTGCGCGTTTGATGTTTTTGTTCGAGAGGTGGCGGTGATCTTTCCCCTATTGTAGGCACCGACCTACCGTCAGCTAGCGGGGATTTCGCCAAACATATACCTCCCGCCAGCGGGGCACTCCCCCAGCCGGGACACGCTCTAAGCGCCGGGCTGGTTGCTCGACGTGTGATAGTGCAGTGCATGTAAGTGTGTGTAAGTAATATGTGAGAACAGGACATGGAATAGGAAGGAAAGGTCGCGCACGGTGCAATGCCCGTTTGTGAGGGTTCTGTTCCGGCATTCGCTTGGTGTTGATTGGAGAACCTACAGAAAACTACCAATCAGAGCAGCCGGCCGCTAGAATTCTGCTCCAGACATCGGTTGAATTCGACCATGCTACACTGAAAAAACAGAACTGTTCGAGTATACCAGATCCATGATACTGCAACAAAGAATCTTGTTGCAGTATCATGGATCTGATATACTCCAACATTTTTTCGGTGTGTTATGTAGTTTGTGTCGAAAATCCTGTCACCGCGCCGTCGGAACTTGAACCGCACGACTTTTCGGTGAGAGGCACTGCAGTGACATCAACTGATACCCTGAGCAACCTAAGCTTGTGTGGCGTCTTTGCCGGGGCAAATAATTACAGACGTGAACGGCTTGTAAATATTTAGTATTTATTAGAAGAAAGATACTCCGACACCAAAACACTATATACAATATTTACAATTGAAGTTAACCGTTACAAGAAGGAACTTTCCCTGGTTACCACCACCGCTGGCCCGATAATTAATTACCATCCCCGGTGTGATGCACCAGTACCTTACGCGAGCATACATGCGAGTATGCCGCACCTGCTGTCACGACGTAGCACGCCGGCTTCGATTCCCCGCCTCGGTAGCCTATGCATTACCATGCAACGCCGCGCACAACCCTCACGACGCCCTACCGACGCGCTCACCTCTGAAGAATCATAAGAATAGAAGGCTGCTTTCAAGTCGAATTCTGCTTATATACCCTGTGGCAGGTTGACGGAAGCGCGTCACCCGCAGTGCCCGCCAGCGCTCCTCCGCCGGCTTTGGGGTTCCCAAACCTGCATTCACGACACGGCATACCTTTGTGCAGCCCCGCGTCACTTCCGCCAGCGCTGTCCACATGGCTGCTATAGTACGTTTGTACTGGCGACAGATATGACGCCACACTTGTTTATTTACACGATATATGACCTATCACACTTTACCCATTCACAAATAGAATGCATTCTTTCGTAGAAACGACTGTATCTAAATCTTCTGTGAAGGAAACCCAGTGATGCAAAAAATGTAAAGAAACAAAAACATAATGAGGGGAGGAGTGGGGAGAGGGAACGGAGGAGGCGGAGCGAAAAAGCTGGCCGAGCGAAAAAGTGGGCGTAGAGGATAGAGCAGAAGAAGCGGGCGGAGCGTGATGAGTGGAAGGGGTTGGATAAGCAGAGCGCCCAAGGCTGGCCGGAGAGGGCGTGCAGGGGAAACAGGCCAAACATGCTGGGCGGACGAGGGGTGTGTAACAGATAATGGCAAAAAATACCTGGCCAACGCTGGATAATGAGCTAGTTTTTCATTGACAGTTTTATTTAGAAAGAAACCGTTTCAGTTTTAACTGCAAAAAAATATGAAGCTGTAGACCTGTGCATCTCAAGTCATTTTACCATATGGAACCAGACAATTTAGAGCAATGATACAACACGGTCTTAAATTTTGGAAATAGCAGATTTGAATGCGAAATCATGTTAGGATTAACGTCACGTATATAGTGCTCTAAAAAGAGCGCTTCTTAGTAGAGTAAAAATGAGACGGGACTGCAGTTTCATTGCGCTATGAAACCAATCGGTTATCTCTGTGATCTTTTCGGTAGTGATATGTTTTTGTTATGATAAAGCATTTACTACTACGAAAATTCCACGTACAAAATGTGTTTGAAACTAATAGCGAGTATAGTCAGTATTATATACCGTGTATTACCGTGTATACCATTAAACAGTGTGTATACCGATTACTAACAAGGATTTTTTTTAAACACAATCATTCAAATTAAAGATGAATATTCAAAATTGATAATTATTTTGTTTCCGGGCACAAAACCAACAATAACCTTATTTTGTTTCCGGTCACATCACCACCAATAAACTTTAGTTCCGTAAATGCAGCGCGTGTTTTTATCACGGGAGGTGGCGGTGTTCTTTAGATGGTGAGGCCCTGTGCCAATCTACACGTCGCCTTGTGGGGTTCCGTCTCCCACCGCGGCCGGGACAAGATGGGACTCTAACCTCATGACATGTGAAGTTGCGAAGTGTGCGTGTAAGGGTCGGGCAAAGAAGAGAAAGGGACGATCGGGTGCGGTCCGTGGTCAACTTGTTAGGGCACTGCACCAGCATTCCCCTCGTGTTGATCGGAGAAACTACAGAAAACTACCGATCAGAGCAACCGACAGTTAAGAGTTCTCCTCCACACAGCGGCTGACCTCGGCTTGGGGAAGTTGGTGTCGATAATCCTTCCACCGCCGGGACTCGAACTCGAGGACCTCCCGGTCACAGGCACTGCAGCGACATCAACGCATGCTCTGAGCCATTTTGACCTTTACGGATATTTAAATTTGATGATAAATATACATCAGAATATGTGCTATTTTATAGTGCAGAAAACACCATAAACTTCTCACATTAGATACTGTTCTGAAACTCATATCCTTAGTTGGAAATAAAACATAATCTATAACATAATTTTCTACATCCTCACGATTGTATTGTAGTATCAGTAATCAGAATAAGACAACTTTTTTTGCATGTTATTACTTATAATTTAAGGATATTGTGACGTAGTGAAATGAGAATAAATTCAAATAACAAAAATAAAAATAGTATATTGAAAAGTTACAGACTAGTTACAATAAATTGCTAAATTTAAACACTCCGGCAACCTTTTCCTTCCAGTACCCTGCTTTACCGCAGAAAAAAAGCCACGCGTGATGCGAGCTGTCGGACTTCCGTCCCGTGACAATTACCGTCACATGGCCTGATGCCAAAATTTAAACCGGTCGCCGTCTGGCGGACCGCGTGCATGAAGCACCCGAGATCGTCTGGCCCTTACACTCCGGACATCTCGCCCCCACTCTTACGCTCCCTGTACCTACACGTACTAGGCCCTCTGATGTAAACTGAATGAGAACGCGGGCGCAGATGGCGCCGCGTGAAATAGTTGAGGGCTACACCCCCACCTCACAATTTCCCAAGATAGGCTCGCCTGCTGCCGGCAAGCGAGGCTCGCTAGCCAGCTTCCTAGGAGTTAACAGCCTAAGGTAATTTTTGGCTCTGCCACGCTGTCTGCGTCAACTGCCAGAGCGCGAAATCCCGGAAGTTCAGGCTCAACCCCTTCCTCCCCCGTAGCGCACTTTCACCGGCGGAACGGTACTGACCCTCGTGTTAACGACGCCACAATATGTTGCCAAAAGGGATTTTTCAAATAGAACGTGACCATTAAGAATAAAAAATTAAATACTGGTCGCTAGAAAACACTGCATAATTTGATTCTATACTAAAACACGTCTAGCGGAACAATCCGGCAATTTTTGCGGAGCGCACTTCGCTACGTGGAGTGAGATTGAGGTTACAGCCCTCTTACATGATTCAGACCAGCATCTGTCCGTAGTTCTTAGCAGTTCTGCGAAAGGAAAACATTTGACAAAGTGCTAATTAAATCTGCTGCACATCCTGACGTTTGTATTTTCTCACACTCAAGCAATCATGTTACATTTCGACTCGAAACGTTATCGTAACGACTGCTTAGATTCATCTCCTTCCCTCGTATTCAGTTTTGTTGATTCTTTTTATTTTCCCGTACACGTACGCATATGCGACGTAATATACGTAGTATAGGGAAAGCTATGTAATGCTGCGGAAAATCAATTACGAGATTTCAACGGAAATACACGTTTTGGGGTCCCCTGATACTGAAAAAGTTTTTTTTTTTTCAAAACGTCTGTCCTTCCGTCCATACGGTGTCTGAGAACTCTACTAGCACCTAAACCGTTCTTAGGATTTTTTTTTTCCAAATTGAAGAAACAACTGTCCATCACCGAGTCGAAATTTTGAGGTTTTGAAAAACACTCTTCAAAATTCGGGGGTACTTTACATGAAACCTTTCGCACATTTTCAAACAAAAACAGCTCAAACTTTTTCTTTAAATTTCTTGTAAGAGTAGAGTAACACACACGTATAAACGTGCCATAGGTCCGATTTTCACTGTTTACTCTAAATTTTCGAAAATTTCAAAACTATGTATTTTTTCGGTGTCTTCCTAAAGATAAAGATTTTTCCTTCAAATAATTTTTTTCTCCATAGTGAGATCTTTCACTAAGGTGATGTACATTGTTTGAAAATTTTAGTAGTCTTCTCGCAATATTGCAATTTTAAAAAATTACAAAAACAAGGTTTTCTCAAAAAACATCTCGAAGTTTTTCTTTATACTTTTGGTAGGGCTAGTGCTAAATGCACTCTATAAGATGGCATAAACACCATATTGCTCAATTCTTTTGTTTTTTCAAAAAAGATTCATTTTTTTATTTGTCTCTCAAGGAGTTAATATTTACATTAGTAACAATTTATTCACATTATTGCATTTTTCTTCACACTTTTTGAACAGATAGTGCTAATTACACACTTTAGTGTGACGTAAAGTTCATTTCAGTGTATTTTTTTTCTTTTTTCAAAAATTACACAATTGTAATTTTTTTAAAAGATCTGTCACACAGTTGATAGACATATTTCCAGGATTGTATAAACAATATTGTATATGTGAGTTAAAGTACTTAAAATTACTTCATTTGAAGTTTATCGAAAACTCAAAAATTTCCTGTAAAAAGAGCTTCAAATTTCCAATTTACAGTAGCGCTTAAACTCCAGCTTTTTAAATAGGGCTCAAATTTTTTCATAAAAAATTGCCATTTAGGGTGAAGTTTTACTGTTCTTTAATAATCTTAAAATAATGTTTCCGCTTTACAATTAGGAAACCGGAAAATTAAGAAAATTTCAAAACTATGTACTTTGTGCGGCAACAGATGGCAGCTGGCAAGAGCGTGGCAAGTCCGAGTAGCTAGCAGACACAAAAGGAAATAGAAAACTAATACGGGAAAGTCTTTGCCATTGTGTAGCTAGTTTAATTATATTTCGAACTTTCGGCAGAAAACTAATTACAGAGTACTGGTAATAAAAAAATAGATAAATCCAGTTGTGAAAATTAGAAAAGAATCCTGTATCACGTGGTGAAGCCAAAATCCCTATTTTGTGGGTCCTTGATACCGAAAAATAGATTGACGCCAAAACGTCCGGCCATCTGTGAACAACGCTAACGGCGATATCGTTCAGGCGATTTTTTTCAAAATTGATATTTTCCAATCGATCTGACTGATGTCACGGTCCTTTGAATTTGAAACCGATATTTTAATTTTAGGTGTTATTTTACATGAAGTTACTGGGACATTTTCCAAATTTTCTAAAAAAATGTATCCATCGCTTCTGATTAAATTTTGTTTTTGAATAGTGTGACTGACGTTTAAGAGAATGGTGTAGGTCTTTAAAAATTGTCTTTAAAAATCCTGATTTTTCGAAAATTGCAAAAATTCAAATTTTTTTCTGAATATTCTTCACCTAAAATATTAAAGATAGAGGGTTTTTTCCTTTAATGAAATATGTTCCTTAAAGATAGATTTTGAAATAAGGTCATGTACAATTTTTTGAAAAGTTGAGTACTTTTTGCGTGAAAGTACGGGGGATACAATACGTGCCGTTTTAGTTAGTAGTTTTATCAGTAAATTTTATAAAACACAATGAAAATTTTGTTGCAATTCTAATATACGAATTTGAACTACAATAAAATAATAAATTCAACGAGTCATTAAACGTCATTAAATGAGTAATTATAATTCGTGTCAGGACTCGAACTCTAGCACCTCCCTATCAGAGGTACTGCAGTGACGTCTGTCGAGTCCCTGAGCCACCTAAGTCGGTAACAGCATATCGGGGCAAACGTAATAAATCAATTGGTCGTGATTTTAAAGGTGTTTTGAAGTGAACTTGAAACATTCACTTTTCTTCTTTCTTTCTTTATGCACTTTACCAGCAAAGCAGACAAATGGACTCGTGCCGAGTGCAGCCTGAACACAAAGATGGATTTAGTCGAAGACTAAATTCTCCATTCGCAAATGTCAAATACAAGCTCGCTGTCAATTGCTTCTTAGAAGTTATTTCACCCGGCTCCAATCACAATGTCCTCTCTCCGCCTACAAAGATAACGAATTTCGGTCTTGGAAGTTAGAAGTAAAATAAAATGGTCAAAGGAAAAGGCCGTGAACTTGAAAACGATGATGATAGGCTCAAACTGATGGAAAATTACGAGAAATGAGGGTTTTTGGATATACAAAAAAAAGGCAAAGATAACCGGGAAGTATTTATATTCATCTGTTTCCAGAGCGCACTCTTACAGAAAAAATGCACCTACGAACACGCAATCGGCAGACAGCCAATACGAAACTACAGAGAATATAAATATAATACAACGTTAAAATTACGAAAAGTAAGTTAAACATTTATCGGAATCTATTTCCCTTCCCAAAAACCATCTAAAATGTTCACAAATATGGGTGCAATTTGGCACTTCACTTCAGTGTTTCTAACAAGCATTATTTAGAGAATGGAAACCGACATATGTCGAGAGAGCGTTAACTTTTTTTCATTACGATTACATATATGACTGTGCGGTCAATGTGGAGCAGTTTCATTTACTCTTCAATTCACGTCAGCAATTTGTCTGCATGAAACACATATTGTATCATCAACTGTTAATAAAATAAAAGAGAACGTGACCTTTTCAATTTTATTTACATGTATTAATTTTTAACATCGACTTGTTCACACGTCGATGTTAAAACTAAACTTGCAGCCATGTTTGTATGAAACATTTTCAAAAATGCTATAGCTTTATATTCATCAATACACAAACTTGCGCATACTCAGACGTGATACTCTCCACGATTGCTCACACACTAGCGTATTAAAAGATGACACAAATTAACACCGACATCGAATCGCAATCCACGAACATTTTTAGGCTTTCACTGCATTATTAGGCCAGAAATCTACACAGTACAGACTTCCTCGTGATAATCAATGAAACAGCAATCGCATAACAATTTGCGTTTGTCAGAAATAGCAACCACGTGCATTGCTTGACGCCACATCAAATGTCATGTGGCGTTTCCATCAAATACCACGAGCCAATTACCCATTGTCAATTCACTCGCACCACGTATATGTTGATCATATGATATAAATGACCCAACTCCTGTCTAAGTTCATAATTTAGTTTCTTTTGATTCAGAATGATTTTTGGCAAATAAAAAGCAAAATGAAATGAATAAATACGTAGATGTTTAAGAAAAATTATTTGCCAGATCAGAAAACTACTGCTTCTAAAGGAATCTTTTTAAACTGAGATCACCAATACCAAAGTACCATACAGAGGTAGTTCCAGTATACGCTGACATATTTCGCATTTTGTCGTATTAATATACATAATATTGCTGTTTATTTCTAAAAGATACTATTCTTTCAAAAAACTTCAATTGTTTGCAGTGAAGTATTTTTGAGTACGTATGGTACGCAAGAACTTGAAATGTCTGTTAGGAATAAACATTCCAATCTTATCAATAGGTATAACAAGGTGTAACAAGGTAATAATAGGTGTAACAAGTGTAATAGAAGTACTGTCATGGTATATGCAATATGTGACAGAATTTTTTTCCATTTTATCTTTCCTATGCTGCTCGATACTTTTTAGATACCTAACAACAATAATCTATTAGTACGACATTCTTAGTATCTTAAAACTAACATCAGTTATGTGCAAAGAACAGTGTCTTCTTTCTTATAATATGGCGAGCTGGTCTGCTTGCGCTGCATTGGCCGGAAACAAGCAGATCAGCAGGCAGGACAGCAGACATTATTTGGAAATGTATTCGTACGTCATATAACGAGTCGTTTGAGTGTTGTCAATTAGTTCTCAAACTGCGTAGTGGCGACAAAATTCAAGTGAATATTAAAAAAAAGAATTGAAATAGTTTCGAAACAAATATCTAGCGTGACTGTATCGTGAATAAATACGACATTATAAAATGCTTATGACACAATTAAAAATACACTACAGGAACTATACCAAATTTACACCTGTGTTTATTTTATCTTTCGCCGAAGAAGACGCGTCGCTTGCCTCAGCGATCGAGCCGTCGGTTCCCCGGGGACTTGTCAACCAGGGCCCCGTTCTTCCGGCGCGTTCGGCGTTTGGCGCGACCGACCGATACACCAACGTCCCGAGAGCGTTAAGCTGTGCATCATGAGATTTTCTTTACGCAGAAAGCAGAGAAAATTTATTTACACTTTCGTTCGAAGTGCCATAAGAGGTTTATTAAGAAATTTCTGGGTGTGAATATTCCACTACGGTCGACAATTCTGTGGCTTGTAAATAAATTTCGAACACATTGAATTTTAATTGAGAAATAAAAGTGTCAAAAGCGTCATATCCTGCCACAAGAGAAGGTGAAAAAAACTCTGCCAGGTTGTAACAATCTCCAAGAAAATCTTTGAGGCGTCTATTGTTACTTTCAACAAGATTTGACAACTACTACTGCAACTGAAGTTGCACATTCTGCAACTGCAGCTGTTCGATCCATTACTTTTTATATGTTTATGTGAAGATCGAATAATTAGTATTGTATTATGATCTCCTAGACCATCTGATCTGATTCCTTGCGACTTTTTCCTTTGGGGGTACTTGAAAGATGCAGAAACCCCGCATTTGGAGGAAGAGCTCCGACGCTCTATTGAAGAGAAAATAGCAGCAATTCCTCGACTTACTTCAAAGGGTAAATCAGAATATGGTTTTGAGGTACGAATAATGCATTCTAGTACCACTAGAACATTCTAGTATATTTTTAAGGAACTTTTAGTATATTTTTTACGGTAAGTTAAGCGGCGATAGTTCTATATAGTAGTATTCCTATCGTGGAGTATACACCTGCGTTTCTCTCCTGGTCGCATCCACCAATTTTTACTTTGAAGCGGCTTAGATATCTCAGGGCATCAGCAGATATCACTGCAGTGTCTCTGACCGAAAGATCCTAGGGTTCACGTCCCGATGGTAGCAGGATTTTCGACACTAACTAGAGAGCTAGGTCGAATTCAACAGCTGTCTGGAGAAGAATTCTAGTGTCCGGCGGCACTAATAGCTTGTTTCCAGGGTTTATTCGATCAACACCAGATGAACACCGGAGCACAATCCTATCAAACGGGTCACGCATCGCTCGCGATGTATCTGCCCTCTTCCTTGTTCTTTCCACACTCCTACTTACATGCACTTGCCCTTCACTACTGCGCAAGAGGTAGTGCTATCAGGAGACCAGTCGGGAGCCTAGAGCACTGATGTCAAAGCCTACTGGTGGCAGTAGCACGCTTCGTGGCACCGTGACATGCCACGAGCTTCTCAGCGCAACTAGCGTCGGGAATGGAAACTATCTGCAGTCACCGCGCAGGTTTCCAACTTGGTGTAATCGCATGTAGAAAAGAGGATACACACAGAACAATAAAAGTAGAAATAAAAAAATATTAGGCATGTTCTAAAATGTATTTATCTAAATCCCGCCTAATTGAATTTCATGTGTAAAGCGTAAAATCGTTCATGGTGAGGTCTTGTGCCGAGGTGATCAAGAACGTGAAGGGGTGATCTCGTCTTGTTACCCGTGTCACGGACTGCCTCCTGTGGCAACCGACCTTGATATCACTGGCATAAAGCTTGTCCCGGTTGGTGAGGTGTCCAGTTGGTGGGAGAAACATTGTTGTGGAAAATCCTACAAACCGACGAGTAGGTCGGCGCCGAATCTCGCCATCCAATGGGGGAAATCACCGCCACCTCCCAGATAAAAACATGCACTACACTTACTGGACTAATGACCTTATAATTTGACGCGCCCAGTGTCACTAATAAATCAATTAGCTATATTTGGCATAGCACAAGTATAACTTATTTCTGCTTTGAGTGGAAAGTAACAGTTCCACTTCTAAGAGTTCTAAAGAACAGAAAACACGCATTTTACGAGTAAACATTCCAAACCATATTGTTGAGATAATTCCAATACTTTTCCTTCCTACACAATAGTGTACGAGAAAATTAATAATATATATTACAAGATTTGGCAATTAAAATATGATTACAATACTTGTTGCATGCACATTCAGTCTTTTGGAAGCTGGATAGTTATGTACACGTGCAGATTTACTTCTCCTTTCTCAACAAGCACATTAGGTTCACTTTAATTTCCTTCAATAGTACACACCTTAGGAAGACATGTTTAAACCATAGTTTTTTTTAAGTATTAAAAACAAAAAATGTAAACAAAAATCATAAATATGAGAAAAAATCTGCATCATTTCGCATTACTTTTTAATATACAGATGAAATAATAATACTTCAAAATAAGTTCAGAAAGTGATTAAAAATTTTTAATTTGGTGTTTTTCTAGTTGAAGTTTCACATTTGTTTAAAAATAACTTGAAATTTTTATGCGATCGTAATTGCTATCAACTTAAAATCTCATCTACGGATGTATTCGTTTGCATCTGTCGTTAGTGAAAAGCAGTTTGGAAGCAGATGTGTCTCAGTATTCCAGCTCGGCAGGATTCTCGCACCCCTCTACGGAGGATAGCATCAACCCTCCGCCTCTCAAGCAAATATTTGTCAAAGCCAAGAGACGTGCTGTGTGTACACATCCTGTTAGCCGACTTTAAGACGGCCGCGTAAATTCTTCCCCGAAATCCAATGAGTGAAGATTGAGATGTTTTGCAACAGAAAACAAATGTGATTATTTAAATTGTCCCACAACTTTAGTAAATGTTCCACAGTTCCAGTTATATGCATTGATTAGTTCATCTTGCAAAAGTTTATTTGATTTTTAGTAAAATACAATTTTTATTAAAGATGCAAAAGTTTAACTCAAAAGAATCTGTCTTTTTCTTCTTAAGAGTTTTAAGCCCACAGTGTCTTTTCAAATTCTGTAAGTTTGTGGCGTGCAATAATTGTACTTATATTTTTTTTCCATTTCACAATAATTACCTTCAATATCATTTGTACTAAAGTGATGTATATATATATATATATATATATATATATATATATATATATATAATTTGAATGTGTGTATATATATATATATATATATATATATATATATATATATATATATACACACACACATTCAAATTATGAGATCAGTAGACGAAAGGACAGAAAATTCCGCTGTGTTGTCTTGTGAATTTATAAATTAGCTTCCTTCCCAAGGGTCATGCATATAAGATTTCAAGGAACAGATAAATATATTTTTGCAATTATACACATTTCCTCTTAAAGGTTTGACACAAATAACTAAAACTGTTCTCATGATTATTTTCTACAACTGTTTTTACCATATAAACGGGAAAATTAATTTGTTTTAATTCAATTAATTAACCTCAATTAATTAAATTACGAATGCACAAAACTTTTAGGTATGAAACATCCCAACTATAAAATATGCCGGAACAATCATCGAAAATTATTTTACGTCACAAAAAAGGCTCTTTTTATATTATTTGTATCTTCATTTCGGTGATCACTTAAATTTCTCATTATAATTCACGTTATTTACATTCGAATGCATCAAGCGAGCTCGTATGAGAACGATTCGTCACAGAAAGTCAAAGAATGGAAAGGCAAACAGCGATTATTACATTTTCTGAAACTGGATTGGTACCCCACTCAGTCATAACTTTCGGGAACTCTGGCAAGCTCTCTCCTCGCGATTCACAGCGTACTTGCAGCCACCGAAAGGTTAGGTTCTGATCTCAGGGCCCGCTGTCATTCAACTCATTTCTGTGTTGATCACTCGCCAAAAAGCCGTATGCAGGACGTCTCAGAATAAATATAAAACTGGTAGTGAATGTAGGGGATCGAAGATGATCACTTTTCGCCAAAGGAACATGTCATTTGTAATTAAATATTACGATGTAACAAAAGGGGCATTTGCCCCTGAGTGGTAGGCAATTTATTACGCACCCGTGATTGGCACGTCACATTCTGGGGCAGCCACAAAGACTTCGTGAACCTGCAGATCACATCTGCATGGGTTACCTATCAGAGCAAATGTCACACATGTAGGTGTGTTATAAGAAATGTCCAACCACATATTCACTGGCAATACGTGATCATCTCCGACACCACTACATACTCTAGAAGTTTGGGACATTTATTCAGAGGCTTTCTGAATTTCTAGGTTTTATAGTTAATGTAGGTATTATTTAATAACTGTTTATGGCCTACAAAACTGTCACATTGAGTTCCTACGTGAATTTTGCTGATTACGTTTTCACTTATTTGGTTTAGTTTCTCACTGAAAAAAAATTGTGCAACTTGAAGTGAAAAGTTTCAAAAAAGGAATTGAGGAAGGCGTAAATCAAAGAACTGGAAGTATTATTGAACACATCTAGGCCAAAATGTGTTGTGTTATTTTGCGAAGGGAACTGAATGCACAAAAACAAGAATTGAGGTTTTTCAGACATAAATATTTAATAAAAGGAACCGTCGAAATTACCCGCATTGGCTCGTGACTTACAGCTGACAAGACATTTAGTTTCAACATCGTGATGTCACTATTCCTGACATCTTTAGTAGGTAGTGATATTTATATTATATTTTTATTAAACATTTTTTTCTTATCAATAATCATTGCATCCAACCTATCCATTGCATATGCAATGCATTCACCGTGCTTTCGAAGACAATAACCAAATGTAAAAAAACATGGATGTTTGAAAACGTGCAAACTTGACTTTGCATCCTCCCATTCAAACGACAACCTTCATCATTTATGTTATACTCCCGAGGTCACATAACGGAAGAATCTTTCCCGATAACTTTCCGAGATTCTCGAGTCAGTCTCGGGCAAGGCATTTTCTCAACTGGTAAATGTCATATCCCTCCAACACTAGTGGCGGAAGTACGCTTCTTTAGTTCTCCAGCCTGTTTAACGGCCGTGTACTCTTGTATCCAGAAACCCGATGCACAGTCTCGTGACGCATAGCTCTTGTTAATAATGATAGGTAAGTGTAGGATTATCTGCGATGACGTCATGCTGCAACGAAGGACTATCGTAATGGAGATCGATGTAGCTGAAAGCATAAGCTGGAGATAAACAGCGCTCGCAAATTAATTACCGTTACGGTTCTTGTCACTGACTAAACACGAGAGTAAAGTATTGATATTGCATATCCTCGCTCCTCTCTGAAAGGTGATGATTACACCATCTAAAAAACATTTAGAAATAACCGTTACATGAAAGAAAATATAACTTTTTTAACAAAATGATTTGCGAGATTTTTAAAAACTCGTGAAGATGAATATATTAAATACATTCATAATAAATATGTCGTAAGGGAACTATTGTTTAGAACTCATCGGCATATTTATGCATTTTATTTTAATTTGCAAAACTTTTAATTGCTCGCTAACAAAAATATAACAAAATTATGGATATAATATGTACGCACACATGAAATATATTACTGCGCAACACAAAAAGCAATTTGTGTAGCTAGCAATGGAATTCTGGTTTAACTAATTTGTTTTTCTAATTAGTAAACCCGTGGAGCAATGTCGTACTGTACGTATAGACAAATGTAAGCCACAGAACGAAATCGTCACATTCCTGCCGTGTCCCTTGATGTCCAGAAGTTAAATAAATCAACATTGGATTGCATACTTTAAACTTGGAACGGACACCATATCTACCTAAGTATGTTAGCAAGTGTCCCCATGCTGAACAGAATTACACGTGTAGTCCTATCACTCAGCAATAAGAAGAGAGGAAGTTACGAAATCACCTCGTGCGCAACTACCTCTTGCACGTGCTGCGTATACTATTATTATATGACACACGAGAGATATTTCACACATGCTCCACGATGTTTCACGCACGTTTTGTAAAGGTTCGCACGCTATCAGTTTGAATGTAAAAATTTGTGGTTTCGCACATGGTAAACAGTCACGGGAATCCATGTTCGCACACGGCTTGTAAAAAAAATCCTTTTTGTCGTTTCCAGAACACGAAGCTCCAGTGCTATTCGGCGGTTTCGAAGTGCAGGGAAAAGAAGAAAGAAAAGAAAAATGGGGCACAGAGACGAAAGAATTTACGACTGGAGTTACGATCGTCTACTGCGACATTTTGCGGAATACACGACTCAGCTAGAGCTATTTACTTCCACACGAAGAATGTGACATTCGTAGGTTCTCAGGTATTCTGAGAAAAGAGCGAAGATACGACTAGAAAAGTCTCCGTGTTTCGTACGTTGGTGAAGTCTCAAAGCACGTCGAACAACCCGTGAGGTCGCATGAATAGGGATTTGAAAGGGTAAACGAGGAATTCTGAGGAAGGATGTGGTGCAGCATCAACGTGTGCGGTTTCTTAGGTTGGTATTCGTTATACATTTAGATTCTTAAATTGGAAATAATATATTTATGTTCGACTTTTTACTTAAGTATTAAAATGACTTGTAATAGAAAAAGTTCCAGGAAATGAATTCAAATACTGATATAGGTTTTACTTTGGCGGATCAGTTTATGGGCCTGACACGTGCTTTAAATTATGTGCTTTAAATTTGTAATAAAGGTTCTACTGGACAAAAATGAATTAATAAGTGCAATTTGATAATTGCACATTTCAAATTTATTTCCGAAGTTTTGATGCGCCTCTAAAATTGAAGACAGTGATTACTTTTTCCGTACCATTGATCCCTCAATTTCGGATTTTTAAATTATGTCATATACTTTAAATAATTAGGAGTAACCGTTGAGTAATAACTAGTGACACTAAGAGGAGCAAATGCTTCACATTCCCACTAGCTTTTTTGAATCAGTCCCTGACCCCTGAACCCAGCTCAATTGATGCCACTGCAGTGCCTCTGATCGATCTGCCTCTGCTTGAATCCCGACGGTAGCAGTATTTTTGACATCAGCTACGTAGCTAGGTCAAATTCAGCCGCTGTCCGGAGGAGAACTCTAGCGGCCGGCTGCTCTGATCCAGTAGTTTTCCGTTCTTTGTCCGACTTACACCAGGCTAATGCGGGAGCAGTACCCTAACAAAAGGGCCACGGTACGCGCGCGATCTTTCCTTCCTCTTCCTTGTCCTATCTTCACCCCTTATTTACACACGAACGTATATGCACGACAGGAGTTTAGAGCTTCTCCTACTGGGGCGGTGCCCCGCTAGTGGGAGATAACATGTTGAGGAAATAATCAACCAGCTGACGGGTAGGTTGGCGTCGGATCTCACCATCCAGCAGGGAAATATCACCACCACCACCTCCCGCGATAAAAAAAAACATGCACTACACTTACGGCACTAATGACCGTAGAAGTAGACGCGCCCGGGATCACCAATCAATCAATCAATCAATCAATCAATCCGTAACCGCATGCGTGAGCCGACGTGCAGTGGGGCGGGGCGTGCGTGCGTGGATGGGTGGGTGGGCCGCCCCCAGAGCGCGCGCTCATCGACCACCCGCCTCACGCGCCGCGCGTTGCGAAACGCGGCCCGCACGCGCGCGCGCGCCGACCTACCTCCCGTCGCCGGCGCGTGAGGGCGCGACGGTGACGCAACGACGGCAGCGCCCGCGGCGGTCGATTCAGTTCCGGGGAGCGCCCTGCCACGCGGTGCGAAATGCAAGCGTACTGGAAGGACGTAACATCTCGAGAAAATGGGTTTTTAATGTTCTCGCCGGTTTCTTAGTGCTGGTTTTAAGAACGTTTTTGGAGATTAACGAGTCTGTTTTAGTTGAAGAAGATATCAGTAACAAATAAATAATAATGAAACATTTTGTCCCGATTTTCAGCACACTAAAACAAATTGCAGGTAGATAGATATATACTACTTAGGCTTGTTCGTGCTTTTCAGTCAAACACGCAACTCCTACACATGCACCTTTCTGTGTAAACAGTGACGAGAAGGGACCAGGAAGATCAAGGCAAGCACCAAAGAAATTTCTTTACGCATGGATCGTGTGAATCACTTCCCGTACCGGAAGAATGGGTGTCTCAGGAAGAAAAGACAAAGTCTTTTAACAATGTTTTTATGAATTAAAACACCCAAAACCAGAAAAAAACCACATGTAAATATTAATTTCATTGATTTTTAAAACATTTCAAAAAAGTTATAAAATTGTCTTTGACGTTATACAATACTTTGATGCTTAATCTGTCAGCAATACAAGAAAACATCTTCGCGTCTTCAGGCGATTGTGTATAAAATAAATAAAATGGTTCCTTACATCTAATTAAAAAACTAAGTATAGTGTGTATATCTTAGAACTCTCTTTTAGAGATGTACCATAAAAAACTGACAAAATCTCTCATCTCCTTTAATGATGCTACTCCAAAATGTGCGATTTCTTAGCTTGGTATTGGCAGTAAATTTAGACTCTTAAATCGGAAACAATATATTTATGTTCGACTTTTTACTTAAGTATTAAAATCACTTATAATAGAGAGTCCTAAGAAATTTATAAACAAACATGACTGTAGACAGAATATCTGTTTAAGATTAATCACAATAAACGTTCGTAGCCTGACCCAATCCGCCAAGCGGCATTCTTGGCGAGAAGCCGACGTTCTCTCGCCTTCCCATCAAAATAATTCGCACGGAAAGATCTTATCTGAATTCGTAGATATTAAACGTGCACCCAAATAATAGCACCGAAAAGTCACTGACATGTAACTGATGGTATTTCCATGACGATTTCAAACTGATCTAATCGGCGTGGGGTGACGCTTTGAATTGTCCCACAGTTGTTAACTTTTCAGCTAAAATGGCTTTCAAAAGATTTAAAAACATAACAATTGCAACTCATTCAGTTACAAAGAAGGAAAAAGAGAAAATACAAAAGGAAATAGGAACCATAATTTTTCAGCTACGACAACGAAAAGAGCTTATTCAGCTACTAGGCGTCGGAAGGATTCGGAAAGATCCCTTCCGTTGGCGGAAGGTGATTTTATATAGTTCCTTGACTCGCAGATCTTTGCGCCCTTGTGTAATTAAAGTTGGTATTTTGCATCTATCATTGAAAATCAACCGTATTTCCATGTTAGATTATTCCCATCAGAGGAGAAGGGCAAGGTGGCGGCGGCGTGGCGGAATTCTTAGACGCCCCCCCCCCCCCCCCCTCCATTGTCCTCGCACGTAGTCCTGAGCGCGCTACTAATGGCACGACTGCCTCCGCTCAAGTTTGCATTGAAATAATTAATAGCACCTTTCTAAATAAAAGGAAATGGCATAAAATACCTTCGACATGTCATCAAAAATCGCATGAACAATTGCGCCAAGACCACAATGCACGTATTGTTTCGTATTTAGTTCTACACAGTCAACGCGTGATTTATTATGATAATTCATGTTCGAAGTGTACTAATTATTTAGTGCACTAATCTTTATAAAGGTTAATTTTACAGAACATACTCGTAATTAATATGCGATACACTTTCAATTAAATATATATGGAGCTTGGGACTGTAACACCAGCCCCAGCGTGTTTCCTGCTATTCCTAAATGTCAAATCTCAACTTTGCTCAAAGTGTGTTTTATATTGTTACTGACCAAATCCTTTAAAAAATATTTAGAAAACAAATAGTAACAAGATAATCTACCCCTTGCTCAAAATTGATGTATTAATCTCTATAAACAGCTGAAGGCTTGAGGTAGATGGTGTGGCGTATCGTGTTACTACTCCAAACTCTTCATATATTAAACAACTTATTTCTCCGAAAAAACATAAAAGAACATCATATTCTTCGATTCTCATCATTTCAAATGTACGTTTCAAAAAATACGGTAGCTTATAAAAAGAATTGTTATTACCACTACTTTTTCAACAAAAACCCAGAAAAAAAAGAAAAATAAAAAAGAAAAAGAAACGGAAAAAAGAAAAAGAAAAAAGAAATGTAATATTTATTCTAAACATGTCAATTATTTTTTATCATCACGACCATGTAGTGAGTGTCTGCGGAAAAATTGAAAACTAAAGAATGGTGGCTAGCGGTGTTCCACTTCCGCCTTCGCTTCGCTTCCGCCACTGCACGTCGCGCTGCGAGCTGCGGGAGGCCAGGAGGAGCGCGGCGTGGTGCGTTGGGGCGGGGCGTGGCGGGAGCGGGAGTGGTGGGGGCGGGCGGGCAGGCGCGGCGCGGCGCGGCGCGGCGCGGCGCGGCGGCGCCTGACCCCTGCGGCGCCACCATCGCCGGCTCTCGTGTCCCCGCCGCCACCTGCGGCGCGCCGCCGGGCGCGGGCGGGCCGAGAGGGCGAGGCCAGACGGCGGGGTGTAGTGGTCAGGACGGGGAGGGAACGAGAGCGTGGCAGGACAGTGGGCGGGAAGGGGACAGGATGGGACAAGCGGCGAAACGTGGCGACCGGGTCGTGGCGACCGGGTCGTGGCGACCGGGTCGTGGCGACCGGGTCGTGGCGACCGGGTCGTGGCGACCGGGTCGTGGCGACCGGGTCGTGGCGACCGGGTCGTGGCGACCGGGTCGTGGCGACCGGGTCGTGGCGACCGGGTCGTGGCGACCGGGTCGTGGCGACCGGGTCGTGGCGACAGGGTCGTGGCGACAGGGTCGTGGCGACAGGGTCGTGGCGACAGGGACGTGGCGACAGGGACGTGGCGACAGGGACGTGGCGACAGGGACGTGGCGACAGGGACGTGGCGACAGGGACGTGGCGACAGGGACGTGGCGACAGGGTCGTGGCTACAGGGTCGTGGCGACAGGGACGTGGCGACAGGGTCGTGGCGACAGGGACGTGGGTGGAACCCATTGCGAAGGGATCGCAAAGAAATGACTGTGTGGGTAGGGCGAGGGGGGCTGGGTCAGGAGCGGAAGCAGTGGCGCGAGGCGAGACGAGTGCGCCGTAACGATGTCCGGAATGACCGAGGCTCCAGTCTCCACGATGGAGGCTGTGGCGACCACCGGACGAAGGGCAAGGGAAGAAAAGAAAAACTCAGGCGAGTGTCACGGTGGAATAATAGCCGATGACGTCGAATATACTCTTACCATCGAGATAGCTCTCAAGATGATAGTATTCGCGACGTAGGTCGAGAATTGAGGTAACATTCACTCTCTACAAGCGGTATCTATGGTCTTGGGGGGGCGTCCCCCATTCCCTACCATTTCCCGTCTCTCTAGTTCTCCAGGTCGGGACCCTATCTGACGATAACCCACTGGGGAGCCGCAGCCCTTCTCAGCTAGTTCTTAGGTTTTCGAAAAGGCGCCGCTGTGATCCGAAGATTCCTTTGCGGAATGGTTGTTAATAAATGGATAGGCTAGGGGAATGCATGATGGAGCGATCCGGTGGAATTTCGTTTGGCTGGGAGAACGGGAGTACCCCGAGAAAACCTGCCGCGAACCCTCTTTGTCCACCACAAATTGCACTTATAACCGCCTGGCATTTAACCCGGGCACCAGCGGTGGAAGGCGTGCGGACTGACCACTAAGCCACGGGCCGCTCCAACGTGTGGTTCCAATGAGTTCACTCCAGTAAGTGTGTGTAAGTCAGGGGAGATGAGATGACAAGGAAGAGGAAGGAAACCGCGTGCTACCCGTGGCCTGTTTCTGTAAGGTAGTGCTCGGGCCTTCGAGAAGCGTGATCTGAAGTGGATGCTTTTGAGAGCGAAACGACAGGACAAATCCCGATACGTGAAGGATGAAGACTCATTAGGAAACGATACCACGAGTAATAATAAAATTACTGATGAAGATGGTGGTTGCGAAACGGTCGTGTCACCGGCGGATTGATGGATGGCGGTGAAACTGGAAGCAACACATCCATTGCGACGTCGGCAAATGGTTTTTAGGATGGGACACAGCCAGATCGATGAGGGAGAATACTTCACCAAGCCCCGCGACGGTGCTCAAAGCCCATCGCCGTCAGCTCCTGAACCTCTCTCAGCCCCCCTACCGCCCCCGCTGCGGATTCAATCTCTTACGCGTCAAATGCGGGCGGCTCCCACCTCTTTCTCTTTTCTCACTCCTCCACGTTCTCCCAAGAGACCTTCAGCCCGCATCCAAGGCTCTGACGCGTGACGATGACGTCTTCAACGAGATATCTGGCCACGATTTCTTGGCACATTTTTTCATGATTTTATCGCTATGTTTCGTGTTTTTTTTTGTTACTTGTCTCAAATATTACAGATAGTTCTTTGTATTAATTTGTGCGCGTATGACTGTATCTTAAAAAGAACAATTATTAAAGTTTTTTAACATTATCCAAGTATGCAGATACCTATTTCTCAAGTGCTAAAGCAAGAGGTCCTTGCCCTTTATGGAATATTGTAGGCTGCTAATAATAATAATAATAATAATAATAATAATAATTTCTTAAGTACATTCATAAAAAAGCGTAATAATAAAAACAAACAATAAGAAATACAATTCCCGAACATTATCAAAACAAGAATGGAAAAGTATACAAATAATTTTCTTTCTATCAGGACTACAATTTATTTTTACTACTTTAATAGATGCTCTGTAAAGGATTGTAATCAAATTAAAAAAGTTATTTCGTCGTGGTTTCTGGATAATGTCAAAAATATTTTCATCTTCCATCAAGATTAATAATAATTTGTACACATCTATTATTTTTATGATTGTTATAGTTAATATAATCATTATCATCAAAATCATTTCAAATAATTTCTAATTCGCTTCTAATAAACTTCTAATAAACAACAATCCTTGTAATTTTCATATCGCAATTTCTCCTCTGAGCTTCTTTGGCACACTGACATTTCTAACATTACTCAAATGTGGTGCTACTCGAATAGAAGTTTAATTACACTATTCACTTTAGCATAAAAGCTCAGCCTAGCATAAAACACAATGCGTTAACTGTTGCTGCTTTAGTTATCTTTCCAGCGCCGAAATTACAAACAAAATTTGTGTGTAACCCCGCTTTTTTAATGAATGAAAACTCCGTGCTTACAAGTTAGAAATGTATCCACTTTGTTCTGAATATTAAGGTCACTTTGGTACGCGCTTTCAAATTAACTAATTTACACTGATCAAGTTTTCCTTCTTGACATGTTCGTTTATAATATTTCTTCATTCAATTGCATTTAAAAATAATTTCATCACTTGCGACCATCACTAATTTTCCCGATTGACGTTAATCAAACGATTGGTAAATGAAAGATACGTTGTGACATACAATTTCATTATTGCTTCATGTCCTCATTTATTTTCATTAAAAATCAGTTAATCAAAACATGGATGTTACATACGTTTAATAACTCTCCTGCTCCTTCTTTCGAACAAAAATATTTCAATCAGCAATGAATTTAAGTTATTGTTTTTCATTGTTTGATTGTTCAGAGATCCGTGCGGAAACGATCAATTTGTCCCGACGTTGTCGATTCAGTCGCGAGAGTTGACAATTTCTAACACAAAACTTAAACCTAGATATATTTGCCATTCGGAAATCTATGTGGTTTATTTGAGACTAAAAGAATGTTTAGAGTTAAAGATTCAGAAATGGACGGGTATGTAAAATAAAGATTAAAAGATTGATTTCTTTTAGAATATTATTATCTCACCTTTATAAAATTCAACTCTCCAATAGGCTCTACGCTTTCTCTCAAAGTTTTTTAATATGAGATAAAGAAGTTACGAAAAGTCGTAAAATGATGTACACAAAAAATAAACTTTAAAGAAAACTTACTCAAACAACACACGTTTACGCACACAAATGCAAGCACTCACTCACACACTCACTCACACACACACTCACTCACTCACACACACACTCACTCACTCACACACACACTCACTCACACACACACACACTCACTCACACACACACTCACTCACTCACACACACACTCACTCACTCACACACACACTCACTCACTCACACACACACTCACTCACTCACACACACACTCACTCACTCACACACACACTCACTCACTCACACACACACTCACTCACTCACACACACACACACACTCACTCACACACACTCACTCACACACACACTCACACACACACTCACACACACACACACTCACACACACACACTCACTCACACACACACTCACTCACTCACACACTCACTCACACACACACTCACTCACACACTCACTCACTCACACTCACTCACTCACACACACACTCACTCACACACACACTCACTCACACACACACTCACACACTCACTCGCACACTCACTCGCACACTCACTCACACACTCACTCACACACTCACTCACACACTCACTCACACACTCACTCACACACTCACTCACACACTCACTCACACACTCACTCACACACTCACTCACACACTCACTCACACACTCACTCACACACTCACTCACACACTCACTCACACACTCACTCACACACTCACTCACACACTCACTCACACACTCACTCACACACTCACTCACACACTCACTCACACACTCACTCACACACTCACTCACACACTCACTCACACACTCACTCACACACTCACTCACACACTCACTCACACACTCACTCACACACTCACTCACACACTCACTCACACACTCACTCACACACTCACACACTCACTCACACACTCACTCACACACTCACTCACACACTCACTCACACACTCACTCACACACTCACTCACACACTCACTCACACACTCACTCACACACTCACTCACACACTCACTCACACACACTCACTCACACACTCACTCACACACTCACTCACACACTCACTCACACACTCACTCACACACTCACTCACACACACACTCACACACTCACTCACACACACACTCACTCACACACTCACTCACACACTCACTCACACACTCACTTACACACTCACTCACACACTCACTCACACACTCACTCACACACTCACTCACACACTCACTCACACACTCACTCACACACTCACTCACTCACTCACTCACTCACACACTCACTCACACACTCATTCACTCACACACTCACTCACTCACACACTCACTCACTCACACACTCATTCACTCACACACTCACTCACTCACACACTCACTCACTCACACACTCACTCACTCACACACTCACTCACTCACTCACACACTCACTCACACACTCACTCACTCACTCACACACTCACTCACTCACACACTCACTCACTCACACACTCACTCACACACTCACTCACTCACACACTCACTCACTCACACACTCACTCACACACTCACTCACTCACACACTCACTCACACACTCACTCACACACTCACTCACACACTCACTCACACACTCACTCACACACTCACTCACACACTCACTCACACACTCACTCACACACTCACTCACACACTCACTCACACACTCACACACTCACTCACACACTCACTCACACACTCACTCACACACTCACACACTCACTCACACACTCACACTCACTCACACACACACTCACTCACACACTCACTCACACACTCTCTCACTCACACACTCACACACTCACTCACTCACTCACTCACACACTCACTCACTCACTCACACACTCACACACTCACACACTCACTCACTCACTCACACACTCACACACTCACTCACTCACACACTCACTCACACACACTCACTCACTCACTCACACACTCACTCACTCACACACTCACTCACACACTCACTCACTCACACACTCACTCACACACTCACTCACTCACACACTCACACACTCACTCACACACTCACTCACTCACTCACTCACACACTCACTCACTCACACACTCACTCACTCATACACTCACTCACTCATACACTCACTCACTCACACGCTCACTCACACACACTTCCATGTTCTCCGATTCTTTTCGTTCCACATTTGTTTCTAGTGGCCACCAGGAACAGTTAAATTACTGAACGAACATCGTTGAAACTTGCCAACATCTACACGTCAATAGCCAATTTCCTAACATCTTCCTTGAATTTGCAACGCCGAATACTCTTTAGACATTACCTATACTCTAAATGTACAATACGCCAAATCTATCTTACACTGAATTTAATGTATATTTGAATGTATTAATGAAAAGAAGGGAAATCAGTAAATTCCTTTCCACAAATAAATAAAACGATGTAAAATGTTATCTGCCCCTGGTTCGGCTCCACATTAAGTAATGTGAAATCGCAAAGGAATGTTATCGTTACAACAAGAGTAAGACAATATTAAATCTCATCATGTTTACTCTCTATAACATTTTTGTTTGAAGCCAACATACGACAAACCAACGAATGCCGTGGCCTAATATTTTCAAGATCACACAAACCACAATGAATCAAGAGGTAGAGATTAGCCAGTCGTTAAAAAACATTATACTCAGAGATATCATTTATAATACGTAGCACAATTTTATTCCGCCCAGTTCTTCGAACAGGTGGCAACGTTCATTAATTAATGAAATCAACCTTATCATCCTAAGCATGTAACCAAGGAAAGGTAAATAAAGCATGGTAAACTTCCGTTACGCAGTCGATAAACTTATCAGAAAATCGTGGTAGAAATATCGGAATGTTAAGCTCGCACACGCAACTATTTCACTGCATAAAATATTCATATTTCTCCGCTCTCTTTACCACGCATAGTAATCCAGCAGCAAAATATAAGTGCTTTTAAAGAATATATACTTACATAATTAAAGAAGGTACAGATTTATGGAACAAATAACCTCCATCATTGCCACAAAACGTATTCATTTCTCAATATCAATCGTCCGTGACAAGAATAACTTATATATTTAATGAAACTTCTCTAAAAGACTTGAAACATTCGTATTTTTTCATGACACTGAAACATATCTATGCCAATAAAACTGAATTCAATGACATGTAACCGTCATGTACACCACAGAAAGGAGAATATAAACATGTACGAAATTTTTACTGGCTCTTCTTCAGGACAGTTGCAGTGTTGACAGTGGCGGTTACAAACTGTAGTAAAGATGAATATAACACAAACGCGGAAAATAAGTATTCCTTCTTCATAAATCCTGTAAATAAAATAATATTTCTTGGTGGATGCATCAAGACCATTATTTTTCGCCTTGTCGCAAAGAGCAAATTCTCAAATTCATTCCCCCAGAGATCAGTACTCAGTCTCTCTCTTCCCCTCGCTCTCTCTCACTCTCTCCCCCTCCTCTTCCTCTCTCCCCCTCCTCTTCCTCTCTCCCCCTCCTCTTCCTCTCTCTCCCCCGCTTCCTCTCTCCCTCCTCTTTCTCTCTCTCCCTCGCTTCCTCTCTCTCCCCCGCTTCTCTCTCTCTCCCCCGCTTCTCTCTCTCTCCCCCGCTTCTCTCTCTCCCCCGCTTCTCTCTCTCCCCCGCTTCTCTCTCTCCCCCGCTTCTCTCTCTCTCCCCCGCTTCTCTCTCTCTCCCCCGCTTCTCTCTCTCTCCCCCGCTTCCTCTCTCTCCCCCGCTTCCTCTCTCTCCCCCGCTTCCTCTCTCTCCCCCGCTTCCTCTCTCTCCCCCGCTTCCTCTCTCTCCCCCGCTTCCTCTCTCTCCCCCGCTTCCTCTCTCTCCCCCGCTTCCTCTCTCTCCCCCGCTTCCTCTCTCCCCCCCGCTTCTCTCTCTCTCTCCCCCGCTTCTCTCTCTCCCTCTCTCCCCCGCTTCTCTCTCTCCCTCTCTCCCCCGCTTCTCTCTCTCCCTCTCTCCCCCGCTTCTCTCTCTCCCTCTCTCCCCCGTTTCTCTCTCTCCCTCTCTCCCCCGCTTCTCTCTCTCCCTCTCTCCCCCGCTTCTCTCTCTCCCCCGCTTCTCTCTCTCCCCCGCTTCTCTCTCTCCCCCGCTTCTCTCTCTCCCCCGCTTCTCTCTCTCCCCCGCTTCTCTCTCTCCCCCGCTTCTCTCTCTTTCCCGCTCTTTCGTTTTCTCTCTCGCACACATGTTTTAAAAGATTTACATACACAAAAACAATGTTAATTAATAATATTACATATATAATAGAAAAGACACAAAAAACTATATTTTATGCGTAACTCAATGCAATACAAATGTAAACCCTAGACATGATATCCCTATTAATGTATCACTAACAATAAACCACCGAAAAAAGCAAGATCTACAGTTTACTTTGCATTTCATTAATTAAACGTATTCAGAAACATTTTTCATAAGGAAATATTCATTTCTATACCACAATCAGGTCTGTTAATGAACAAATGTATGTTGAATAGCATTTCACACAAAACTGCAGCGGTATAAAATGCATGGGTAAATTTCGTGTGCCCCACTTTGAAAGGAGCAATTATGCAGATTAGCATCACTTTGACGGAATATTGCCTTTTAATTGTACCATACTGCTACAATAATGTTTTTTCGGCAGTTTTCACGCAACCATTACTTTTGTTCCGAATATTTAAAATCATTTATTAAATTTGCCCATGCCGGTCTAGTTTGCTTGTTCTAATATCTCAAAGCGAGCGTTGATGTTTTTGTCTCGTTTCCACGGTGGTTCCATCAAAAAGGGCCATTGATCCATTACTGAGTACTCGTAGAATTTGATTAAAACTACATAAGACATTTCATAACTTAGTAAGAAATCAGTATTTTGCTGCTGGTAACTTACGTTACATTACACACTTACCTCCTTATATAACTTACGTCCTTTATTACAAAATTATAATTAAAAGGATGATTATAAAGTGGGAGACCGAATATTTGTGAGTTGTTTGATTCTTAATTTCGTAATCTTATGTCTGACAGATAATGGAAAAAAGGGAGTGGAATGCCCATTCAAGTGTTTGCGTATTGGTCTATACTACATCCACTGTGAGTTGATGTGTCGGAAACTTTGGGCAGATTTTGAAAAAAAAATATGGTAAACTTTTGCCATTTATGTGAGGATGGAATCATTAGATTCCTTGAGAAAATTCTTATTTCTTACGTACCAACGGGTGTTTAGTTAACGCTGCTTACATATATCATATTTACCTATTTCGAAAGACTGTTATTTACTCTGAAGGATATTGCAGCAGACACCGAAACGTTGACAACACAGCATATGTCTTGGCGTTTGAAGAATAATATTGTTTCGGCCCGGAAGCCGTCGACATTTGGAGTCTCCAAGAAGCTCGAGCGAGAGGTGGGGAGAGAAGGAAAAGAGTAGTGCAAAGTCCTGCGGGAGTCGGAGGTGGGGGATGGGGGAGGGAGGATACCATTCAAGTGCACAATGCAACCGCAGAGGCTAATTAAAACGTCGCCTGACAAAAACGCGCCGACGGGTCACGGAAACGGCAGCTAATTGCCAAACAAATTAAACGCCTAGCACTAATTAAGCGAAAAAAATCGGTCACGAGAAAGAGAGGGCTAGAACAAAAACGTTTGTTCAAAAAAGTTTTTGTTGGATAAGGTATTGAGGGGTTGAAGTAAACTAACTACTGTGAAATTAATCTCTGGGTGAAGAATTTCATCTACGATTGACCCTATTACAGATATTTGCTCGACATTTAACTAGTCTCCAGAGTATTTATTTTAAAGATTCCTACAGTACAAGGACATTTTCCGTAAAATGAACATTTTATGCTTCAGTCGATATTAATCTGCATCAATTGAATTTATTTCGTTCTCTTCGACAATATTTGGTATTGTGCACACGGTATTTTCATCATAACTGAAAAATATTAACAATGGACCAACAGTATTTGGCTTACTCTTAATATCCTGATCTATCTCTGCAGAAAAAGAATCTACGACAGTAAATTTGCTGTTAAAGAGTCCTAGTGTGTCAAAGAGGAGACTGCATAATCGAGTTTGACACCTCGCTCCCAAATGAGATAGCCGACATTCAAAACTGCAGCTGCACCCAACATCGCCACGCGAGCAGTCTGACACGCAGGGGGTTGACCGCGCCGCACGGCCGATGGGCGAGGAGGCGGTTGGCGGAAGGGCGACAGATCAGGCGCAAGTACTCGACGGACGCAGGGCAACTCGGCGGCTGCGGGCGAAATGGGAGGGGAATGGCGGTCGCCGAGGAGAGGAGAGCATCCATGTCGCAGCGGGGTGGCGTGGGTGGAGTGGTGGGGAGGGGAGGTAGGGAAAGGTAGGGAAGATGGGAGGGGTGAGGCATGGAGGAAGGATGGGGTGAGGAGGGCGGGGGGCGAGGGGGGCGAGGCAGGAGGACGGGCGGGAAGCAGGGTAGATGAGGAAGGAGAGGAGGCGGGGAAGGGGGATGGGTGGATGGAGGAAGGGCGGGTCAGCTAGCGGGGGAGGAGGGTGGGTGGAGGGGCTGCGGGGAAGGAGGGAAGGGGCGGTCGGGTGGGCGACATGGGCAGGAGACGCGTGGCGGAGGTGCGGGGCCGGGCGGGGCGGGGCAGCGCAAGGCGGGGCAGGGCGGAGCGAAGGGGCGGGGCAGGGAGGAGAGGCGGGGGTGGAGCGGGGTGGAGGAGCGGGGCGGCGGGATGGGGCGACGGGGTCGGAGTGGGGCGACGGGGCGGGGTGGGGCGGCGGGAGGGGCAGGGTGGACGAGTGGGCGGGGCGGAGGGGCGTGGTGGAGGAAATGGGGCGGGGCGGGGTGGAGGAGTGGGCGGGGAGGAAGGGAGGGGTAGAGGGGCTCGGGCGATAAGCGCCGGACGCGCGATAAGCCTCCCCTGCCGGATAAGCGATCGGCGCGGCCACCTCCGCCTCACACAGCTAGACGTATCTTTCTCGACACCCAACGAAATTTGGCCTGCCCTTGCTCCGGAACATCTCCGCAAAAGAAATGGGACCTTCAACAAGATGCGAAACTTGCATTCGGAAAAAATGCTTCGTGAGAAATTTATAACAAATATAAATTTCGTAACCATTCAGTCATTTGTGTAGCATATAAAAAAGACGCTAAGGTATTCATGGATTTCACGTCATATGAAACAACATTTTTCAAACATGCGTCATCTAACTGGCCAAGGGCAAACCCGGCGTGTGCCGAGTGTATCTTTAAGGCAGCCTCAAAATATTAAAAATCACAAACACGCCATTCAAGAAATATATTAGTTCTTTTTTACCAAAGATATCAGTTTTACTGCTTCATCGTAATGGCTTCAAATACAGGAGTCATGCTACTTGTGATCTAATAAAATATTATCGTATTGTCCAATGCGTTAACCTGCGTCTATCTCTCTCTAAAATAATATAAGAAAGGCTAAAGTCCCTAATTTCTGTTTCCGCACTAATAACATTCGTACACATTCATTTGATTGCTATCGTTCTCCGCTACCCCGTCATTCGATCGGTTCATATGCAAAAGTAGCAACAGAAATTGATTTAATTCGCAACCTATTTATTATAAGAATTGTTATCTGCATTTTCGGCAGTCTTTAAAAAGCGATTCGGCGTTAGTAATATCACTCCACCACTGGAAGATTACGAACTCCTCATCTGGTGTGTTAATTACTTTGAAGTTGAGACCTTCCTGCCTTTTGGAAAGGTACAGAACTCCTACAGACACGTGAAATGAACACATCAAGGAAGCCTCCCTCAAAGTGAATAAGAAACCTATCACAACGGATTAAACTCACGAGTACTTTATTTCTTCGTGACAACGCCCGTGACAGACCCAACGTCTTGTCCCTCGAAGAGGTTTCCAGGTGAATGCCCCAACGCGTCTCCTCTCGCACTAGTCGCCTTCTCATGCATTTCCCTGATCGACCAATCTCGCGAAGTGCTGCCAGGAGACGGAGCGGAAACAGTCGACGCATGCACTGCGGCTACAAGAGATAAAGAGACGCTCTGGAAATGACACTTTCAGGAACGTGTTACATTCGAAAAGACGGCGACAACGCAGCTACTCTAATATAAAAATAACCGTCCTTCTAACATGAAATGGGGAGAACTAGATGTAGCATGTGTAGAAATGTATACTGTTTGTAAAAGTTGTTTGTATAGTTGTTCTCTATAAGATGAACCGCACATTTTTAGGAACTTTTAGTATTTTAATGAAGAACTAGTGGTGCTACAGAAAGGCACAGAGTTTTTCGTATTCGTTTACTATTTCCTCTGGTCTCGGCTAGCTATTCGTACTTCCCACATACTATTGTCAGCTGTCATCTCTCGCCGCTCAAGGTACACTTTTTTGAATTTTATTTTTATTTTTCCCTTTCCTAATAGTAGAACGAAAATATTATTTTAAGAATATTAAATAACAGCAAAACTTCGACCTAAATTGCAAGTTTCTTTGAAAAATTTGGAGCCTATTCTAAGAAATTGGGTTTAAGTGCTACTGTAAATTCGAAATTTGAACCTCTTTTCACAGAAAATTATTGTTTTCTGAAACTTCATTTGAAGTAATTTCAAGCAATTTTAATTCGATGGTGTTTACAAATTGCTGGAAATATGCATATCAATAGCGTCAGAATATTTTTAAAAAAATTTTGTGTAGATTTTGGAAAAAAATATAGCAAAATGAATTCTAAGTTGCAAAAAAGACAATCTTAAACAATGCAATTCGCATTATCTGATGGAAAAGTTTGAAGAAAAAATTGGAGCCGTGTTTTGAGAAAATGGCGTTTGAGAGTTTGTGAAAATGCGGAAATGTGAGCTCGTTTTCGGGAAATTTTGTGTAACATTATTTAAAGCACAAGTATTTATAAATACATTAAAGTAAGGAGATTGATACTAATGTAAATATTAACGACGTGAGAAGCAAGTCAAAAAGCTAACATTTATGTAAGTATTGAAAAAAAGCAAAAGAATAGAGCAATATGGCGCTCATGTCATCTTATAGAGAGAATTTAGTACTATTCCCACCAAAAGGTTAAAGAATAAAATTTGGAGCCGATTTTGGAAAACCGTGTTTTTGTAAGTTTTTAAAATTGCAAATATTGCACTCAATATTGCGCGAAAACTACTAAAATTTTCATTTTATTCAAAAGCTTCGTGTAAAGTACCCCAAAATTGTAAATAATGTTTTGCAAAATCTCAAAGCTTCGACTCAAGCCAGATGGACAGGGGTTTCTTCAATTTGGAAAGAATCCTACGCATGGGTTAGGAGTGGTGTTCACAGATGCAGAGAGTTTTGAAAACAACCACCTTTTCTGTATCAGGGGGCCCCACAACGTATATCCGTTGAAATCTCGAAATCCACTTTCCGCAGCATTACATAACTTTCCAAACACTGTGTATATTGCTCTGTACGTATACGGGAAAGTAAAAAGAGGAATATGACTCATTGGTAAGTGGGCGTTAAACTCCTCTTGATTGTATGGCTAACGTAATACAACTGATGGACTTCACTCTAGATAGTTCTTTGCAAAATTTCTCCCAAAATTAAGAATATCGAACTAACATACTCCACATATCGATTATTACATTTTGTGTAAGTATTATAATGCTGCTGTAATAAATGACCCTGTTCTACGAAAATGTTTGTTTTTCATTCTGCGGCGTGAGACGGCAGTTGGTAATTGTATCTTTTTATTTCTGTGGATGAATTTGATGTCGCGTATGACTACCCAGGGCCAATCCCTTCAATTCAATAAAGTAAGATTGTATTATTTTTTTGATTTAAATCAATTTTGTTTTATTGCAAGTGTGTAATTCACAGTATAAAAAGCACGATATAAATATAAAACTATAGCAAACCTTTGAAATTTTTTGTCATAAAAATTATGCAATTTAGAGAGGAATGGTATATTTTCAATGCAAGAGAATATTCTTCACGAATGTTTTAAACCACTTATACATTTCTCCTCTAAAATAAAGTATGGTACTTAAGAAAATAACTATAAAGTGCTGTTCTACGAGAAAAATACTTAAATTATCTACAAAGGTCGATTGTTGAGATATGGTATGTGATTAACCAACTACACATGCTATATTTTATTTTACACTTTTACATATTAACTCCAAAAAAAATTAGAAGTTAAGATGTGCGCATAATGTTAGTAAATTCCTGTGTCAATGTTCTTTTCAGTACAAGTTCCTCAAAACAGTTAACATAAATACTTCCACAACAAACAATCTTCGAATTAAAAAGATACCTCAGATAAAAAAATGACATAGAAGGAATCCTAAAATCATAACATTTCACGATCAGCGCACTTCAAAGTTTGGTGTCGTGGATCGACGCTCGACAAATCTATTTATAAATTCTGCAATCCGCACAAACGCTGATCTAAAAACACTGTTTCAAATTAACAATCGCCAGGCGTTACTTTGCACTGTAACACGTAGCATATCACCAAACAATAAACACTAGAACTAATCAGCATTATCACCAAAATGAGGACAAGAAAAGTAGGTTTAGATATCCTCCGTTGCAGTTGAGAATTTCAATGAAGTCTTGCTGCCATTGTTTCTCGTTTATTGTTTCAGGCTTGTAAAAAACAGTTTGCGGAGCCTTTGCAACATCTGTGAGCGCATCTAATCAAATGGCGAAAGAACGCCAGTCGACGCCTACACATGTCTGGCAGGACCGCCCATCGCTTTCACTACTCCGTGGGTGTAATAGAGGCGTAACCGAGCTTTATCGTAATGTCCGCGACAAGCGCAAGTTACAAATAGACACACGGACGTGGGTGTGCGAAGATTTCACTGTAGAGAGGTGTAAGCAGGGCAAACTAAGAAAGATATGGCGACCAATGGTAGAAATATAGTATTAGGTTTTCCTGATATAATTTACTTTAAAATTTAATTAAAAATTATTAATATTCATCCTTATTCATGGGGTAATGTGTTTAGAACCTTATTTATTTCCAAATATTACTAATCGTGTATCTGCATGAAAAGAAACAGGAATGATTCTCTTGTCTTTCATGAAGCATCCATAATTCATATAAATATATTTGAAAAGCGTAGCTCACAAATTCGTTATCATCCGTTTCCCTTCTTCCTCAGTCTAAGCCCCCTCAATCTGGTCAAAAGAATTCTCTCATCTTCAAAGAGCTCCAAATCTTTTAAAGAAATTCCTTCGGAAAATTATTTTCTGGATAGCACAACATTCTCGGATTTACAGCTGTCTAATTATTTTTCTAACAAATTAATTCATCCACTAGCTTTACTTTTGCTTTACAAATCATTGTTTTGCGTTCCAGATTGACTATAAATTTTATATAAATAAACTATTACCGTTTAAAAAAAGTTTTCCAAAGAGTCTTACACATTATTATAAATTATATTATTACATATTATTATTATTATTATTATTATTATTATTATTATTATTATTATTATTGGCGTATAGGCCATTACTGACCACGCAACATGATTAACGTGTGTAATTCTTCCAGGATCAGCTTTTCAGCTGTATCCTTGGATTACAACAAGGTTGTTACGCCCTGTAGTGTGACTTATGAGATGATAGGATGATGATGATGATGATGATGATGATGATAGGTGAAGGAACAATCACAAATACGACCATGTCTACGCAGGACGCGAACCTGCAGCCTCCTCGGCACAGACGACGGCTGCCGCAACCGTCTGCGCCACGGGGCCGACTATTATTACATATTATTATTATTATTATTATTATTATTATTATTATTATTATTATTATTATTATTATTATTATTATTATTATATTATTATTATTATTATTATTATATTATTATTATTATTATATTATTATTATTATAACAGTCGAGTCAAGAGGGGTCGTCAGTCCAACCGTATGTGAACAACGCAAGCGGCTAATTATCCCCAAAATTGATATTACCCAATCCATCAGATTGATGTCGTAGCCCTTTGAATGTTAAACCAATATTTTAATTTTGATTTTTTTCCATAAATCCTCTAGGACAGTTTGAAATTTTTAAAAAAATAGCTCCATCGTTTTGGATTAAATTTTGTGATTGGATAGTGTGAAGAACATTTAAGGGAATGGTGCAGGCCTAATTTTCGTTAAACTCCTTTATCCTACTATTTACAAGAATACATTGAGAGCAATCTAACTTTACTTCATGCAATATGTTACATCGTGCTCCGCGCTACGGGTTTCGCAGAGACTGGATTTGTGAAGTGTTTGCAGGAGCGGAAAGTGTGTGTATGGAGAGTGTGTTAGTGGTATTATGAAACTATTCTTGAAAATATGTCGTTGAGCGGAGACATTTCATTGAATGAAAATAATAACTAGTAGGTGTATCTACCGAACATTTTGCACGTTGTAAAATCATTGTTTTAAATGTGAAAACGGCTTCGTGCTAGAAATTAACTACGAACATGAGTAACAACCTAGTGTAACAACCTAACAAGTGGCTACAAGCTACGAAGCAAGGGACCATCCAAAAATGTAAAAGAAAGCCCAAAATTGTGTAGATTATGGTGTAATACACAAGTAGCTTTCCTTTAAGAAACGATTCCCTAACGTTTTTGCTCATTGACAGCTTTTTAAAAATATGTTGACTTCATCGACCGCCGATCGCCGTTATTCTCTATAATTTATTTTTCATAAATGTGACAGGGAATTTCATATACAAGTCTTAAAGATAACAATTCACTCATTCATACACTAATTCACTGCATTAATACACTAATGTTCTGGTAAATATCTAGATTTTCAATAAGCTATGACACTTTCTCTTCTGAGGAGCTGTGTTTCTAAACGCCCGTATTGTAAAGTGGTTTTAAAATGATGTACGATTTTTAACTGTCCATAAGATATCTCCCATGCGTATTGCAGAAAGTATTTTCTTCCGCGATAGAAATTCGTTGTGAATACACAGCTATCTTTTGTTGAGTTTCTAAACATCCTAAGCAGATGCGGGCCTAAGTTCTCGAATGTCCCGTCGCAGAAACTCAAAATGGGGCCCCTGACTGCAAAAACGTGAAATTAAGAGTTTTAAATCCAATTGATACAGTAATATGGTTTATCCAATGGAGAAAATGGGAGTGGGGTGCAATTTATTTTATTCTTTGCCAATATCCGTCCACGTGGTTCCTTATTAAGAGCCGCTTCCTTCGGAGGACCAGTCTAGTCACGTTTCTCATACGACGAACAACGAACCGGAAAGAGAAGCGAATTTGTATTATTTTTATAAATTTTGTTGCTCTTTAGAGCTATTAATTATCACATTAATTTAATATTTATTCATAATCAATGTGATCTTGCCAGTATCTGTCAATCGCTGTTCACTTTTTGGCTGTAGACCCCCAATCGATCCTTGAACACCACTGATCCCCGTCAAAATTTCACCGAGCTTCACGGGCTCGATTCCGACTTTAATGCTAGAACATCCGTTTAAAGGGACTAAAACTACTTCGTTTACGATTTACGCTCGATGCTATAGTGGGTTGTAGTGTAATGAAGTGTTGCATCTGCGTCTCCTTTCCTTTTTATCACCGAAATTTGCAAATTATTTTTGCATCTAATCTTTTTGACGCAGGACTGCGGGGGTGCCAATTCCCTTTCCAGTAGTGTACCTTTTTTATAATTTTGGGTCGTTGGTTTCGGCGGTAAAAAACGGTCATTTTTTCTTAATACAAGAATATGAAGTATTGTATAGTCTAATCTTATAAAGATCTTACATTTATAGCTTACTGGAGGAAATCCTAAAAAATACAGGTAAAACAAAGAAGACAATTTCAAAATGTTAATATGAATATTGCGAAGGTACTTACAAATAAAATTCACCTGAGCAATATCTGTCTTAGAAGCTAACATATTGAGGCTGATAGAGAATGATTCATCTCGCAAAGTTGTTAGGAAAAGTGGATCCCAAACCAGAAACATTTTTGATACAGAAGTGTTTTTCAACATTGTAACACTAGGTTTCTCATCTCTCAAACTCTCCATAGTCAAGAACAGGGTGTTTTTCAGTGTGGACCCCATTTTTCGAACGTCAGCAAAAACTCGGAGAACCACTTGTCAAGGTCGTCGCACGAACACGAGGGCAATAAGAGAGGAAAGGAGAGCCTCCCCTGGCGCGACGCTGGCTGCGAGACCGTAAAATGAACCGCGAGACGCGCGCCCCAGCTCCATGGGCGCCCTCTCGCGACCGCCGCCAGCGCGCCCAAGATGACCCTGCTGTGATACCGGCACTAGAGCTCCGCATGCCGTGAAAAACTGTAGTGCGATTTTTTTAACTGGGATCCTGAGCCCCGACCTTACATTGGCATAATGTCACTGCGTTTCGCGTCGTTCTCGGTCGTGCCGCAAGATGTCGCATAATCGCAACTGTATCAACCACTGCTCGAAACCGTCGCGTCATGTAGCGGCACGACCGAGAAAGACACGAAATGCAGCAATAATGTCAATGTGAAGACAGGGCACAAGTGCGTAGTGAAAAAATTCGCACTATATCGGGGAAGGAGGAGAGCCGTTCGGGTTTCTACCAGCCGAGTGCTCGAAGACAGGCCGGGAAGGCACACTCGTGAGGCCGCTCTTGGGAGTCTCGGAAGTCACCAGACCGGCTTAGTTGCCTCAGGGTAACAATCAATGCCATTGTAATCCCTCTGATCGGGAGGTTCGAGGGTTCGAGTCCCAACGGTGACGGGGCTTTTTACACTAGCTACTTATCTAGGTCGTCTTTAGCCGCAGTCTGGAAGAGAATTCAAACAGCCGGATGCTCTGATCGGGTTTTTCGCGGTTTCTTCGATCAACACCAGCTTATGGTCTTTCAATATACTGCCATCTCAGTTTATGATGAATTTTTATTTTCAATGTCTATCTCTACTCCTATCTTTTCACGCACTCATGTTCTTCAATGTTCCTCTCCCCAGTACTACTCGTACAATCCTATTCGCTCCTCGCACAGCCCGTAAGACCAATGCTGCACCATTGCTCTTCTGGTGTAAGCTAGTACAGCGCTGTCAGCAGTTTTGTCTTCTCAAAGCACCAAAAATATTATCGTGCGACATAATATTTATAACATAATAAATATCAGTGGAAAATAGGTCAGACATCGAGTTCTTTAAGAGGTTTTAAATTATATAAATAGACAATTGTATTCCCCTTTTTTCATAAGAACATTGTATCAGGATATGCAGGTTTATTGTTAATTTAATACAAATTTTGGGAAGCTTCTGAGACAAATTGATTGATGCAAGAGTAATAATGTGAACTTAATACCTTGAACACAAAAACTTTTTACCAAGTTCGAGGCCGAATCCACATCTCCAAATCCTGATAAATTCCCATTGATATGTTTATTTTAGAAACCACTCAAGTGGCAAAAAATGAAAACTAATTAATATTGGAATACTGGTGGTATACGTACACTTTACAACAGAAACCAGTCAAATTTCGAGTTAGTAGTACGTCGAATTTCGTGTTTAGCGCAGAAATCAGTCTACACCGCTTATATGGTTTCTGTACTAAACTCTGTGTAAATGGTTAGTGACGCATCTCACTGGTTTGCATTGTTGCGCTCAATCTAAAATAGTCAACTGTTTTTATTTTCATCTGCGCTTGTATAATTTTTGTTTCCCATTTAGGTCTCCAGATGATGACATGGCGTCAGTTACCAGTACGGTAAAACTTATCATTTTCATAACAGTCCTTCAGAACAAGATAAGAAAAATATTGTTGTTCGATTTTTATTAACAACCGTAAAAATGGGAGATTTGTCTGTATCACCCACAACTTCCCTGTTCGTGGTCACCCGTATTCATGCTGTGGCTCGGGGTTAAAATGCGTTTGCTTAAAAGCTTGATCGATTTTACACTTCGGAGGAATATTTGGAGACTGCATGGCAGTAAACAGATCATTTCACGGATCAAAACGTTACCTCCAATAATATAAATTTTAAACAATCGTGGACGAGTCATACAAAAAGCTTACCAACTCAGACGAAACTTCTGGTAAAGACTTTCTTTTGAAACGAATTGTGAGTCATTGGTACATTGCTTGATTTCTGAGGTACGCATAAATCTACGTGTCATTCCAGGGTCGACAAATAATGCTGTAAAATTATAAATGTAATATCTCGCGGTTGAGATGACTTTTGTGCGCTTTCATCGAAAGTTAATTTTTCTACCTACCAGTAGATGTACTTTATCATCAAAAACCATCCATGTCAAACCGTGCCCACACGAGCTGCTTGTCCGACTGGGAAACCCGGCGCTCCTCCAAGCACGGGAATCTTCCCCTTTCTCCGCTCTTATTTCCCCTCCATATCCAGAAAGGGGTGTCCATACGCAAGCTGAAGCCGCACGAGGTGGAATAGTGGCTTCACACCATATGTTTGCCATTTTTTCCCTATCAAACAACAGATATTTGAAATATGTTTATTTTGGACGGCTTATTACTATTTCGTGTCCATTTTCTTCTTAAATCCTGCCTTGTTTAAAAATGTTTGCCAAAGGGCCGAAATATGTTTGGCGAACTCTTTTCTTGTTTTCGTTTTGTGTCACGTTTTATGAAATCATTCAGAAATATAATTGAAAAAAGCAATAATAAAGTAAATTAGAAGGACTCTAAGTTCACAATTCTAGCTATGGACTCTTACCTGTTAAACCTCCTAACTTGAACGTAGGAAGTTATTCAATTACAGCACTGTTAAGTAAACAAGATCACAAAATTAAGATACTGTCCATTCAAAATTTTTAATTTTACTCTCAATTGATCATTTGATTTTAAATTATAATGTCTTTGTTTTAGAAAAGGAAATTGGAATTAATATAGCTTAATTTCGGACAATAACAGACTTCTTCAAAAGACTCATGAGCCACGTATACAGTGACAAACCGCCAATTCGGAGCATTTGTACAAATCTTACTTTTAAATCTCGCGCCAGTTGCTCCCAACAACTAGTAAGCTAGTCGCCTTGCCCGCGACCTTGACACGGCTGATCGAAATGACCTAATCCTTTACTCCCCACCCTTATCCTCAGCGAAGTGTTCAATTCCACACCACTTCATTCACCGGCAGAGGAAATGCACTTTGAAGCACTTTCCTGGAACAAAACCAACATGATAGATCGAATATATCATAAGCCAATCGTTACACAGTTTACTTCTAGGCTAGTGAGCTCACGCTAGAAATTTACGCGTGTAATCCATAAGTGACATAGCAACTTGTCTTTTAGGCAGGAGAGAGATAATAAAAAATATATAAGTAAATATATTGTCGACAGAATGGTCCACTCTGTTCCACATTTTTTTCGTTCTGTTATAAATGTTTTAACCTCGAAATCCGAAGGTTTTCTTCTTCTCTGTGAGCCCTTCTACCATAAAACGTAGTTACCGACAGGTGAAAGAACCATTTTCCCGGTTAAAACTGATTTTAGACCCATCACCTTGAAATTAAATAGATGACATTTACGGTAAAGGACATTTACCTGTATCTGTACTTAATGTACAAGTGAAATATTTAAGCACAAGATGATATTATATTTAAGTCTATAAATAGGCAACAAAGGGTACGGGAGTTACGAAATAAATTTTACATTACATAATAATAATAATAATAATAATAATAATAATAATAATAATAATAATAATAATAATAATAATAATAATAATTCAGAAGGTATAAATACAAACACCAAGGAAACAATCCTCCACAATAACTTTGAACCTAAGTTTATAAAATGTGTCCCCCCTCAACCGGTGTCACGAAATTTCGAGAGCATTTCTTTTGTATTTTCTTTTCGCAAGGCCCGACAAGCGCTAAGAACGCAAGAACACCCGCGCGGCCCACGCTCCGGCCGCTCCCGCGTCTCCGCTGGCCGGAGCGGGCCGGCCTGGCCGCGCGCGCGCTCGCATGCACGGGTGGACACGGCGCGGCGCGGGGCTCTGATCGATGGGCGATTACACGCGCCGCACGAGGTCCCGCGACCCGAGCCAGTGCACGGCGTGTGTCACTAGTACCACGCGCCCGTCTTGCTCGCTGCCAACGCCAACCGCCACCGCCACCGCCACCGCTAACTCCTTCCCGCTTCGCCCTTGGAAGGAAACATTGCTCGGAGCAGAAGCGTACTTAGGTTCCCTGACGTCCGTGGCAGGCATAGAATCTGCGCCTGTCGGGACACTTGAAATTAGGGTTGTTTTAGCGGGTCTACTCTTAATGGCGTCGCTAGCGAGTAGTGCACATGGACCATGCCGTGTCTGCCATATCGTAGATATGTCTCTGGCTCTGACACGGACACGTACGATGTTAAGAGTCTGATCTATTAGGGGTTTCGGGGCCCTTTCACTGCTGAGGTCATTGATTATGCTGTATTGAAAGTTTCGGCAACTGGTTTCAAAGTAAATCCGCGGCAACACACCGCCAATTTAAGAAAAAAAAAATCCTAAGAGAAAATAACTGGCTAATGAAGTGTTTTTCAAATCTGTAGGCAAATTCATATCCTTTTTTTCTTCCTAGAATGCTTCTTAACAAAATTTATAAATGCATTTTTAGTCAGTTCCGAGGACACTTCAAAACTCAGCATTACTCAGATTTGGTTACCTCATACGAGCGTACATTTATTTGTTGGACTAAAATTACGCAGAGGCCAAACGAATTTTTCATCATGAACAACTTTATTTCATGCATCAAATTCAATAACACGTTTTAAATTCTCAACACTGTGAAAATAATAGCAACTATTTCCTTTTCATAAATGTATGTCGTCTGATAATTCATATAAAAATATATTTTCAAGTACAGTTACGAAAACAATAACATGACATCAGATTGTTAATATTATAAAAACATGACAATGCAAAATGCATTTTTTTTACAATAATATGATTGATTACTTTATTGATAACATTATTGACAATACCGTCTTGATAAAATACTTTGAATAATACACAATAATCGCAAGGCCAAATCCACTCGTTCTTTTTCGTTTTACCGCCGATGCAGTTTTTTGGAGCAAAACCGAATAATCAAAATAGATATCAAAACTATTTTCCGGATCTTTCGCGTTCGTCTCAACCCAGCTGGTCTCCTACGTGAAACCTGCCCAACAGTACGCCGGCTACACAAAACATTCGTCCATTCTCTACACGATAATCGTATAACCTTTCATCTGTCAAACGTGCTTATAAAATATACACATCACGAACTAAACGCGAAAAAAAGAGAGTCGTGCACGCACGTGACTCCAGCACGTCGGAGCCGCTGCAAAAAGCACAGACTTCGCGTGCGGAAAGAAGATAGGGCGCGAACGACGTAACTACTTACGGGGAGCTCGGCGCCTGGCGGCCGGGGTGAATCGGGAGGGCTGGTCGCGGTCGCCTTGAGGTCGTCGTCGCTGCCGCCTGAGCCTTCGCGCACCGCTGCTCTCGCGCGCGCGACTGGGCGCCGCGGGGGCGCCGCGCCCGCCGCCCATCGCCCATCGACCGCCCCTCCACGCCCCGCCCCCCTCCCCCCCTCGCCCCGCCCGCGCATGCGCGTGCACGCACCGCCGCCGCCGCCGCCGCCGCCACCACCGCCACGCCTCCGGCCACAGCCACGGGCCGCGTCATGTGTTGACAATGCGCTGCACCCAGAAAGCGAGCCCCGAAGTTATCATTCTTGGAAGTTGTACTTTTCGACGGCATCTAGTCCTATCAGTGAAATTTTATTCTTTCCAAATGCATCAACAGCCGGGGTCAGTAGTACCAAAAGTGTAGTGTAAGTTATCCCGAGAAATCGCACCGGCATTAGTGGCTCAGGGGCATCAATTAGGGTTTCACTTCCGTCGGTGACAGTATTTTCGACACATGCTACGTCGAGTTCAGCCACTTTGTGGAGGAGAATTCTAGCGGCCGGCTGCTCTTATCGGTCGTTTTCAGTGGTTTCTCCGATAAACACCAAGCAAATGCCGGAGCAGTACCCTGACAAATGGGTTATGGATCGCACGCGATCGTTCCTTCTCCCCCTATACACACACACACACACATACTCACACTAACACTCACATGTACTAGATCACCACACATGTCGACTGGCCAGTCAGAAACTTAGAGCTTGTCTCGGCTGGGGCAGAGCTCCAGGGCGGAGCTGGAGCGGAGCTGGTGGGAGATAGCTGGTTGGGGAAACCCCGCTAGCTGACTTGTAGGTTACTGCTGGATCTCGCCATTCAGCTAGGGATGATCACCGCCACCGCAACCTCCCGCGATAAAACATTCACTACACTTACGGGACTTATGCTATTATCAATTGACGCGTCCGGAATCTCTAATCAATCAATCAGGTGTGAACAATGCAATGCACCCAGAAGTGAGCCCCGAAGAAATAATTCTGGCAAGTTGTTATATTTTTCGATGTCATCTAGTGTTATGAGGGAGTTTTGTTGTTTCCTGGCGTGTGAACTACCATGGAAATTTGTACCGTAAGTGTAGTGTATGTTATATCCCTACAGGTCACGGTTTCTCCTTTACTTGGCCATGAGATACAGAGATGACCTACACAGTTTAGGAGTGTTCCTCTTCCTAGTATCTCTGCCAGTCGTGTCGAGCATATTACCGCGGACAGTAAGTGATCCGCGGATCATTTTATTACTCGCGCAACTTTTCTTGAACGATGACCTTGCTTCCCCCTCTCTGGCACAATAAACAGATGAAGGCAAAAGCTCGCAGCGAGCACTGATGACAACATTCCAAACACATCTTCACTGGCGCGAAGTAGAAACAATTTTCTTTTGAAGACAAGAACTTCTATCGGTTATTTTCTCCAAAAATGTAAAGAAATGACCGAAGCAGGTACGAATCTATCACAGGAGATACCTCGAACTCCTGATAAAGTTAGAACGCAAATTATTGAGAACGTTACGAAGGCGTGACTGATTCTCCAGAGATTGGCATTGCTTCATAAAATCTAGTGGCCGATTTCGTAACTAATACCCCCACTCTACCCGCATTTCTTCAATCCATCGTTCAAGAAAAGTTGCGCGAGTAATACTAACTTCACCATAAATGACAATTAGAAGTCGCCGTTGCTAACATTCCCTGCTAATTAATGCTTCAGAAAATTCGAGAAAATGCAAGTCTGACATTGTCATGATCCAGTGTTGATGCGAAGCATTTTTAAGAGTTTCTACGGGCGATCGAGTCTCAACTGACCACATTTTGAAATTCGAAAGTTTCTTCCCCTTTTTTGCCCCGAATTTTCGTTACACGGCAGGTAAACTTTGTACAATTTCGAATTTTTTCATAGTTTTTGGCAAGTTCAAGAATTTTTCATACATTTTAAGTGCAAATTACAAATGTCCAGATACAATGTCAAGTACCACCGTTACAAAAGTGAAATTTAAGTGATCGAAAATATAACGTGCAGTCAAAATCTTCACAAAGTTTTGCAATTTTTGGCACAGAAAACACATTTTTTATGAAAATATACCTATTAAACGAGTCAATGACTATTACACAAGTACTGTCTTTAACAATAGAATAAAAAGTCCATTTTTTTCAATTTTTTATCTCTAGACAATATGGCAATAATTCTTTATGGTAACATGTTAATAAACTAATGTATCCATCTGTTTGTCACCTCTGGAAATTTTGAAACGTATCCATACATTCCATTCGTAATTTCTATCGGTAATTTAACAGATTTTTTAGGGACAATGTTTAATTTCGTGAGGTTAAGGGGCCCCTTTCAATTTTTTTCTGGAAAGGGGAACGACCATGGGCCCCTATTCTCCCACGGCACTCCTATGGTCTTGAATGTTCTTAGCGAGTTGGAAGCTTATAGGTTCTCCTTTTCAATAAGAAGAATAAATTGCATCATAGCCGCTGATGGCATGATGGAAAAGGATTCTGTTCTTTGGTTCTGAATTTTATTACTGTTGCGAGGAGATCTTGGTCCCCATATGACCATCGAGTCATACAGCACAGTTCGTTAGAACTATCGAAAACTCACATTCAGTTTTTACTGTTTTCCACGTTAAATAATTAGAAAGTATGGAAATATGGTAAAAAAATCTTATTACATCAGAGTCAACGCCGTTGTATGAATTAAATTATGAAGTATGAATTAAATTGATAAAGGAGCTTAATTTTCACTATGAATATGTTAATTAAGATCATTCATTGACATTGAACATCCATAGTTAGCAGCTGCGGCATTAGAGATCAGCTAAGTACCCCTTGAATGCATCAGAATTCTATTTTTCATATGTGTTCCGAGTTAGAAGTAGATAAAGACAAATGTTCATAGGTGTGGACAACTATGAATCTTGACTTTTCGAAGAAACGACGGGAGCAGAGCTCCGAGTAAAGCATGTAGTGTGTGTGCAAATGACACAAATGAAGAAATGTGGGAGTGAGATGGATGTTGGAAATGCGCATTTCCTAAATATCCCATGGAGATAAATGGTGGGCGCAATCTGGGGACGAAACATCAATTTTCCTCACGTGAACATTCAAAACTCCAGCCGGGGACGAATGGAAGAATTGGACAGTGAAACGAAGAAAATCTTCACTTCCGGAACATAGTTTTACTGAATCCTAAAAATATTCTCGAGAATTTTTTCCTAGTCAAATTTTTTTCATGTTGATACTTTGATTTCATAGTACGAATATCATAAATGAGACATGGCTTCCTATATTACTTCAATAGTATACATACCTTTTGCCGCTCTCACACGCAACCAATCTTGATAAATAATGTCTCTAAAGAAATAAAATTTCACGGAGACGTGACGAATTGCACCTTTACTTCAAAAAATGTGTTAAAAAACTCATCTAAATATTCATGACAAATACAACCTACAGCATTCAGTTATATCGTTAAATAACTCCTAAACTAAGCGTTCTTTGGCCCTAAAAAAATAAAATTTTGAGTCCCAAGGCCTCAAAAAAACGTCCCTCATATTGTAACCCTTATCTTCAATGAGATAGTCTTGGACATGCTATTGAATTATTTCTGGTTCGGTAACTTATCGATACTACCAATGCCACCTCTATTTCAACCCATGGTGATGGTGGCCATCTTTGTGACGTCACGCTCAGGAGGCTTAGATTCCTCTATCTTATACTATTACGTTTTCTCTGTACACCGTGGTTAGTGCAGACTGACGAGGTTTGTTTGCATAATTATTAATTCAAGGTTCACTTTCGCAGCAACAACTAGAAGTATTATTAATAGTTGCTTGATACCGATGAACATTGTTCCTTATGTGTGGGGTGAAAACATTCATCTAACCTTTTGCCAAGGTCTACAAGTAATCTAAAGTGTTTATCTAATTGTGGAGGGACGTGGTGAACAGTGAAGCGTGAAGACGTATCTTGTTAGGTTTGGTTTGTGTTTTACCTGTACCAGTATTTTCGTTATCAGCAGTGATTTGTTGAAACTTTCAAGTCAGCGTGTTCAGGCACGTCGCTTTCTCAAAAGTAAAAAGATTGTTTTCATATTTTTGTGACCCTCACAAAAACTGAAAAGCTAACTGGCAAAGAATATTTAATAATTACTTCAAATATTTTAAAGGAAGTGTGAATTGTTCCAAGAAATCTCTCGATAATACTGAGCAAATCTTTATTGAAAATTGCTTTTCAACATCTATTGCATTGTTTTGTTAGTTTTTGTGATATTGTGATAGAACTTTGGAAGTTACCTTTATATATTTTTTAAACAAATACATACTTTTCTTTAACAACTTTCTCTCTTACAAGGGAAAACTTATGCTATGGCTCAACACAAAGAACAAACTTTTTAAATTAACTAAAGTATAATATCTTGAAATAAATTAACGAAAATTAAAACTGGAAGTCCGTACATCAATGCCCAGCTATAAACTCATGTTGTAAATAATACATCATTTAATATTAAACTTAAGGTGTCGGTTCGCTAAGATACGTAAACAGCGTTTGAACAACATTTACATGTACCGAAGTATAGTCTACGCCTACTGGATTGTTGCTAATGGTAAAAAATGGTATTACTCAAAGGTGGAAATATTAGTTTTATTATAATTTTTTAGTTCGGAATTGCTTTTCTTGGGGTACGCAAGAACGTAGAAAATAATCCAATACTTTTTAATATACAAATAATTTTTCAATGTTTGCACCCCAGCAAGCTGGCGCCCTGACCCTCCAAAATCCTCTCTGTTCCTCATAAAAAATACCGGGAAAGTTAAGAAATATTGCAAAGAGTATGGTTGTACTTGCCCGATCCTGTATGTTCGCATGGAAAACTTTACATGGCTTTCTCAAGAGTAAAAACAATTTCTAATATTTTTTGTGACTATCAAGGAAAGCGAAAAGCTGTCAAGGTAGATTGAATAATGACTTCAAATGTTGTTTTTAAGGAAGTGTTGTTTGAAGAACATATCTAATATGTACATAATACTGAATAAACTTTTATTGAAAATTTGTTTCCAACATCAATTACATTGTTTTTATTTTCGTTTGATATTCTGTAAGTACGAAGTTACATTTATACTTTTTTTAACAAATAAACAAACACGTTTCATGAACAACATCCCTTCTTAAAGGTTAGGGAAATGGATTGGGAAATGGTGGCGATTAACATGCGAGAGTTCTCGCACGGGTGTGCAAGTTTAATTTACTTCAGAAATCCCTCAATACCTGTGAATTCCCTATACGCGAGTTTCGAACATTTGTGATTAGAGAAATGTTACTGGTTTTAACATTTGCGACTTCATCATTCGCTAGTACGTCATTTGGTCGTACTTACAAATATTATTTTTACTTTCTCGCCCTCACGAATGTAAGATCGGAAAGTATTGGAATCGGGCGCCGAAAAACGAAGAATTTTCGCAGAAAATCTCAGTAGGATCTTAGTAACGAAAAAGAGGATAAATCCAGTAGCTAAATTTAAGGGGGGAATCCTCTAACACTTGGTGTATCCACAATCAATGTTTGATATCGAAGATTGGAAAGTCGGCAAAACCTCTGTCCGTGTGTGATCAACGCTAGCGCCTAAACTGTTCAGATTATTTCCTTCAAAATTTATATTCTCGGATCAATCTGCACAAACACGAGACTTTGAGTGTTTCGGAAATTTCTATTTTTGGAAACATGAAACCTCAAAACCATTTTCAAAATTATCTGAATAATGGCTTCAATTTTTGTTTATAAATTTTTGTCTTTGGATATCGTAAAGGAAGCTTAAGAGAATAGTGTAGGTCTCATGTTCGATAAAATTCCTTCTTTTTCGAAAATTGCAAAAGTGCAATTTTTTGGGGGTGTCTTCCCACTTCTTCAATATTGAAGATAGAATTTTTTCTTTTATAAAATCTTTTCTTTAAAGACATGTTCAATTTTTCGAAAATGTGAGTATTTTTCGTGTAATGTTCCGAAACGTAGGCAATTTTAATTTTTTAAATAGCTTTTTTCTCAAAAGCCACTACGAATTACATGTTCAATTTTTCGAAAATGTGAGTATTTTTCGTGTAATGTTCCGAAACGTAGGCAATTTTAATTTTTTAAATAGCTTTTTTCTTAAAAGCCACTCCGAATTACCTTTAAAACGTTGTGTACCAAATTTGAGTTGACCAGAAATGTGAGTCCTAAAATGAGGAAGCTGGGCGTTAATTGGTTAGACATCTTGAAATAAGATCATCTACAATGTTTCGAAAATATGTGTAGTAGTCGCGCAACTTTGGGTAAAATATAAGTTTGTTTTTTTTAACATTTTTTGTCAAAAACGGCTCCAAAAGGTTTCTTCACATTTTCTCCTCTTATGTATCAAAGGACAGTAAAAAAACATGGTGATTTCCGGTGAACTCACCATTTTTTCGAAAACTGCGAAGATGTAACAATTCAAAACTACAAAATGGATGATAAAGTGGCTTTCTCCCTCAAAACCAAACTTTCTAAAACATCGGGTGTTTGAAAAGGTCATGTACTATTTTTAATCAGTATTTTTCGCGTCAATTATGCTTCAAATAAATGAAATTTATAAGAAAATTTTCACAAACCGCTCCAATTTTTTCTACGGGTAGAACAAACACCGCTTAAAAGAATGGCACAGACCACATTTTCGTTCAACTCTCTGAACTTTCAAAAACTGCAAATGTATGCGAGAAGTATGAGCTGTTGTAACAGGGACCGAATACCTAAATTATGGCCGTAAATGTATTGGTCAATCTTATACCACATGAACAGTACGTTGCATGTCTGCGAGTCCCAGATACGGCGTTCTTGCCATGACCTGCTCTCCACTCGACGCCCCCAGCCTCGCCAGCACCCTTCGGAGCGCTTCCAACCCCTAACACTAACCCACGCACACATTTCACCTCCAACGTTCGTTCCCACGGCTCGAGAACCTCACACTCTGCACCCTTGCATCTTTAACGACAATTTAGGATATATTCTAGGATTTATTTAACCGTGCATTTGAAGTAAATCAGCTGTACACGGTTTCATCCAATCGGGAGCTTGAACGTCCTCATAGTGACGTCACTGTAGCGACATATAAGATTGGATGAAACCTCAACAGCTGACATGTGTCATGTGCACGACTAAATAAATCGTACTATAGTCTTCTGATCGCTGCGTGTGTGTGAAGTGTGAGCGTGATTTTTGCTCTGTTGTAAGTGTATTGCTTGCAGTTACACGTGTGACTGCATGCATTGCATGACTGCTTAATTTATTCACTTGTGGCTACCATACTCTTCGGTAGCAATTACACTCTGTCGAGTCACGTAATCTTCTCCTTTAACGAACCCATGTGTCCGCCTACGTACGTAGCGATCGCACCAATCCAGCCACCTACTATCAACACCAAATTATTACTCAGATCTTCCGGGGCACTACTCACAACATGCAGAGCACGACGCAGATCGTCCAGGACGTTTCCTGTCTACTGCTGAATGCCATGCCTGGCATTACCTATTACAACCGCCGCTCCGAAACTACCAGCTACTACCAGTCGAACTGCCTTACAGATGAGTAACCAAAATAACGTCACATTCCTTACTTCATCAAATGATATGTAGAATTACTTCATGCTGAATTACTAATTACCAATTTTCGTGTTCAAAGTGTCAAAATTACCATACTTATGCAATTTAATACCCATGTAGTAAACTGTAAAACTTTGAATAACCAGCATTTTAAGCACATCAAAGATGAACATTCTTGATAACTAGCATCATTAGGGTAAATACTAAAACAGTTTATTGTTAATTACTTGCATTCTATTGCTAGTTTAAATTGCTTTACATGTTAATCCAGTTGATTCATTGTGTATCGTCTACTTACTAGCTCATTCCCATCTAGATTTAAGATAGTTGTAGTGTTACATGTCTATTTGTTATACCTGCAGTCCTAATCATATTAAACATGACTGCAAATGTTTGCAGTCCTAACCATATTAAACATGTAAAAAATCAAAAAAATCAATTATACTTTCCCAACTAACAGTAATCCACTAGCATACCCGCCTGGAAACAGATCCGCTGAGCAGGCAGTTGCCCATGATAAATCATGTATTTATAGCGGTTTAGAAATACCTTTACCACTATTATACCTTTATTTCAAATACCTTAAAAAATACCGGTATACCTCGTTAAATACCGGTATTTTAGAAGTATTTTTTCTTTATAATACATCTATACCGGTAAAACACTTCATTTAAAAGATAAACCTGTATTTTCATGAGAAAATACTGATATTTGAGTAGAAGCTTGGCGGTATTTTTGCGGAAATCATTGTGATTTTTACCTCTAAGCTGGATAAGAGGAACAACTATTGACACTATATTACAAGTATTGCAGGGTTTCTAACCGGGACTTTAAAAGAAACAAATTTTTTCGGTATCAAGGGACTCCAAAACGTGTATTTCCGTTGAAACCCCGAAATCGATTTTATGGAGCATTACATAATTGTCCCAATAATACGTTTATTACTCCATATATATGTATGTGTGTATGTATGTATGTATATATATATACATATACATACATACATACATATATATATATATATATATATATATATATATATATATATATACACATATATAGAGAGAGATAGGGAGAGGGGGGAGAAAGAGACAGAGAGATTGAAAATCGTATCTTTTATTTTTTATGTTATCGATAATGTAAATTCGACAGAGATATGATCTATTGAATTTTCCTACAAGTATTTTTCGGTACGTTTAGCCCCAACCTACCTTCGAAAATTACGCCATCTTTGGAATTCGAACCCTTCGACCTCCCATCATAGTCACAGCAGAGACAACGGTTCGGAGTTAACTCAGCCCACCTCCTGAAACTCAATATGATCTACACGTACGGGACTAATCATGGCAGTCGACGCGTTGGGAAATAATCGATCAACTGTGATTTTTCCAATAGCTTTACATCTCATGCAATGTTTTTTCCCAATTTTACAATGATAAGGCCAGCCAGATTAGTCTACCGCTTACACTAACATTCACCGTGCTGGCTACTGATTGACATGAAATTTGACCGGCTTGTTCAGAAACTTATAAATATAATTTTACAGTGCTATGAAGCATTGCAAGTTGAGTTTTTGCCTCAATTCGTACTGAGATCTTTCCCATCCAGTGGAAGTGCAGAAATCGCCGTGCGCCAACGGCCCTGGTGCCGTAGCGCCGTTGCTAGGTGTCTATTGCCACGGAGGGCACGCAGGGCGACGAAACGGGTGTTTTTCTCATGACAGGTTCAGAACGTCGAGGGCGAACACATGCATGAACAATCTAAATACAGTTATTGCAAAGGTGGGTCCCTGTAAGTGCTATCTCGATATAGGATAAATAAATGAGTAAAAAAATATATGCACACATTTCACTTTTGCATATTAGAAACAAAATGTTCACAATAACGAGGCCTAATAAAAAAGGGACAAAACAGTGTGTGTAACTTAAAATATCATTAAGCACACTGTATGGACGTTTCTCTTCTAAGTGTTCGTAAAATCATTAGTTTACGATATCCTTAAGACTGACTTCGGTACAATTGTTAAGAACGCTTGTCACTGTGCACTTCAATCTAAAAAGAGACTAACGAATATGGCCTTTGCCATCAGTTATGAAAGAACGAGCGCAATGCTGCGGAAAATCGTTTTTGAGATTTCACCGGAAATAAACATTTTGGGCCCCCAGATGCCTAAATTGTATATTGAAACCTGTAACTGGATCTCACATAATTTGGTATTCAAAGAAAATATCCACTGGTTACTTAGGGTTGGAAAAAACGTTTTACTAGTGGGAACGGGGTTTTTAGTAGACTACGATTAACAGAAATGAAAAACACTCATTACAACAAATTAGTTTATTTTCAAAAAGAAAACAATATTACATAATAATCCTAAATGCAGTACATGTTGACTGTAGGCACAAAACGAAACAAAATCTTGTCACAGACGCTGTCTAATTTAATTATGAGAGGAGAACTCTCGAATGAAAATGAAAAAACATGTACAATTTGGTTCAGAAAGAACTTCAATATTGTTGCATTAGTTTTCAATGAATAACTTTCTTGAGTTAGTAATTACCATATCCATTATAAAATACAATTGTTTTTTACCAACCCTATTGGCAGCCAAATCATTAATCTTGGTCATATAAGCTATCCCTACCGCGCAGTGCACTGTCACAATGAGCGTAAGGTAATACAGTAAATCTGTCTAAGCCGCTATCGATCGGGACAAAAAATAGATCCGGTTTAAGGAGGTTTCCGCTTTATGCAGGGTTGTCCAGTTTACGACACGTGTTGTATTGATATTGCCGTTCTGGAACTAGTAAATTAATGTAAGTAAAGAAGTAATTAAAGTAAAGTGAAATTTACATGATTTAATTATGATTATTAAAATAGTTTTACATATAACGTATTAATGGAAGAAATCACCAATAAATGAATATTAAACATTCTTCATTGACAGCTTCTGAGTTTCTCTTGCTTCCATCAGTTTATTTTCATCTAATGTCAGAGTTTTATGGTTTTCGCATTGCTAAACTGGTTGTGAAACTCATAAAATACACACCTCACTGCCTAATGGCTGAAATCGAATTGCTTGCTGACTCATTCAACGCACACTGCGCCACAGCCCAGAGTTCTATGATTTTCTGATGCTCTTACATGGCCTTGAGCAACGCCTCTCTGGCCGAGTCCGTTACGCAGCTCTTACGTAGGCACCATCCTGTCTTCCAGTCACATGGTCTCCGAGTTTTTCCAACGGTCGGATGATTCTTGCAGTGTTCCCAGACCAGAGTAATATAGGGCTGAGGCCAAAACCCCTATTGAGCTTGATAATTCTTTCCAGACGAACGCCTTTCTCGAATCTCCTCTCGTACGTTCCGTTTTCTTGCCGACGGTTCACCGGTCACACTCAGAATGCCGAGCGCTCCCAAAACGTGAGTTCGGACAGCGGCCGCATCAATTCGTTTGGCGATCGCCTGAACGATGCCGATACGCTAGCGATGATGGCCTCCATTGCCGAAAGTATGTGAACGTACGCTCTTGTGTACGGTCACAATATTGCTTTGTTTCAAACATTCATCCGCCGTCTGTGAACAATAGCGCCTTAACTATTCGTACAACTTTTTTCGAAATAAATATTCTCCGAACGAATGTAAGGTTTTTGTCAATTTATCAAAATATATTAGAACTAGCGGAACCCCGCAGGCGTTTTTCTGCCCTCCACCTCACTCTTTATCTCTCCCTTTCTCCCTCTCTCTGTCTGTCTCTGCCTCAGTATTCGTCTCTGTCCCTGTCCATCTGTTTCTACGTCTATGTCTCCTTCTGTTTGTCTCTACCACTGCCCCCCTCTCTGTTTGTGTGCCTGTATGTCCCTAGGGGGATAAGGTTCTACGGGGATTCTACGGGAATCGAACCCAGAACCTCAGTGAAAGGCAAGCGACTTCGCTACTGAACCACGAGAGCGTAGAGCGTTTTAGACACGATGTTACATTGTCAACGATGTTAGACACAATTTCGTTTTAGACACGATGTTCGTTTCCGAAAGTTCGTCCAATGAAATTCTCAAAATAATCGGTAGACTAAAAATTAAATATTTGGCCGGTTTAGATGAACTTCCGGATTGTTTGTTAAAGACTGGTGCGAGCCATTATATACCCGTTAATTCATATATTTAATGCATCCTTACGCACAGGAATTTTTCCCAATATTTTTAGACAGCTAAGATTAAGCCGATTTTCAGAAAAGGCAACAAAAATTAAATTCCAAATTATCGGCCAATTTCTCTTTTGTCGTTTTTTTCAAAAATATTAGAGATACTTTTTTACGTACGAATGGAAACCTTTCTTAGTAAACACGACGCGTTTTCAGTGATGGGTTTCGTGCGATGGTTATCACAATAAATCTACGTAATTATAAATATGGCCGACAGCAACAATGGCGGTATAGAAAAGAAACGAAGAGACGTGTTTGAGTACAATTTCGCGCAGATGAGAGACAAATGAAGAGTGCGCGAGATGAAAAAGCGGGGCAGACGATGTTCTAATATGGTGTGTGTCAGATGGAAAAAGGAAAGCAAACTGAATTGTGAGTTGTAAAGGCGATATTTTAAGGTGGTAGGTGTACAATTAGAAAGGAAATATAATTACGTGTGTGGAGAACGCGAACATCATTGGAGTGGACCGAATTCTTTGGAAATGGAGGCTGAATGGAAACTGGATGACGTTCAAGATTGTGGCGGATCTCCGGAAGGAAAGTAGCAAAGCGGGGAGGGTATAAATACAAAAGGGTTTTTGATTGTATTCGCCATTGTAGGAAGATAAAGTTTTGTATTACAGTAACATTTCTAAATGAATGATAACGAGGGAATTTGGCCATGCATGAAAAAAAGGGAGGGAATGGTAGCGCGTATTAGACAATGAAAATAATAGAATTCATGAAAGATTGTGTTTACGAAAATTGATATTGTTGAAATGTGAAAAATGAAATAATAAATTCAGGAGAATCATTAAACATAAAAGGTATCAGGAACGGTCCCCAGGCAGATTGGCGCCCAGTACGCCAGGCGAGAGAGGTATAAAAATTTACGTGAAGTAAAGGTAAAAAATTTGAAAAGATATTGTAAAGTTTGGGGGAGAATAATATACAATTTATTATATATAGATGAAAGTTTATAGCACAGATTAGAAAGATACGTGAGCTTATAATATTAGTGAGCTTATAAGATAAGTGAAAGATACGTGAGCTTATAAGATAAGTGAGCTTATAATATTAATATTTGGTCATTTTCTTTTTAAAATAAACAGAACGTAATTTTTACGTGCGGGAAAGGCAGTCATTTTTGACTTGTAATATACGACAAAGAAATATCCATAATGGAAACGCGTAGCAAAACGGTACAAAAGATAGTGAATCAGGAGGATAGGGACACAGTTTCTGTAGCCAGTGAAGAGGATATTAATGAAGAATTTTTTAATCCGGAATTAAATGCAGAGTCGGAGGCAAATATTGAAACATCACGAGTCGGCGCGAATCATAGCGGCGAGATGGCAACACCGCCAAAATACGAAGCCGGTGAATGCGAATACGAAGCATTTAAATATGTTGATGGAGAATAAAGAAAATAATTTGATGAAGCAAAAACGTTTTGTTGAAACCAATGCTAAATTAAGTGAGAATAATGTTAAATTAGAAGCTAAAATTGAGGAAAATAGTAAATTAATGCAGCGCAATTTCGAGATGTTAGACGCAAAATTGCAAATGAATATTGCAGAAATGCGTGAGGAATTTTTGAGCATTAGGAAAGACACAGATGTCAAAATTAATAAATTAGTTTCTAAACTAAATAGCGTCGTTGAAAGCATTGTAACAAAGAAATCCGAACAGGAATCTAAAAATGAGAAAATAATTAATTCTAATGCTGCAGCCCAGAAACCCATTGTTTGGGTCGGAGAAGAACTCGGCGGAAAAGTAAATTTAAGGAGCGCTTAAATAGATTCGACCAAACCAGAGGCGGTAATGGAATTTCAGAACCGGAACGCGAAATTGAAATGGAATTTCAGAACCGGAACGCGAAACTGAAATGGAATTTCAAAACCGGATAATAGTGGCCGAGGCAACCCGCATGATATAGGGGGAATAATAAGCAGGATAGGTCGGGTCACAATATTATAAGAAAAACAAGGACGAAAACAAAGAGAAACATTCCAAGTGAATCCTATTGTGGAAAATTTAATTGAAGGCATCATAGTTATCATTACGGGAAGACCTTTGGGATAACCTTCGGGTAACAGTCGGGTGAAATGTGAAAATTGAAACAAATTCAGGAGAATCATTAAACAAAAAGGTACCAGGAACGGTCCCCAGTCAGATTCGAAAATCAAAATCTACGGAAACAACCATATTTTCTTTTTTTAAAGATGTCGCCTCATCTATGGATCAAAACGAAGGTCCTATTGGAATATTTTTAGATCTTTCAAAATCTTTTGACATAATTGATCATATTATTTTACTTTCAAAATTACCTTCGTATGGAATTCGCGGTATTGCTATAGAATGGTTATGTTCGTACCTTAAACAACGATCTCAGAGAGTAGAAATAACTTTCTGGAACAATGGAACATTATGTACACACTTTTCCGATTCTTTGCAAATTGTGCGGAGTCCCGCAGGGATAGATTTTAGGCCAAATTCTCTTCCTACTATTCATAAACGATATGCCCTCGCCGATTTTAAACGGAAGAACAGTTCGCTTTGCAGATGGTTCGAATATTCTTTGCAATAGAGAAACCGTAAATAGTACAATATCAGATATTTCAAATTGGTTCCGTAATAACAAATTAATAATAAACGAAAAGAAAACGATTTCAATGCAATTTTTCATTTCAAATAAACAGTTCTATACTCCATTGAAAATGAACGGTGTGTCATTGACTGATGTTAAGGTAACGAAATTTTTAGGTCCTTCAATTCAGTCAAACCTTAAATGGAACGTCCACTTAAATGTATTCAACACTAAATTAAGTTATTTATGCTAAGCTTTCAGAATTCTTTCAAATTCCGTCAGTCTTCATACTGCTCGTGGTGTATATTTCGCGAATGTTCATTCTCGCATGAGATATGGCATAATATTCTGGGAAAATACATCTTACAACTCCCAGTCTTTTAGATTAGAAAAAATAATTGTACGATTAATAAGCAAATTCCACCCACATGATTCTTGTAATTCTCTGTTTATTAATCTAGGTATTTTACCATTACCGTGCCTCTTGATATATGAATCAGTGTTTTTTATCAAAAATGACTTACGGTCGGGAAAATATTTTCAGCGGACGCAAACGTCCATAACCACAACACTTAACGTAGAAATCATAATCATCAGGTGACAGTATGAACACCTCACTACCAAAAATTCACATACAATACTTGTACATTATTTTACAACACCTTGTCAGATGACATTAAACAATTAAATTCGATACAAAAGTGTAAATCCCGCGTAAAATCTTCTCTGCTGCACAACTGTTTCTATACAATTAGAGACTTTACCGAGTATACAAAAAAAAGTAATATTAATACAATAATATTATACAATGACATATAATGTACCATTTGGATTGGTCTAATCCAGTCGAATTCCAAAGATTCTGTAGCAAGTATTGTACTTCAGCTATGGGTCAATAACCCCCATCTCAGGTTTTCGTCCAATTTCCCTGATCATTGAGGAAATGCTGCGATGGCTCCTTGTTTTGATTCTGGACATAAATGTAACTTCAAATTAACTTCTCCCTATCGCATATCACACACACTTTAACTGTTTTTGGCGCAAATAAATCAACTTACCACATACTCGTATTCTTGCCAGTTGCCATCCCTCGCCACCCAAAAAAATTTTTTGGACATTTTATTAATTTTTCGGATTCCTAATAGTAGAACGGAAATATTATTTCAAGAGTTAAAGAACAGTTAAACCTCGTCCTTAATGCCAATTTTCTTTGAAAAATTTAGAGCAGTTTTTAAAAAACTGGCGTTGCTACTGTTAATTCGAAATTAGAAGCTTTTTTTACAGAAAATCATAGTTTTCGAAAACCATTTGAAGTACTGTATCTCACAAATACAATAGTATTTACAAATTGCTGGAAATGTGCTTATCAATGGCGTGATAGATCATTAAAAATAATTGCATGCGTAATTTAAAAAAATAAACTTTATATAAAAGCGGCTCCACACATTCGACAAGTTGCAAGCGACAGTTCGCCCTATTTCGAGCAGCGATGTGTTCGGCGAATGTTCGCTCCCTTTGATGTGTCCTGGATACCGACATGCTGTGGCTAGGGCGAATACCGAATGTTCGGCGCCCGGCGAATCACACGCACCCATCCACACTACTCGGGATTCGCCAAATGCCGCAAGTATGGAGCCATCTTTAAAGAGTGGAATTAGCTCTATCCGTTCGAAATTTTTGAAGCCATTTTTGAGAAAATGGCGTGTGAGCGTTTCTGAAAAAAAGGAATTTTGAGATAGTTTTCACAAGAGGAATTTTCGAGAAACTTTATACATTATTTTAAGCACAAGAGCATATGGCGTTTATGTTACCTCACAGAGAATATATTGCAGCATCCCTACCAAAATCTTAAAGAAAAAAAATTGGAGCACTTTTGTGAAAATCTTTTTTAAATGTTTTAAAATTGCACATATATATTGCATACAATATTGCGCGTTAACTACTAAAATTAAAAAAAAAGTACATGACCATAACTCACTATGATGAGAACCAATTTTACTTGAAGGAAAAAAATTTATCTTTAATTTTGTAGTTGTAATACACAAAAAATCATATTTTGAAATTTTCGAAAATTCAGAGTTAACCGTGAAAATCTGACCTATGTCACGTTTGAATGTTAATCTATTCTTACAAGAAATTTAAAGAAAAATATGAGCCATTTTTGACATTTTGAAAATGTCCGGAGGGCTTCATGAAAATAGCCCCAAATTTTGAAGAATGATTTTCAAAATCTCAAAGTTTCGACTCGAGCCAGATGGACAGGAGTTTCTTCAATTTGGAAAAAAAAATCCTACGTGTGGTTTACGCGCTAGTAGTGTTTACAAACGGATGGACGGACGTTTCGAAAATAACTTTTTCAGTTTCAAAAGATACCAAAATTTGGATTTCGGTTGAAATCTCGAAACCGATTCCCGAGCATTACATTATTTTCCCTATACTACGTACATCACTCCGTATAATACGGACGTATACATGAAAGTAAAAATTAATAAAAAAGTTGGTTAACCGATGCAAATACGTTTTCTATTATTCACGAACGAAAATATTTAGTTTTTCAAATGTTTATATAGTGCTTTTGTAAATTTTATTACTTTTGTTTTACTTTTTGAACTTTTCATTTTTCAATCTATTTATAGTTACCATGTTGGGAAGGCATTCCGGAGCACAAGTGATCTCCCCCATTCGTCACATTATTTTTACAGTTTTTCACTAAATAAATCAAATTACGCTTATACATTCATAATGTGTGTTCCTTTAAGACGGTGTAACGATCAAATGATAACATTGGTGACCAATAAGTGAAAACTTGTAAGTTATCGAAAAAAGAAGCCCACGGTATTTTTGTGTAGAATTCAGTATTAAGGCTGTTTAATTTTATCACTACGCGGGGCACTTCTATTGATTTCAATTCTCCATTTTGGATAAAACTACAGGGTGAAAAATAGGGGTGATGGTGTCGTTCATTGAGGCACTACATTTTGATCACCAACATACGAGGGTTGCCTTTTATATTTCAGGATTAGAGAACAAAAACAAATATTAATCATCGAAAATCACTTTATTGTTTTTCAAAATATTCCCCATGAAGATCTATACACTTTTGCATGCCTTTGAACCAATTGTCGAAGCACTTTTGCCACTCTGATTGAGGTATCTCCAAAACATGCATTCTGAATGCAGCAACCGCTTCTTCAGATGTCGAAAAACGTTGACCTCTTTGTTTTTTTACGTACTGGACTAAAAATAGTCATTCGGTGCCAAGTCAGGACTATACGGCAGATGTCTCATCAAATTGATGTTTTGGGTGCTCAAAAATGCAGTTGTTTGAGCCGATGTGTGAGAGCTCGCATTGTCGTGGTGAAGAGTGATCAGTCTTCGGCGGTTGGTTTTCCTGGTTTCTTGGAAGACAGCTGGCAAACAAATAGTTGTGTACCACTCAGAATTGACTGTTCTGCGTTGTTCTAGTGGTACGGTTGCGACATGTCGTTTTTCCAAAAAAACAGGCGACCATCTGTTTGGAAGTGCTTCGTGCGCGAACATCTTTTGTTGGATTTTGCTTATCTTGAAACACCCATACAGTCAACTGCTGTTTACTTTCGGGCTCATACGCGTAAATCCACGATTCATCACCTGTCACAATGTCATACAAATAGACGTGTTTCGAAGCACCGCGATCGTATTTTTTGAGCATTTCTTTCGTCCAATCGACACGAGCCTTTTTTTGAGCGATTGACAAATTGTGTGGGATCCAACGCGAACAAGATTTTTGGACAGTCAAATGTTCACGCAATATTGAATGTATGCTGGTCCCACTAATGCCTAAGGTTGTCTCAATCTCACGATAGGTCACATGATCTTGCAATATCACTTCACGCACAGCATCAATGGTTTGGGGAACAACTGATTTTGGACGACCTTTGCGAAATTGGTCTTCGAGTGAACTACGACCACGATTGAATTCACCATACCATCGATAAACACTGGTTCTTGATGGAGTTTCATCGCCAAAAATTGAATCAAGTTCATCCATGCACTGTTGCTGAGTAAATCTACGTCGAAAGTTGTAAAAAATAATCGCACGAAAATGTTCACGATTTAATTCCATTTTTGGGCCAAGATGAATCTTTTAAGTTACTGTAAACAACGCAAATAGCGCTAGTATGTCAAAACGTTCTGAGTACATATAACTTCAAAACATCCAACTTTACGACAGAGCTGTCATTTGCCAGATTGCAACACCAGGGTTGCCAAATCCCGAAACATAAGGCAACCTTCGTAAAATGCAAGATAAAAATTTTATAAGGAGGAAATATTCAAACGAGGGAATTAAAGATTTGTAATGACATGTAGGCCAGTGTCACGAGCAACGCGTTGACGCGCGTCATGACGGCAGCTGCGACGATGCCTGCGCACACTAGTCACTTAACTCAAGTCGTAAATTAAAACTCTCTTTTGCGAAACGACAACGATCGCTTTTGGCGATGTGCTTTGTGCCGACACACGTGCTAATGTTCGCCTTTATTAAAAGTAGCCATGGCGTCGCGCGTTGAAAGCTAAAAATCAAGTTTATTTGGACTTGCTTGCGCTAGGAGCCCAACGCATGTCGCCAAAACAGCTCGTGTGCCTTTTCGCATAAGAGGGTTATCTACGAGACGCTTTAAGCTACTCGTGTTCGTGGAAACTCCCAACTATACTGCGATTCATACAACTTTGCCCCTGGCAGGTATCAGCTGTTGATGGTTTCATCCAATCGGGAGACTGAACGTCAGTGAAAGGCGTAGAGGTAGTGCTGCATTAAGTGTGAATATGAAATCTCTTCCACTGGCGTGCCTGCACCTGTCCCAGGTTATAAAAAATATAGTTCAGTTTCCAGGCACAATCAGGTTTTTGTAGTTTCCCAGATTCTTTGAGTAAATGCAGAGATGGTCCCTTCTGGACATAAATGTAGAGCCAGGGTGTGTTACTATTTTGTTAGCAATTCAAAAAATTATGTTTGTTTACAAATGCAAATAAGTTTTCTGTCGGTCAGGAGCAAAAAAAGTCAAGTTATCAAAAGTTGCCAGCTTTGCCCTTTTTAGAAACTTTTCTTGTCCCACTATTAATAGTTAAAACAGGAAGAGATTCTGGAGCTCAAGCAACATACCATTGTTCACTTCATGTCACGTAATTTTTATTATTCTTTGACTAAATTTGAAGAAAGAAAAAAAAAGTGACTGGAAGCAGCCCCACGTGTGTACCTATGTAAAAATCTAGTTTTCGTTTTGCCCATAATATTCAATTTCAGTTCTCCATTTTCTCATTTTTTCCTTTCTGTCCCCTTAAAAAACCTTTAATTGAAGTTTTGCTGTATTTAGCCCTGAATTCTTCTGGCTGCTTCATTCTACAGATCAAAATGGCATACAAGAGCATAAATTTTGCTTGAAAAAGTATGAATTGGCTCTACTGTAAAACTAGACTTTTTTAGTTTTCTTATTCGTTGCAAATTAAATCAACATGAAATAAAGTGAAGTATAGGAATGACCAGTCGCCTAGAGGTTTTGAACATGTATTTCAATTACAATACGGGTAAGGAAATTTCAATAAAAATGAAATACCTATGTAGTATTTTGAAGTGTATTATGAACCAAATAGATATTACAAAATTCTGTCAGTTTAGATTAATCTTAACATTCACAGTGAGACCATTACATCTTGTAAACTATTGTTCAAATGGGAATGTAAGATTTTGACAAATATTACTAATTAAATGCAATACACCACAAAGCAGCATAAGCTGACTACTTTCACTAAATAAAAAGTCAATGGAGAAACTATTTACATAAAACTGAAGTTACAGTACACATTTATGTCTCATCTCATTTGAAATAAATTCACAAGTACATTCACTCAACTTCACAGTAGTACACACTTATCATGAGCATCTTGACAACTGCTCAGAAATTTGCAGTCCACCATACCTAGAAAGAGGAACAGCTCTTAATTCTATCATCCACAATACACAGAGAAAATGTTTAAATAACAAAAAGCAGGAAAAAGTATTGGATCAAATAGTTAACTAAAAAAATTAAAATTGTTGCAATTTAAGTCACATACACACCAGCCATTTTTAAGCACGTTACTTCTCGTTGTCATACTTACTTAAAAATAATTCTTTAAAAACATTTTAGCGACCTTCAACTGAAAACAAAAAGAAAATTTTTCATTAATAAATTAATTTTACTAAAAATTCTTTTCTGATTAACTGAGAAAGTGAGTGATTGAGTTGCATGCCCTAATAAGCTTGTGCATTTATTAATTTTCATCCAAGCAACCAAAATAAAATATTTCATTGACGATTACTTACTATATGATGAAAGATCAATTTCATCTGGTAATTCAGTAATATTAACATCAAAACGATCTTGTACTTCATTTAAAATTTTGGCGTCTCCTTCATCGCTCACTAGAGTAATCGCAAGGCCCTAAGAGAAATAAGTATGATAAAATACAATTGGAACAGAAAAAAATTAATTAAAAACACTACTATCAACCATCATTGTATAGAGCGATTTTTTTTAGAATGAGCCAAAGTGACAGTTCGCTAAACAAGTGAACATCACACGTAATTCAGAGAAATATGCCTCCGCTGCGGCAACTGTTCAGACATGCCCCTTCGCAGTGTTTACGGATCTCGTTAAGACATCACTATACAATAATTAAAGAGTTTCGCCAAGGTATATGCACATACAGGAAATATTGATATTTAATTACGTACATGAAAAAATATCTTAACATGCTCCCATATTCAGTAAAAGAAAATTGCCACGAATGTTTATAAAAAAAGAAGTTTTACAGAAGAGCACATAATACTGCACTTCCTAATTTCAATTATTTCTCATGGCTCACAACATTATTGTTGGACACGGACATTACAAAAGGAAACATCGAAGCTTTACAAGTTAGCCAACGGCAAACGAATAGAGAAGGAGAGTCTAATAGGCTCAAGGACACAACGACTGCAGAACCTTCAGTTGCGTTGCCAGCACTAGCTGTCAAAACTTTTCATTCTTGTAAAAATCGCTCTGATTATACTAAACATCTTTATGCTAGGAAATCTCAGTCCAAAATCAATTAGCAATTTTATGGAAATGAAAGACCAACCCTGAGCAAGATGTACATACACATGATGACCAAGTATCAGAAAATAGGAATGAAATATCTTATTTTACTCCAACACTTTATAGATTACCCACAGATAGCCCAATGAACATGTTGGGTAAAGGCAGGAAAGCGCAACCACCCTCCCTTTGTCGAGGCCCAAAAGTCTAGCCCACAGAAGAATGATACAACCTAACTACCATTTTCCTATATGACCTTCCGATATGGAATAAATTTTATAGAAAATCTTTACCTTAGTGCCAAAACGACCAGCTCTTGCAACCCGATGTAGGTATGTGTCAGAATCTTCTGGCATATCATAGTTAAAGACTATGTTTACTCTTTCAATGTCCATACCTCTGCCAAAAAGGTTAGTTGCAACCAATATTCTCTATAATGGAAAACCATTTGTAAGCAAGATATTTTATTTCTCCAATGCTAAACTTTAACAAAAACTTCATTAAATGTACCTTTTGGAAATCCTTAAATTGTTGATAACGAGATAATCTTTCCTCTTGGGTCATTCCTCTGTGAATAGCAATTGCAGGAAAGTTCTGTTCAATGAGTAATTGGGCTAGAGCCATACACCGTTGAACAGATTTCACAAATATTACAACCTGAAAAGTGAATCTGTTAGAACATATGTTATCTAAAGCTAACCTCAGAATAAATTTTCTTTCATACATACCTGATTGAATTCTAAAATATCAAGTAACTCAAATAATTTTTTATTCTTCTCGTTCTCCTTTAACTTCACATAATGCTGTTGTAAACCATGAAGGGTGAGCTTTGCCTCATCATCAACGTAGACCTCCATAGGCTGAGAAGTAAGAAAGTGTAGCAAACAAGTTTAGATAAAATTGCCCATCCCACCCGAAACAACCTCACATAAAAGGGTATCCGAAGATACTTCCACAGATCTGGTAAAATTGTGATTAAGATTAAAAACTATCCATAAATTCAATGCTTCAGAGGCTTTAGAAAATTCATTACACTAAAGGATATAAAGGAAATCACAAGGGTGGGTGAATATTTTAATAACCAGTCACACTCTGCAAAACCTGAGGTGTAAAGAAATAAGCTATTACAGCTAAACAATGAAGAAGGTGGTGAAGGAAGAGGTAAAAAGGTACACAACACCAGTCTTTCTCCAGGAGGGCGAGGTCCCAACATAACATACTAACCTCAAGCTAGTATGACCCTGCCTCTAGGACATATATGCACAACCTGCCTGATGTGTCATGCCTGCTCTGCTTCCAAATAAAACAAAAAACAAGTATATTCTCCAATACCGCTTTCACCATGTAGAACTGTTTAACCCCCCAACCTAACTCCCATTAATAATCATTTATCACTACGTTTTACATACGGTTTTGTCCATGGAAGTGGCAGTTGAACCACTGACCCTCTTGTACCATAGATGCACAGAAGCCACAAGTGGATTCAGCGATGCATCTTACAGGGCGTCACATCTTCAAAAGGACGAAGAGCAGCTTCAACGACCGCCTAGCGAATTGGGGGAGCACTGTAGCCGGCAGTAATTAACACTGGGATAGTTGAATAATTCCACTTAAAAGATGTGGATGTGTAGCAACCCAACCCCCACGCCTAAATTCTTCTTTTCTTGAGTTCTTCTTTCTTGAGATCTTCTCTCTTCTTTTCTTCTCTTCTTTCATTCCCCCCAGCCCCTTTCGGTTATAATGCATACTTCCCCAAGCCCTCTAACGATGTGCTACAGTGCTGGATGCTGACAGGTTTGTAGGATGTTGCAGAAATAGTAGTGAAGATTTAGGAACATAGGAGGTATGAAACACCGATAAAACTTGGACTGGTAATGCAGAGCATATGGTGGATGAGAGGTGCTACTAGGCTCATGGAATACCCAGGGATATTCAGGACTATGATGCGATTAGCCATTTCAGAATTCCAACAGAAAATTCTCCCGGGAATTTGAAGCTGACTGGTCAAATGAGTGGAACTAAGTTATAAATGGTAGATAACGAAGAGCAATTACATCTTGCATGAACTTCTTGCACACAGGCCGTATCTCCTTACTCAATGTTGCACTGAACATCATCACTTGCTTGCCATGTGGAGTGTTACGGAAGATTTCTTGCACATCACGCCTCATATCTGCAAAAAGAATAAAATGTCCTGAATAATAAAATTTTTGAAACCAAATGGGTTTACTTCAAAAACTTATAAACCAATTGGAGTATATATTTTCATGAAATTATTCCCAATGTTTCTAACTACACAAATGCTCCAATGTATCACCAACAATTAAGCAAAACATGTTAACTAACCAAGTAATTCTAACATTTTATCACATTCATCAAGAATAAAATGTTTTAAGTGTTTTAAATTTAGTTTTTTGGATCTAACAAGAGCCAAAATTCTGCCAGGTGTCCCAACAACAATATGTGGGCAACTGGTTTTCAGCACCTCCTCATCTTTTTGGATCGGCAAACCTCCGAAAAATACCCCAACCTGCAACAAAAGAAAAGGAGGTATAACAATTAGGAATTTGTAGATTTAGGTTTATAGGTCTTCAGAAAGTGCAATATGAAATTAGACAAAACATGACATAAGTACATAATAGGATGAGAATTATTGCAGCTCATTATATGAAACCTTGGCTGACCTTACTAAAATTTTGACACTCCACAATATGACCCTTGGATAAGTGAATAGGCAAAACTAAGAATTACCACTAAACTGTTATAAGTACAAGTCCTCCATCTGAGCACCAACACTATTGTCGAGCATAATTGACTGCTATAAAAAAAAAAAAAAAAGTATTCAGTATGTATTAACTTTTAGGGGCGAGGGAGGTGGGTACCTTAATGGTAGAATCAGTGCTCAATTCATAAAATTTCAGGTCCCCAGAACACACCCCACATTAATAATTTAATAAAAATAGTTGTATATTAGTAATGTAATTATTTTGAAGATACCGGAATGCCATTCCATCTCGATCTGCCAGAAATCAAGCTCTGTCTAGGATTAAGGTCTGGCTTAATATCTTAGACAAGTAAAACCTGGCCCTAAAAGAAAATTTTCATTGAAAAATTTGGTGTAATTTTTGAAAAAAACAATGATTGACTGTTTCTGAAAATGCATATTTAGAGATCTTTTCAACAGAAAATTTTCAAATTTGGAGAATCTTGAATTTGAAGATTGGTGTATTGTAGTCTTCTGGACCATAAGAAACAAATTTACATACATTGTTAAATCTACAGGTATACTCTTAACTATGTACAAAATTAGTTTCCTTATATGTATTTTATAATTTTTCCTTTAAATTCTTTAATTTGTTCACAATATTTTTTTTATTTCAAATGAAAATTTATTATATTATTGAATTCCTTTGACAAATAGTCAAATGTTTGCCTGTACAGTTTTATTGAAATTACTAAATGTGCTCGACTTTATTATTCATCTTTCACTCTGGATTTTGAATACTAAATATCCTGTTCTACAATTCTTAATTAATTTAAAAATAAAAATTAGTCTTGTAATGAATTCTCCCTTATTGACAAATTTCAGAGTGTGTAGCATATGTAGCACTGGACATCTACTTAGCACATTTGCTAAAAAAAATGCAGAAATGTATAGAAATTACCAGTAATGTTATGAAGTAATTAATGAAGTGAGAGATACAAAAAAAATCACATTTGTGCACTTTCTGAAGGAAAAAAAAACAAACAATGTGACAATATTTAAAGAACAAATAACAGATAAATTTGAAGAAAAAAACGAATTTCTTATAGTTTTACAAAGACAATGAAAAAAAAACTTGAACTATTTTTATTTTCAAAATTCTACAGGTTAACTGAAAAACTAAGATGACCTAGGCAATCTTTCTGAGTATTTCACAAAAACAAGAAAGAATCTAGTATCAGGAAAACCCACAATGAGCATTTCCATTGAAATCTCGAAATCTATTTTCCACAGCATTACATAAATTTCTCTATACTACGTATATTACTTCGACCACGTGTAAACAAGAAAGTATGACTTGTGAGATAACCACCCATTTCCTCACTCTGTTGAATGTAAGTAAGAAAATTAATAATTACCAATATCTGCAAAATAGTTTTGAAATGTTAAATAGAACAAGGACAGCAAAGCTACATCTTACACATTGACGATTAACAATAATTATCTCAAACTTAAAAACTTATTTCAGGAAGCATATCAGAGTATAGATCCACATCAAGGAGATCAGATGTCCCTATCTATACATAATACTCATCATGTAGCCTCCATTAGATATGACACAGAATCTTTAGACTTTTATGCAAAGCCAGAATCAGATTGTTTTTACGACTTTCTTATGAATAAGGGGCAGTGGATTACCCTATACTAAAAGAGGTTTCAAGAGGTTGGCTGTCCTGTACATTCTAGGCATTCCCATAAACCATTGGTACCAAAATGATGCAAATAAAATGTTGCCAAGTTCATTGCCCGAAAGTTATCAGTTCTCTGAAGGAGTTAATTGTGATCCAAAGATATTATTGAAAAATAAATTTATATAATAAGTAAGAAATATCCTACTTATAAGATAACTGAAATTTGAAGAGAAATGCAGTCATATATAAAGGTACATTCCAATAAGTTCAGTATTTCATATTGGCATTTCAAGTCTACAACTACAACTTTTTGTTTAGCCTACTAGAGAGCAATGTGAACCTCCTTAATAGATTCAAATTTCCAATCTGCAAAAATAGTTTTGAAATGATAAAAAAAAGACAGCATAAGTTAGTCACATCTTACACATTGATAATTAACAATAATTATCTCAAACTTAAAAACTTATTTCAGGAAGCATATCAGAGTATAGATCCACATCAAGGAGATCAGATGTCCCTATCTATACAAGATACTCATCATGTAGCCTCCATTAGATATGCCACACAGAATCTTCAGACTTTTATGCTAAGTCAAGATCAGATTGTATTTATGACTTGCTTATGAATAAGGGACCATGGATTACCCTACACTAAAAAAGGTTTCAAGAGGTTGGCTGTTCTGTGCGTTCTAGACCTTCCCGACAATGTAAACTATTGGTACCAATATGATAAAAATAAAGCGCGGCCAAGTTTATTGCCTGAAAGTCATCAGTTCGCTGAAGGAGTTTATTGTGATCTAAAGATATTATTAAAATCAATTTACATAATAAGTAAGAAATGTCCTACTTATAAGATCACTGAAATTTGAAGAGAAATTCAGTCATATATAAAGGTACATTATTCCAGTATGTTCAGTATTTCATGTTGGCATTTCAGGTCAAATGAGTTTCTTAGCTTTGATTTGTAAAATAATTAACACTTTTTAAGACATCATTTAAAAAAAAAAAACAATTACCAAATACCAACCTTTTACCAATCAAGGCAAAATACACAAATATTTTATTTCATACTCATGCATTTTTTTAACACGCACATTTCACAATTTCCAGTCTGCAAAAATGAGTTTTGAAATGTAAAGTAGAACAATAACAGCAGAAGTTAGCCACTTCTTTCACAATGACAATTAATAATATTATCTTGAACTTAACTCATTTCAGGAAGCATATCAGAGTATAGATCTACATCAAGGAGATCAGATGTCCCTATCTATACATAATACTCATCATGTAGCCTCTATTAGCAATGCAACACACAGTTTTCAGACTTTTGTTTAGAAATATTATCTATCTATTTTAATATCTATTTTAATGATTTTCTCGTGAGTGAGGTACAGTGGATCACCCCACAATACAATAAGTTCAAGAAAACAAATGGCAGAGATTCACTTGCTTTTCAAAATAGCCAAGCCTCGAGGTAGGGAAGACCAATAGGGGAATATTTATTTTAGAAAAAATTCCTGCAATTGGTTTATGAGCTAGAATTCTTCACAGACAGACAAATATTTTAGGAGTGGCGAAAAAAACTCAGTAGTAAGGACCCCCAAAACTTGTATTACCATTTTGAGATATACAAATAAAACTGAAAAAAAAATTATAAAGCCTCAGCTCACTCATTTAAATGTACAGATGTGGTCACCATTATTAGACTAGAGTAACTGAATAACACAAAATGTATTTGCAAACTGTAGAAATTGACACAGAGTACAGGGTTCTAATATTTTATAAACATTTCATAATTAATATACTTGTACCTGTACACACTGACAACTACAAATAATTACATCCAACTTAACTTATTTCAGGAAGCATATCAGAGTATAGATCCACATCAAGGAGATCAGATGTCCCTATCTATACATGGTACTCATCATGTAGCCTCCAATAGAAATGCCACACAGTGTCTTCAGACTTATGCAAAGTGAAGATACAATTGTTTTTATGACAGTGGATTATCCTGCACTAGAAGATGTTTCAAGATAATTAACAGCAGTAATTCATTTGTTTTTCTAGATCACTGAGCTTGGGGTCAGAGAAGATAGACTAATAGGGGAATATTAATTTTGGAAAAAATCTGCAAATAGTTTAAGTACTAAAATTATTCACAGACAGATACCATTGCTTAAAATTAACCATCCCTGTGCTCACTCAGTTGTATGAAAGAAAATTAATACATTCAAATTTCCAATATTTGCACAACTAGTGTTTTGAAACTATAAGTACAACAAGAACAGTAAAAAGTTGGCTGCTGTTGCACATTTCACACACTGACAATTAATAAAAACTATGTCAAACTCAGTTTTTTCCAGGAAGGTCATCAGCATATAGATCATCAATGATATCAGATATCCCTATCTGGTATTCATCATGTAGCCTTCTTTAGATATGTCACACACAGTCTTCAGACTTTTATGCTGAGTCAAGATCCAAGGTTTTATGACTTTCTTATGAATGGGAGACAGTGGATTACCCTACACTTCAAGATGTTTCAAGAGAACGAGCAACAATAATTCATTAGTTTTTCGAAATTGCTTTTCTTTGACTCGCACAAGACAATGGAGACATAATGCGCTTTTTTCGTAGATGGTCAGATGTTTTGAATGGTGTGAAAAGCAAAACAAAAAATAAATTTAAAAAAATATATCCATCAATAGGAAAACCCCGAACTTATTAATATTGAATCTCAAAATGATTATCTGCAGCATTACATACTCTATACTACATATGTTACAGTGTACATGGGAATGCATATGAGGAAATAATCACTTTAAGACACTCCACGAAAGTTGCATAAAATTACCCAATCCTGTGCTCACTCTGTTGAATGCATGTAAGAAAATGCATAGTTGCCAACATCTGCAAGATTCTTCAATATCCTTCTCTCTCTCTCTCAGGAAGGTTATAAGAGTGAAAATCCACATTGATGAGATCAGACGTCCCTATCAATATGTGGGTGTATTTAATCCAGTAAATTAAGTGTAATTAAAAATGTATTATACATGTATTCAAAAATAAACTAAAATCATTCCAAATATTTCTTTCCTAACAAGCAAGCAATACCAGTCAACAAAACAATATGCTGCAAAGGGATAACAAGGCCTGTTCATCTATCCCCTCAGACACTCCTGACTGCACTCTTAATCACCTATTTTTCTACACCCTTACCAACAAAAAAGACTGGAGTTATCACAGGATATATTAGTGATGAAACTGAAATGATTCCTTGCCCTCAGGTATGCAGACTTGCAGTCCAAACCTGGGTAGTTGTGTTTCAGACACGCAGGTGTTGAATACTTTTTTCTATATCCGAACATTCTCAGTGTTCACTGCGGATGAGCCATTCTGATTCAGACGAATATTATTTTAAGTGAAATCAGTCACATGACATTGTAAGTTTAACACAACAGAAAAGGAGAGTAAGTCACAGCTGAAATTCTGTGGAGGTAATGGGATCTTCAAGTTCACAATTACAACCGGAACGCGCATACATTACAATACGAATAAGTCAATGATGCTGATAGAAGCTGAGATAACACAGAAAGAAATATTAGTAGGTGGCATCAGATGAAAGACAAATTAGCGAACGCAATTTCACTGTGTAAAACATTTAGGAGACCAAAAATGGGAAGAGTTCATTCATTTTGGTTTCAAATCAGCAACTCTGACCAGACATACATTTATTTTTACATACAGCTCTGGCTAATGGCAGCTGCCAAGCATATGCTTTTCAGCCCAGAAAATAGAAAAAAGAAAGAAAAAACACAAAGCCAAAAGAGAAACAGCCAACAGGGATTGTTTTCAGATGGCAAGAGAAATGGTGGATGATCAACAATTGATGCTTTATTGGTTGAAGGTTGTTTTGAAAATAAAACCAAGCTATTTGCTAAAAAAGAGAGGAATGCTGGTCATTCAAGGGGAACATCACAATAAATTAGGGAACTGATATTAGCAACACAAAGCTAGTAATACCTTCTGGAGGGATGAATTCTCAATTTCAAATGATTGATGTTGTAAACAAACCACTCAAGGATCGTCTCTGACAACCTTATGAACACTCACTTCCAAGAAAACCATGTCCTTACTCTTGGCACACCTCAAGCTTGGAGAACGGATAGCAACTGCTTGGAATAAGATCTACAGTGAATCAATTGTGAAGGGTTTCAAAAAGGGCACCATATCCAAAAATAAATAAATAATACAAGATGAATAAAGTAGTGACAGTGCCGATTCAAAAAATGAAGAAAACAGCAACTGGAATGATAAAACTTTAGATTTATCACTTAAAAAAAATTTTAGTCAGTAATACACGTATTTATTGTGATTAATAACAATTAGACAAAAATAAAAACTAATGGTGCTGCCAAAGCACATACTTTCTTGCAATGTTTCTAAACGCTCTGCAATATTATATTGATTTGAATTGACAATTGATTTGATGTGAGGTAAGTTTTACAAATAGAACAAGAGAGTTGTAAACTCATTTAAAATTTAAAAATATAAAAATGATATACAGACACTTCCAGTTAATTTAGAATTTTAATAGATTGTATATGTGAGCAGAATTGCTACAAATTAATAACAAAGTTGTGACAAAATATTATCCCCGAGCCAGCAGCCCATCCCTCCTGCTGTTGAGTGTGAGCATGACGTTTAACCACTTCAGCCACCCTGGTTTTACAGAAAATCAGCACTTCTGTAATAGTCATTTTTTTACATACACATTTACAAAAATTTACATAGTAAAGGATAATTCAACTATTCACTTAATTCCAAGAACCCAATTCACTTCAATTCTTAGAAGTTCTTATACAATAGGGAAAAATAATCAAACCTTATCAATTACAGTTTAAAATGCAATTGTGGCACACGCAAAACATCTTACCTTTGTTTGAGGCATATATTTGGAAAATCTCTCGTACTCTTTGCTGATCTGAAAAGCCAGTTCTCTTGTATGACACATAACAAGAACGTATACTTGATTTTCAGTTGGTTCCAATTGTTGTAATGTGGCCAGTACAAACACTGCAGTCTTTCCCATACCAGATTTGGCTTGGCACAGAATGTCCATACCAAGAACTGCTTGAGGGATACATTCATGTTGAACTGCAAAAAGTTAAAAATAAACAAATATTTGACACTGAAAAAGCAATTTTTAAAATTTGTACACCTGGTAAATGACAAATTGGAATACCCTTTCAAAATAAAAGAAGAAGGCATTAATTATACTTCATCTGCAAAGTTCCAGAAGCTTTTCCGAGTATTTAAACTCGTACTAATTCTTTAAATGTATTATTTGCACTTCTTTTACACACTACTGTGAGGTTTCTTCCCACTCGTGAACTTTATCCCTAACTGTTCAAATCCAAACAGAACACTCCAGACATGTCCAGATATCAACATCCTACATATTCACTACTGCTTCCCAATACAGAATATTTCCTAATTAACCGTAACTATTGGTCTTCTGCTTCTTGGAGCATAAGGAATCAAATTCTTTCGTAAGTTGGACAGTCTTTGGCAGGTTTATTGGCAAAACATGTCTGGCCCTGAACACTTAGGAGTAAAATGTACACGTCCTAAGGTAAAAACAATGAGATCCAAAGAAAAAATGAATATGCAAAATTGGGTGCAAAAAATCCAAGTGTTTTGTGAAGAAAGTGATTTAATTACACTCTGCTCACTTCAATGTTATTAAGAAACTGCAAAAATAGCCCCAAAAACTCTTGTCACGACTATGATATAAAGAATACCACTACATGTAAGAATTCAATTACTAAAATATACTAGAGAACAATCATTTTTAATATAGTTATTCCACTTGGCCATACGTTTTAGAAACTCTTCTGTACTCCTGAATATTTCTGTATCCAGAAACATTACATTTAGAAAGTTCGTTAACTATCAATATTTAGAACTGTTTTATTTAAACCAACTACTCCAAAATAATACACAATTCAATCCCTCAAACTGACCTTGAAACAAATATACAGCATGTTAAGGTGTAAATTAAAATAAACAGATGCTGAGTGTTACGCAACCACTTACTACACTATTTAAACAAAAAACAAATGCAAATTACAATTGCATATGCAGTTGGGCAATGTTGTGAAATAAGTATTTGCTACAAACCTTCTGAAGGATGTTCAAAACCACAATCTACAATGGCTCGCAAGATTTCTGGCTTTAGAAGAAAGTCCCGGAAACCAGAACTGTGGATAGATACATATGTACCCTTGACTTCCTTTTTGGAAGTCGCATCCCCAGTCCCGTCCACAACGGACTGTTCGGGATTTTCCTCATCCTCGTAATCCAAAAGATCATCATTATCAGCCATTTCTGCCACTTACAATAAGGTCTGCAACAACGTTGTATTGGAAACATTACACGAAACATAGGAAGAAGATATTTTCTCAAATTCAATAATACCATAAATACAGAATTACGCCGGCAATTTTCACAGTTAAAAATTCTATTTTAACGTTACCACGAAACAGAGAGGTAAGTTTTGCTTACCAGAATAATAAAAAACTCTTTGTGAACCATGATATACAAAATGGAATTACCTTCTCAAGTAGATGAACAAGAAATTAACAGATACGACTGAACTTACCAACTGCGATTACAAATGGCGTTTCCAGCTCTCGAACAACAAAAGTGCGCAACCGGATGTGACGCGCGATACGTGAGCGTCCCCGACAGTCGACACCGGCGAACGTTCTGACGAATGATTGGTGAAACATCCGTGAAGGGAACTGACAGAATCAAATATACTAATAATGTACACCCAATGTTTACTGACATATACATTAACAGCATCATTTTGTACTTTTTTTTGTTTTCTATTAATTATTTTCCTTTAACTAGCAAACGTTAATCTGCAAATAGAAAAAAAATAATTAAAATTAAGAAAATAATTTTGATGGAGCCAAAATATTTTCCTATAGGTAACCTGACTAGGCAGGGATTTTTTAATATAAAACCATAGGAGAGAGGGAATTAGGCATGTAACAGACATTTCTACAAATTTTTACGTATTTCAACTAGGGAATGAGTATTATTTTATTTTTCTCTGATAATGTGGAACTTTAACCCATGATTACATGAGAATACTCATGAACGGTAGTTTGACCAGAATTTAACAAGCGCCCAATCCACTCTTATAAACCTAGTAATTTTCAATCACCCAGTGACTGGAGTTGCTGCTGCAATGTAATTTTTGGGAATATTCGATGATTTGTGCTGCATTGTGACAATTTATTTTATTAATATTGACTGACTTCTGAGAGTACCTCACTACGAAGTTAATATGCCTATTCCCGCTCTTCCATCCTATAGTAAATTAATTTCTGCGCAGCTTTCCCACAATACTTTTTCAGATGAAGTAACTAAATTTAGACCAACTCATCAAATACTGTAATAAACCACTACAGTAACCACTCGTTACGCGCGTGCCCCAACAATATGAAGGCTAAGTTTGCCTGGCAAACTGATGCAGCCGAATGCTGGCGATAAGATAGGCAAATTGTTGATGCCGTAATGTAATCTCGCGTATACCTCCCAAGGTCGACGCTATCATGAGAACTAAAAACGAAACCTTATTCTATAGTCCACTTGTACGTTATTGTCGGTCATTCTTTCTGAGGACTACACCAAGGAACGAGGGGAAACTGGTCAGTATACATAATATTCAATTTACTGACAGTGCCTATACTAATATTACTTGAAAACCATATTCTAATTACAAAGGGAATTGTTTATTAAAGCATGAAATCAAAGATGAGGGTCATTGTGGATTGTGATGCTGGAGCGGATGATGCCATGGCTCTTTTCTTGCTCCTTGCTGGCGACGCTAACAAAGAAATTGATATCCTTGCCGTTACGTGCGTTTCTGGAAATACAGGTGTTCAAAACGTTAAAATAAACGTTCTCCGCACTTTACAAGCCGCAAATCGTCTTGATGTATGTCGCACTTCAATAAAAAATGAGTCATGTTTGATTATCCCAACTTATGAAAATAAATTAAGATTCCAGTGTTTGTGGGAGCTGATGGGCCGTTGATTCCACCGGCTCCTACAGGAGAAACTTCTCCCGGGTATTATGGGTATGATGGTTTTGGAGATGCTGATCTTCCAGATGTGCCTGATGTGTCTTTGATAAAAGGAGAAAATGCAATTGAATATCTCAATAGAATTACAAATGAAAAGAAAGGTAGGTAAATTTTCCAGACAACAATCCAAAAACACTTCCACGATATAATCATTAATGCATTTTTCTTTAGGACAAATATCTTTAATTTGTCTTGGCCCATTAACAAATGTCGCCCTTGCAATAAGAACCTATAAACAATTTGCTCAAAATCTAAAAGATATTTTTATAATGGGTGGTAACTACAGAGGTAAGTACTATTTTTATTAAAGATACTGCTCTTATAGGTACTCAGCTTACAGAAACTTATAAAAATAATTATATGTCTTAGGAGTTGGGAACTCAACATCAGCAGCTGAATTCAACTTTTATTTTGATCCTGAAGCTGCTCAGATTGTTCTGTCTTCCATTCAATGTCCGATAACAATAGTTCCATGGGAAGCATCTCTGGAAACTCGTCTATCTCTGGTACCGCTTTATTTATTAGAAAATAAAAAATAAATTGCATCAACATCTCAAATTCCCCTTTAGTGTCAAGAACTAAAACATTTAGGAATTGCCATTTTTAAGGTTGTAGAATGACATTACACCATCAATAATATTATGCCATTGTATTTACTGCCATTTTCATGTAGAGTAATACATACTATCTAGACTTGTCATATTGTGCTCGAGTTGTATTAATGCAACTTTTATTATTATGTCTGAAGAACCATTATTTATAGATGTCACTTATGGCTAAGTCACAGATTAAATACAATTACAAATGTCAGAGTCAGGAATCATTAGTTTGTAACATGTTTTATATACAAAACAATTCTGCTTCACACTACTGGGTCTTCAAAATTCACAAGAAACATTAATTGATTATTTTGTTTCTGTAGGAATGGAGATTTGAAGTGCTAGGCAAACTGACAACACCTCAAGTACAGTTACTTAACACAGTGGAGAGAAGCCTACACCAAAAAAAGAAGAAGAAACCCACACAATGGAGTGCAAGTGACTCACTAGTAGTTGCTGTATTCTTGAGACCATCTCTTATATCTAAAAGTCACAAGTGCCACCTGTCTGTTGAATTACATGGTCATGGTACTAGAGGCCAAGCTATTGTTGATCACTTGCAGAAAAATGACCACAATAGCACAATAATAGAAAGTGTCAATTGTGATATGTTTAAAGAACTGCTTCTGTGGGCAGCAGGAATGGAATGTTTCAAATGACGTTTTTCTGCAACATCATAAAGCATTTTATTGAACAAAATAAAGATTTGCTTTCAAAATATTTTATTTTTTTACATACATACATTTTCACATATTATACACACTAATTTTCACATATAGTTTTTAGAAGCAGCTGGAATAACTTAATTCTAGAAATACATACTTATCCGACCACTCCTTAAGCAATAATCCTTTCCAATTTTTTGACTTTTGACATAAGTCTCAAACATCGAGTTTCAACAACTTTTCTTCAAGTTATTTCCTAAAATTATAAGTACAGAAAAAATGTAATGCTGTTCCCACGCAGCAATCCAAACATCCAATAATAACATTCTGATATATATTTTAACAATGATTTTTGTTTTGGTGTCTTTCCAGGAACTCCATGTTGCTTAACTTCCAAACAATAACATCACCCACCCACCAACTAGTTTATTTCTATACAAGGAATGATTTGAACCTATCAATATATAACTTCTGGACAGTTTATGAAGGTACCTGATCCTTCAAAGAATCTTGTATCTGTTGTCTTGCTTCCCTATTTGACTGAAGTAGTAAAATAAGTTGGGCGTGGATATCATCATTTTTTTGTTCCAATTCATCAAGAGCTGAATTCAACTGATCAAGCTGCAAATTAAGCGATTCAAAATCTGCAAAAACAAACAATGAAATGGTATTCGGCAGTAAAGAAATATGACACAAATTTTGGAATTTTGGAATTTTAAAGTTCAAATGTATTTACTAAATAAATACCTTCTTCCGAATCATCACTCTCCTCATCAAAATCATCTTCTGGACTGTCGTGAATATCCTGAGGCTGATTAGTTTCTTCAATCATATCGTCATCTGCCATAACACGCATGCGATATAGATCTCTTAACTCCACCACAGCACAGAACACAATACGAACTGAATCGGTACACACCGAGATTCACGTCTGAATCTGATGTCTAAAATGCTCCGAATTATTTTCTTTGCACCGAACGCGTCTATCAGTACGACACACTAATCTTCACTAAAGCGCACCGAAGACATCGATGACCAAAACAATCACGAGTTCTGCTTCTGGCCATTTTAAGCAGTGTACCCAACACTTGTAAGATAATGGCCCTGCTCTGACAGGTCTCGGCGAAAGAGATTTGAGTAAACGTTCATCGAAACCTTACAAATAAACGTGACCTTCATAAGAATAGAAGCGCGCGAAATTTGCTATGACGTGATCGTAATTAGCTTCATTCGAAAGTTAATACTGATCCTATTAATTTTATTGAACGCCAGTTTCACCAAACCGTCAGTTGTAGTGGCAGTGAAAACACCAAGGTTTTCCTAGTTCGTCAGTTTTCTCGATTAATCTTGGCTGAAGTGTGTAAATTTATTGCCAAATTTGGGCAATGCAGTGATGCAGTCTGATGATGCGAGATATTTAAAGCGGTATTCTTTCTTTCGTATTCTTTGTACCAAGGAGTATAGTTACCATACGTGAAATTATAATTTTTTTTTACTACTTTGACATATTCCTGAGTCAATATTTCAGAATTTACAATTTGTTGAATATTATCTCTCATATGAGGTTTATGAATTTACCATTTTCCCCATCATATTACAGAAAAATCAGATCACGTTCCATCGATGTTCATCCAACTGAAAAGGCACTTGTTGTCACTTATGAATTAGAAGCATTAATTCTTGGTGATCTTGGTGATCCACTCTTGGGAAACAGAAAAGTGTGTAATATTTGTAGGATTTTATTTCTATTTTTGCTAGCATATGATATATTGTAAATTTATTGTACCAAAGGAACATTTATGAATGCCTTTCATTTTGTCATCTCAATTTTAGGAATGTCAAAAAATAATTCGATTGAAAAGTTTGAATGAAACTACTAATTGTGCAGCACTAGCCAAAGAAGTAGTTGAGAAATGTAGTCTTATTCATCCTAATAAATTAGAAGAAGTGAGACATTTAATATCATATTTGCAGAAGAGAAGAAGCACTGGGAACGGCAAGTTTTCATTGTTTGTTTTAAGAAAAAAAATGAATTGCTTTGGTGAAAGGATCTAGAGTTATCAAACTTATTACTGTGCTGGAGAAGATGTGATTGTATGATCATTGTCATCACAGAAAAAAGAAAATTTTAAGCTTTTCAGTTTCTGTGTGCAAATTGTTTAATTTTGAGTACTCATGCATATTTTTAAAATTATTTCCAATATTTTGCATATGTAATAAATCATATTTGTTATTTTATTAGTCATTCATGTAGTATGTTTATTAGTTGTGTTATATAGTACTCGTCTCTAGGTATTTCATCAGAACGTGGAGAGTCTCCCCGTCCAAGCTCTTCATGTTCTTCATCAGAGGGCCCCAATTCTAATTCAATTCTTCCAGAGAAAGTCAGTATTAATGATATTGAACAATATGTTGAACTGCTTTATGAAGACATTCCAGAAAAGGTCAACGGATCTGCCCTTATATTACAATTAGCAAGAGTACCTGATAACTTGGTTGAACTTGCAAATAATGGTGGGTTGTTAAAGTTTTTGTATTTAATTATACTACGATACATTTTAAACTTGGTTTATTTTGTTTCGCAGAATCAGCTCTGAGTGCCTTGTCTCGTGTGTTACGGGAAGATTGGAAAAAAAGTATAGAACTCAGTATAAACATAGTTTACATCTTCTTTTGCTTTTCTGCATACAGCCAGTTTCATAACATCGTATTACAATACAAAGCGAGTATTACTATAAACATTATAAACTGAAATTAAATATATTAAATTTGAGCTCATTGCATTAATATGGCTATTTAAAGATTAATCTTAAGAAATAGTCAAATAATTTTATTATATAATTAATAAATGTGTCACTTCTAATGTTTGTAGATTGGCTCTTTGTGCATGGAAATTCTGGATTATGAACTACGACGTTATGATCAGTGGAAAGACGAATTAGAATCTCGAAGAAAGAAATGTGAAATTAATTGCAGTTCAATTTTGCAAAACTCATCTGCTGCTGGAGATAACAATACATCATTGGTGGTAGAGTCAAAAGGACAAGAAAACAATAATGAAGTGCGAAGACGTGTTTTGGAAGGTATTTCTCATATACCAATTGCAGCAGGAGACAATCGGAGGAGAACTATGGAAGGCATCAGCACTCCAGTGGAGGTATACGATCATCGAAGGCGACATAGTGAAATAGTGAGAGCTTTCTCTCCAAATTCTATGAGAAATATGGATCCCAAAGATGAACATAAAAGAATAACTGAAGAATATGACAAAATGAAGCTTAAACTTCAAAATTTAATAAAGAAACAGGACCAACTTTTGAGAGGTATTACATATGAACCATTTGAACATACTAACAATAGTGATATGTAAATACTGTAACTTTTTCATGGTCAATTCTTTATAGTGAAAACGAAGTTGCTTACTTAAATATTTCTTGGATTCAGGGGTTTGTTCGAATATTAGCTTTGTAAATTTTGTAACAATGTTTTTGACACCAAAAACATTAGCTTTTTTGTCTTTTTCAGTAATTATTTATTTACTTCTCAATTTGGCTGAAAATACAAAAGTTGAAGATAAAATGCGGAAAAAAAATATCTGTGGAATGCTGGCAAAAACTCTAGATAGAGAAAATGCAAATTTACTTCATTTGGTTGTCACATTTCTAAGGAAACTTTCCCTTTTCAAAGAGAATGTTGATGATATGGTAATGTCATACTGCATTTTTTATTTCTGATATGGATGGGTCATGCTGCTATTTATATTTTCAGGAGCATATAATATATTTCTGTATTGTCTATTTCAGGCTGATTTAAATGTTGTTGAAAAACTCCCCAAAGTGTTGTTAATAAACAATCCTGAAGTAATTGAAGTCACTTTGCAACTCTTGTTTAATCTATCGTTTGACACTCATCTTCGTGAGAGAATGGTACGAGTTGGCAGCATTCCAAAATTAGTCAGTCTCCTATGTACGTATACGATAATGTATAATCTACATTTGCTCATAAATTTGTTGCCTTTGTAGGTACATTGTCATTGTTTTTTTACAGCTGACCAGCGATATGAAATAATTGTTCTGAAAATTTTGTATCATCTTAGCATGGATGATAGATGCAAATCAATGTTTACTTACACTGACTGCATTCCAATGGTACTGAAAAAAATATTTTTTTTCTTTATCTTCACTATAAATAATTTTGTATATAATTTGTTCTATTTGCTGATATAATTGTTATGTAGGTGATGAGCATGTTGCTTGAAAGTTCAGAAGAAGAGGAACACATGGAGTTAATAGCACTCTGCATTAATTTGGCAATTAACAAACGCAATGCTCAGATGATGGTAGAGAATAACCGTTTGCAGTGTTTGATGGAAAGGGCATTTCGAAATCAAGATTCTCTAATTATGAAAATGATACGAAATATTGCCCAACATGAAGGAACAAAACAAAATTTTGTTGTAGGTTTCGATAATATCCTCTTTCTTTCTTTTTTTTAATTGTGATATAAAATTTGAAAATGAATGTAATGTTTTATTAGGAATTTGTTGGTGATATTGCACAAGCTATTGTGCGCTGTGAGAATGAAGATTTTGTTGTGGAATGTGTTGGAGTGTTAGGCAATATGACAATACCTGACCTTGATTTCTCTCAAATTATGCAACGGTTCAATATGATACCATGGATTACAAGTGTATTGGTACCAGGTGAAAAATTGCCTTCAAATCTACTTTGAAGTGTGAGAGCATTACTGTAAGTGTGCCAGAATACTTAACATTTTTCGTGTTTGTATTTTTAGGAAAACATGAAGATGATCTTGTCTTGGAAGTAGTGGTTTTGCTTGGTACTGCAGCTTCTGACGAAGGCTGTGCAACTTTGTTTTGCAAAGCTGATGTATTGCTATCTCTTATTGAACTTCTAAAAGGTAGTTAACAGATATTGCAGTCTTGAATAATATTTTCTTTAATATAAAATTGTCATTGAAATTGATGAAAAATAATTTTGAAATTTTAATTGTAAACTGTTTACAGCTAAGCAAGAAGATGATGAAATGGTTCTGCAAATCATCTATGTTTTTTATCAAATATCACGTCATGTTGCTACTCGAGATTATTTGATAAAAGAAACTGGTATCCTTTCCTACAATGAAATTATTTCATCTTTCTGTAGAATTTTATTACTGCAAATAGAAAAGTAGATGTTTATCTTGTTACTTAATACTTTGAGAATGGTTCTTAACCTCTTAATCCGTCATGATAAAGTTAATCATTACAAACTCTTTAATTTGTAGCACATCATTTTGTTTTAAAAACACTGCTACTTTCCATGATAGTATGTTGGTCATGATTTATCAATTACATTATACAGGGAGAGCCACGTAACTTCAGCACCTCCTATAACTTTTGAACGGTTAAAGTTATTGCAATGCAGTTTCTGCAGAAGTGCATGAGGCAAGCGGGTTAATTGATATGTGAATTTTTTTCTATTTTATCACTTGTATTTTGTGAGGTATTAGAGGTAAATTTGTTTTTTCAAATGGAACTACACATATTTTTTTAATCTATCTTGACGAGCATAAAAAGACAAATCGAATGATATACATATTGCATATGTCAGATAAGTATTCTTTTGAGTAATTTTGATTTTTTTAAAACTAGTGTTCAAAGGATATTTTGAATGTAACAGTCTGCCACATAAGGTCGCGCACCATTCCCCTTGCAAATGCACACCCGGGTAAGGAAAGGGATCTTAGTATTTGATGATACTAAACATATTCCAAATATTCACAAAACTGTTGCAGTTTTTTCCTGAACTCTGCTTTCCATTCTTCTGCATTTACATATTGTTTATATTACTTAAGGATTGAAAATACTGACTTGTTACAAGTTGCATGTATTGAAATATGATTGTTTGTTATTTCAACTTCATGTAAAGGAGGAGCACAAGATATTAATGGGATCTTGAAACTAATCACACTGCAACAGTTTTGTGAATATTTGGAATAGTTAGAATCTTTGATGAATATTTAGTATCTTCAAGTACTAAAATCCCTTCTTTTACCCGAGTGCATTCTAGCTGGGGAGCACTGCATGATCTTGTGTGGCGAACTGTTACATTCAAAATATCCCTTAAACACTAGACGCAGAAAAATGAAAATTACTCAAAAAAATGCTTATCTAACATGCAACAATATTTATATCATTGGACTTGTCTTTTTATGCTCTTCATGCTAGACTGAAAGAATATATATAGTTCCTCCTAGACTCCTTGGAGAAGGACATGACGTTAGTAATGTATGTATGTACTTCGGCACAACAGCTTCTTATGGGCCAAGGCCTACCGACAGCATCCTGTCCTTGAGGCCAAGGATTAAGGGGTATGTGTGGTTAGCACATAGACATCCCTATGCCATACGTACCTGGTCTTCTCGAATTGAAAAGTAAACTTTCTCATTGTCACACAGCAACAGATACTGGGACATTGCAAGGAAACCGCACACTATAATCTGCCCTGACCTGGAATCGAACCCAGGATCATGTCATGAGAAGCGAGTACGCTGACCAGTGAGCTACCAGAAGGGCTTGATGTTAGTAATAAAAGAAATTAAAAGACATGGAAGAGATGGCATAAACAAAAAAAAAGAAAGTAACCAACTTGACATGCATAGAAGCAATGAATATGTCGCAAAATAGAATCGCTTGGAGAAAACTCACAAAGGAAGTGACAACAAAAAGAAAAAGACATTTTGAAGCAGAGGCTGGAAACCATCTGCTTTGAATATCCTCTTAAAGGATCACCAAGGATCACTTGCAATCTACATATTACTACTACTATACACAGAATAGTATAAATTATATAGAGAAAGTTGTATATGGAAAATCGATTTAAAAATTTTAATGGAAATACAAGTTTTGAGCACCTTGAAAACGAAAACGTAGTTGTTTTTTTTTAAACTTCTGTCTGTATCCGCCTCTTCTTCAGTCAGTCCATCTGTGAAGAACAATAGTGCGTAAACTGTCTGTGATCTTTTTTTCCAAAATGAAATGGCTACAATTGATCTGACTCTAAGCTCAGTGACTTTTAAAACATTTCTTTAAAATTCAGAGGTACTCTATATGAAACCCATGGGACTTCTTGACAATTTTGTCAAAAATTCCTTCACATCTCTCTTTAAATTTCTTGTAGGAAGGAATTTTTGAAATTCACTCACAGAGTTGGCACACGTGAAATTTTCATTGTTAACAATAAATTTTCTAAAATTGCAAATGTTTGACATTTTTTGGACTCCCTTGAACTACTACATTATAAAAAATAGAGACTTTTTTCTTCAAAAGAAATGTGTTCTTCACAATTGGTTTTTAATTAAAGTCTAATATAGTTTTTGCAAATATTAGTTAAATATTAGTTTGCTTTTAACTTGTACTAATTGGGCAGAAAAATATGACAAACACCATTTTGGTGTAATATTCCTGGGAATTTTGGTGTAATCTTTTGATTTATCAAAAATTACACAAATGTAGTTTTTTTGAAACATGTCTTTGCTAATACAGACATTATGGGCATTGATTCAATATTTCATTTGTAAGTACAAATGTTTCAAATGATTTTGATTGAAGTTTCTCAAAAAGACAAACGTTTTCTGTTAAGACAAGCTCAAAATGGCGTGTGTTATGAAACACTCAAACAACATTTTGTCAAATTTGGCTCCAAAGTTTTCAATGAAAATTTACAAGCAGGACATTTCCTATAATATTCTGTTATATTTCCGTTGTACTCCTAGGGAACTGAAAATGTGGAATGGGTGTGCGCAGGGCAGAGTAGGATGGGGATAGCAGGTAGGCTAGGTGGAGAGGGATGAATGGAAATAAAATTACTTCCATTTTATATGAAAGAAATGATTTATTCCTTTTCCTGACTAATAGGTGATTGTGATAAATAAATGCCCTGTCAATACCAGGTTACTTCTGCTAATTACATCTATAACAATTAAATTCTGTGTGAAAATATTGATCGATGAATGTCAGCTTTTCAATTAACATAGAGCACCAGGAAAGTGTCTCTGCACTGAGTGTGCTCAGAGCCTCCTATTAAAAATTGCATTTATGTTGGTAGTAACCAGATCACTGGCAAACAAGTGAAGGGGACAACACTTCCAGCATCTGCTATGATTGTGGTGAGTATGCAATTTACTTTTTACATGCTGCAGCTCGTGCTACCAACATAATTTCTATTGCTAGCTCTCTCACCAGATTTTTGATAATCCAAAGTACCAGGAAATAAACTCCTTCACGTATCTTAGCTCAAGAGTAAATAAGAACAATGTAATTGAAGACGAGATAACTGAAAGGATTGATGCAGGGAACAGGGCTTACTTTCACAATATAGATCTATTCAGAAGTAAGCTACTTTCAAAAAGGTGCAAAGCTCTAACTTAATAAAGTTGCAATAAGACCTATAGTAACATATGTGGCAAAGACCTGGACCCTAAAGGGTATTAGTTTTCTATTACCTTTGGTCCCAGCTAGCTATACTAACTTGCCACATACTCTTGCCAGCTGCTATCTATCGCCGCCCAAAGCACATTTCTTTAAAATTTTCTTAATTTTTTGTTTTCCTAATTGTGGAACGGAAATATTATTTTAAGAATATTAAAGAACAGTAAAACCTTGTCAATAAATGGCAATTTTCTTTGAAATTTTTGGAGCCTTTTTAAGCGCTACTGTAAATTCTAAATTTGAAGCTCTTTTTCACAGAAAATGAGTTTCATTATAAATCATTTGAAGTACTTTAACTCACAAGTACTATAGTGATTACAAATTGCTGAAAACAGTATGAGAAATCTTTCAAAAAAATTACATCTGTGTAATTTTTTTAAAACAAAAAAATACCCCGAAACGAACTTTGTGTCATATTAAAGAGTGCAATTGTGTGTTTCTGAAAATGTGGAATTTTCAGCTAGTTTTCACAGAAAACTTGAGATTTCAAGAAATTAGATGACATTATTTAGAGCACATTTACTCATAAATATAATAATGTGAACAAATTGCTGCAAATATAAATATTAATGCAATGAGAGACAGGTAAAAATAAAAAATAAAAAACACATTTTTGTAATTTTTGGAGAGAAAAAAAGATTGGAGCAATATGGTGTTTATGTCATCTTATAGAGTTCATTTAGCACTACCCCTACCAAAAGTTTAAAGAAAAAATTTCGAGTGGTTTTTGAGAAAATTTTGATAATGTCCGGGGAGCTTCTTGTAAAGTACCCCCAAATTCTGAAGAAAGTTTTTCAAAATCATACCCCTTCAAGTCGAGCCAGATTGACCCGGAAATATCGATTTTGAAAAAATTTATACGAATGGTTTAGGTACTAGAGGTGTTCACAGATTTGTCTGGCTGATGGACTGAAACATATTGTGAAGAACTTTTTTTTTTTCGGTATCTTGGGCCCCCAAAACACATATTTCTGTTGAAATCTCAAAATCGATTTTCTACAGCATTACATAACTTTCCCTATACTACGTACATTACTCCATATATACGTTCATATATCGGAAAGTAAAAACATAGCAAATCACATTATATCACTTCAGCTTGGCTGTTTTGGACACCTATGTCGAATGGAAAAAATAAATGAATGGTCAAGAAAAGTTACAATTGGTACCCAATTGCAGCAAGAAAGAAAGGGAGACCAAAAATCAGATGGAAAGATCTTTTGAAGAACATTAAGAGACTAGGGATTAGGAAATGGCATGAGATGGTTCAAAATAGAAGAAAATAAAAAGCAGAAAACGATCAACCCATGACATTCAAGAGAGTGTTGTAGCACCTTAGAAGAAGAAGGCGCTGTACAATATTCATGAAATTTTTTATACTGTGTATAACTCAAAAACTCTGTTCAAGATTTTTACAACTGCATTCACATTTAACACTTAATTTTTAAGGTTATAGGCCTCAAGTTGAGTTCCTCAAACTGTAAGGGACAGGAAAGAACAAAAGGATTATGTATATCCAAATGGGTTCACAATTGTAGTATGTACGGAACATACAAAACTATAGAATTCACCTTGGTTCTTGTTGCCTGTAGTTTCCAGCATTTAATCTGTCGTGTCCTGTACTTTGTGCTATTCACATGGTATAATTACCCAGCAAGAATAAAATTCCCTCATTTGGTAGATAGGCAGGTTTTGGCTTCCCAACAGTCCAACTGTTCAAATTGAGCTTTACCCCCCCCCCCCCCCCCCCAATAATAAAAAATATAAAAATTAAAAAAATGTAAAAACCCATTGATGTGCCATGATAAAAATTGAAAAAGGGCGTACCAGGTATATATGAAAGAAATACCCAGTTCCCGAGTCCCCAGAATTCTTGGTGGCGTTTCATAAAATACAATTACATAAACTGGAGTGCTCTATAACCTGTAAATATTTTTAAATTTGTAACTATTTTCGTTTTTATTGTTTTTGTAATGCTTGTTGCTCATATCACACACAGGGACAGTACCCTATTTGGACCATGTACACATCTAGCTATTTCACGTTTTTACTGATGTTTAGCATAAACAAATAAATAATATAATTTCAATGTTTTCTAATTACTTTTTGGCTCCCCTGGTTATGTTAAAAAAGTTTGAAGCAAATATAAAAGAATTAATTATATAAATTTCTCGTGAAGGGATATCATGTTACATTTTGGCCAGGTTTGACTACTCAGTGAAAACAATGGTTAAGTTACTAAAACTGTTAACACATTCTGAAAACTTAAACCTTTATTTTTGACATCTTCATAAAGTTACTTATATGTTTCTTTAAAAAAAACTTCAGAAGCACCTGCTTATCTTATAGATCTCATGCACGATAAAAATGCCCAGATTCGAAAAATCTGCAATGCATGTCTGGAGATCATTGCAGTAAGTATTAATAAGAACTAATAACCAGATTTGTTAGAGTTACAAAGAAGAGAGGAGAATAATTACTTCAAATTCTACTTCAGTGACATTTCTTTTCATTGTTCTTTTCATACATGTTATGGGAAGATTATGTAGCTATAGAAACAGTTTTGCAAGTAATTTGTTTTCACATTTATTACATTATTTTCTTCTAGATTCAATTTCCTTGTGCATTTGCAATATTTTCTTTGTTTAGATCAGCCTGTTATATTAGTGATATTATAATAAGACAAATATTAGCTATTCTTCTCAAATATATTGCCAAAAATATTATTAATATTACTATTATTATTATTGTTGTTATTTGATTGTAATATGTCAACTAGAAATTATGTCAATTGTTAATTGGTCACTGTATAGACTAAGCTTTGTTTGTGTGTCCTACTATTTGTTGATTTGATTTGTCACTACAAGTCTTCAACATGCTAATTAAGTATAACCTGATACTCATTTTTGCCTGTTGCCAATTGCCATCTAGTTTAATTTATTTACAATCCATTTGCTAGTTTAGAGAATAATTGGATGATTTTGTTTTCTTTTTGCCTGTTTGAAAAAATGTAAAATGTTCCTGTTACTCTCATTCAGTTTTGTTAATTGTTCACTGTATGAACTGATTTTTGTTTTTGTGTCCTATTATTTAATTTCTAATTATTTATAATTGGACAATTCAACTCGTGTTAATGTCAGCTGCCATTTGGCTTATAAGTTCTATTTGTTTCTTGATTTGTTAATTTAGATAATTTTATTTTGCTTTGCTTGTTGATTTGTCACTACAAATTTTCAAAATGTTAAATAAGTATAACTTATTTTTCATTTTAGCCTGTTGCCAACTGACATCTGTTTTTGTTTATTTACAATTTATTTGTTATTTTAGATAATTTAATGATTTTGATTTATTTTTGCCTGTAGAGTTTCCTTGGAAAAAAATCTAAATTTCAATAGAAACAATTCACATATCATACAGTAACTGGCAAACAATACAGATGATGTGTGAACTGTAATCAACAACGGTAATACAAAAAAGGAAAGAAAAAAACAACAAACAAAACAAAACAAACCTACTATGTAACACACCCCTCTCTGACAAGTACATAAAGTACTTAGAGAGGGTTTGAAGTGTACTGAATAAGATAAAATTAATTTAATAAATATATTTAAATTTAAATCTGATAAGACCAGAATTTTTATTGAAAGGTTAAACAGGATGTAATGCATGTAATATAGTCAAGCAAAATTGGTATTCTTTCTTATTGTTTTTATGGTGATGGTTTTTGTACACTGTCAATGTAATTCTTTTGGAAATAAATAAAAATTTATTATTATTATTGTAGGAGTGTAATAAGGAATGGGCAGAGAGAATCAAATTGGAGAAGTTTCGTTGGCATAATTCTCAATGGCTGGAAATGGTTGAAAGCAGTGTTGTAGAAGAGCCTGCTTATGGAATGAGTGGAGATGTTGATGACTTGTCTTCTTTCTACACTGAAGACATGATACAAAGAGCTCTCATGTATCCATCAGGTAGTGTGTTTTAATTAATTTCTTTTGTCAAAAATGTTCAAATATTTGTTTTTAGGATGATGTGTAAAAGTAACTTACAATTACATAGGTTCTGAAACTGATCTAGATCAAGAAGAAAATATAACAGCAGACAACAAAACAATTAATGACCCTCTTACTCGGCCAAGAAGCAGGTAAATATGATTGGTAATTTGTAACCTGAATTAACAATTTGCTTATTAATGTTCTTGCTTGTTTATGGTGCTGGAGCTTGATCTTTAAATGTCATACTGAATCTTGCTTTTTTTTCTTTTTTTATTAATCTGTTCATTTTGTGTTTTTCATATAAAATACTGTTATGCTTATCCATTTACCCAGGTATTGAAAAACATACCAAAGATCTTGAATAGGCAAACAGTTTGTTTCAAAACGAAATTCACGTTTCGTGCTATAGTACTACTGTTCTATTTCAGACATAGTCATGAAATGGAAGCAGAGTTTGGGGATCAGCTGTTCCACAACAAAAGTGGTCTCTCCACCAGTAATAGTAGTGAGGATCTTGTCCGCAATGGTCTGAACAACCTTGTCCTTGGACCTCTCCTGTCATCTGACTCCGACCTTGAGAAAATGGAGGACTCTCAATATGTTATGATTTAATTGGCTTGGGTCTCTCAAAAGGTTGCATTGCTGACTTTTTCTTGCCTAGCAAAGAAAATTATTGAGTATTTCCTGCACCAGCTCTCATACATTGGTATTCATTTTCCAAAAGAGCAGTGTGCTTAGTGCTGCTTATTATGTATTGTGCAATAATTATTTCAAGACAACGTTACAGTGAAAATTTACTGTATCTACTGATAAAATCTTATCTTTTAGGGATCTTAATTGTTCTTCTTTTCTTTATTTTATTTTATTAGAAAGGAATTAACTAACGAAAACCATGTGTTTGTATATATGGTTGAATATTAATAATTTGCATGAATGTAATTTAATTTCATGTGTATTTAAAGTTTCTATGTATTATTTAACATTGATACATATATTTGAAATCTAGTCAATTGTTCTGTACATATTATTACTTCTATATTAATTAGTTGATTGCAGTTATATTTGTGTGCTTTTGCATAGTGCATGCACCTTGCCCTATTGTGCCAGAATTACATGTATTCCGTACTACATTTAATAGTAAACTCTCCATACGGTAGAAGCGCTTGCATTAGGAATACTGTAGGTATAGCATATTATTTTTATCCTTTTATGTACAATTTTTTGTCATTGTTTAAATATGTTTGTCCCTCCTAGTCAAATGAGAGAACAGAAGTACTCTGTGCAATTTGTTTTTCAAAGTCAGCCTTGTACCTTAATGGTGCAACTAAAAGCAACAGTGCAAATAAAATGGAAGTACAGAATGAACCTACTTCCTCAAATTTATATGGAGATTTTACTTTATATACAAATTTATTTTTGTTATATTAACCCACTTTATGTAAGAAATATATCCATATAAAGGATTCTTTCACACATCAGTATTGTGGTTTTATTTGCTTTCTGTTCCCTTTCTAAAACAGCTTCAACATGTTTGTTTGGTGAAGTGTAATGGAACAGCTGCTGATCGCACCTGCCTTTGCCAAGACTTGTTGTAAACATCTGTGTCAAACGATGGCAGCTTGTGAGACTTACCATTACTGTAAACAAAGAGTAGATATAATACTCTGCATTACAGCAGATCTCATTTTGGCTTAGAGTTCATTTGAAAGCAGAACCATGCACTATCTTCTAGTTTTAACTGTTGCCCTAATTTGGATGTTATATATAACATTTGCTGTGCCACTTAATTCGGTAAGTAATTACAAAATTTTTCTTAATGTAGACATATCTTTTTAAAGAATAGTATTAGCATGTACATCCAACTTACACTAAAATGTGTGATCAAAAAGTACTTCTTTTTATTTCTTTAGAATTGGAGAAAAAATATTGGGCATATTTTGAAGTTACTAAGTTGCAATTCATTCATTTATAAAATATTACTTAATTATGACAAAAACTACTTTTAACTAATAATTGTGTGTGTTAATGCTTGAACTTTTCGTAGCGTGAACGTCGTTACCTATACTTTTGGTACCCTGGAGCAAATACTACTAATGTAAGTATTTCACTAATTTCATGCATTTCAGTTGATTTAAGATAACACTTGTAATTTATATATGTGGTTTGCAGTACACTTTGCAGTTGGTTCCACTAGGGACTGCACTTTACAGCCCAACTCCATATTACTTTGGCTAATATTCAAGAATATACAACATAATGATTTCTTGAGATATAAATACTACTTTCTGGGATATTCATGTCAGACTTATAAAGAATTGAATAAATGTTCTGCACATTAAAGATCATTGTTTTAATAATAAATTCCTAGTATCCTTTTCAGGGTTATTATAACTTTCTCCTGTAATTTTCTCATATTTCAAACAAAAATGCAAAGAATTGAAAATCCTAATTCAAATTCCACCGAAGTAATTTTTCACCTTTTTTCAGAAGGAAGAATTAATTAATTTGAAATTTTTTAAAAAGTTTTTATTCACTGGTTGCGTAAGTAAGATAATGTACGCTTTTCATGACACACATGGAACATGGAAAGAAATACAGTTTCTCTTCTTTAATATATCCGTAATTTAAGTTTTATTTGAAGTTAGTTAATAATGAATGACCGATGAGTTTTGAAATCAAGGTCCGTTGTGACAACAAATTCAGTTTTTCTCATTGTGATGTTTACAAGACAAAATGTACCTTTAACCTTTAATTACAATTCTAAATATATTTTCGTTTTGAAAATTTCATGAACCATGGATTTGCTATGTTCAAGAAAATGTGAAAATCAGAATTTCCTTTGTCATTAAGAAAGTTTTGGAGATGTTAAAGGAAATACCTTAAACTTCAAATACAATTATAATTTTTTCATGACCATCAAGAGTACTACTTGAAAGATAGCATTATGTTGTAGCATCATGTTTTGCCTTTAAAATGCTGGAACATGTACTGGTTGAAACAGTGCTTATCTATAGAATCAAGACCGCATCCTGTAAAATACTTCAGAACAGAAACCTTGTATTATTGAGACAGCAATTGATATTTTTCCAAAAATCTTGTCTGTAAGAGATTCCTTATGACATATAAAAAGTTTCTGCTATGCTTAATTATGAAATTGTAAACAAAATCTGCCCATTTTGTTATCTTAGCAACCAGGCAATAAAACACTGATTTTTCTCTTAAACATGTCCATTGGTCGGGCTGTATTTGCACTTAATGGTCTTTGGAAAGAAATTATTACTGTCAAAAGTATCACAATGAATGTTTTTTATGGAAGAACGTGCCTCAGTAAGAAAAATCCCCTTGATTCAAGTCTGATGTCAGTATAAGAATTAGCAGTTTAATTTTCAGTCAAGAACACTGATGAATCAAAAAAACACAATTAGAGCAGTCATTTGACAACCTCTTAGGTTGCTAATTCTTGTGGAGTGTTCATTACATTTTTTAGGAATGGGTGAAAAATGACTGATAGTATTGGGAGGGGGGGGGGACAGCATAGAGCCATGTAACTCCCACACACAACACACAAGCCAAGAATGTTTGTAGTTTTATTCAGTTTATCAAAAGTAATTACCATACATAGATCTCATGACATTCAAAGCAGTTTTTGCATTATGAATATAATTGTACATTATTTCAACCTAACAAGTACCAAAAACTCGAGAATATTTTCTAGAGTCCAAGCTGACCCTCACCGCCCCTAATTTTTGATGGAGCTGCCCCTGGTGCCTGAAGCTGTGAAATGAGTAAGCATCAAACTGGAAAATCCTTGAGGGGAGGTAGATGGAGAGTTAATGGTCAAAGACAAGCGTAGCTAACAGAATAAATTGTGTAAGCGTCTCCAAATTTTTTGAAGGATATGACCATTTAGGACAAGGTTTTACTGTCTTTTAATATTCTAAAAATAATATTTCTGTTCTACTATTAGGAAACCGAAGAAGTAAGAAAATGTTTAAACAAATGTACTTTGGGCGGGGATAGATATTAGCGGACAAGAGTATGTGGCAAGTCCATATAGCTAACAGAGTCCAAAGGAAATAGAAAACTAATACAGGGAAAGTCTGTGCCATTCTGTAGCACCTTAGACATACTAACAACTCAAATATGTAGGTCATTTGCTTATGCAAAAAAGATTTCTATAATTCAGGAACAATAATGTCCATGGTCAAATGTTTCTAATCTTGCTTTGTTGGCACTATTATTCATTATTCAACTAATTATGGTTAAAATGTGGGAGAAAAATTCCAGAGCTCAAGAAAACATGCACAGATTGTACTTCTCTATGCGTCTTTTTTTATTTTTACAGCTCAGTGACAAAATAATATTAAAAATCAAAATGAAATTTGAATCTTGATTGCCTCATTTATTTCTTCTTAGGTTCCTTGATTTTACTAACTTGTTTGTATTTTTATGCTTTAATAATACACTATCTTAAGACAACCTCAATTTTATTTTGTTTTGGACAAGGTATGTATTTAATATTAATTTATTTATTTTTGATACTTTGTTCAAATATTGTTGTTCTGGATCATTGTTTCATAATAATAGTGATTTTTCAAACAATCTATGACAAGTCAATTTGCTGAAGCAATACATTATTTTAAAATAATTACATCATACAAAGCAGGATAATAGGTTTGGTGTGTGTACCTGTTAAAAGACAAGATCTGCTGATTATTCCTTCAGATGTTCCTGAGCAATCCATCTTTTTTTTGTCTTCCTATAGTTCTTCGCCCTATGGGTTTATATTTTAAAACTGCGTTAGGAAATATTTCCACTTGCGTTCTTCACACACGTGAAAGCCATGACCTCTGGTTCTCTTTAATGTCATCCACTATATTTTTTGCTTTGTTTTTTTCCCTTCTGATTTCAGTGTTGTTGTTTTTTGTCGATCTAAACGTTTAATTCTTACCAGGTGCCGGAAAAGTGTCATTTGAGTGGCTTCTAATCTCTGACAGTCTCTTTGTTTTAGTGTCCATATTTCTGATCCACTCATTGACATTGGATTAGATGTTATGTTGTGTATACTTGAGTTTTGTCTCTGCTACCATATCTTTTCCAAAGTTTTTCGTGATTATTCCATTTACCCCATTATATTTTTGAATTTTTCTTTCTTGATCTTTAGAATTTTGTCCAATGATGTTTCCTAGATACATAAATATTGCTACTTGTTCTATTATTTTTCCATCTATAATAATTTTAATGCTCATTTCTTTGCCTTGGTTGTAGTCTTATTTGTCAAGATTTCATGTTGTATGTTAGGGCTATTTTATGAAGTTCACAATTATTTCATGAATATGATTGTTCTTTGTTCACCCTTACAATTACTTGCATAAATAAATTCACATTTTTATACTTAATATATTTAGTATTTTAATTGTAAGATTGTAGTTATTACAAACAAGACTATTTTATATTTCATATTATATTACTTAACTTTAAATATTGCTAAAGATACATTTACGTATCTAGTAAATAAATTGCATTAAGTAGTGCCTTATTACAGTAATTAACACTTAACATTATAAATTATGAACAAATAATGTAATAGAATGTAAATTTAATTGTTAATTAGCATCTTGTGATATCCTCTGGTGTTTATTTCTCCTAGTGAAGAAGTATCCGTATGACCTACTAGTAATTATGGTACAGTGCTGATTAACGCTGAAGAGTTCTTTAAGAAAAAATCATTCGTTAGTTTATTATTTTTTTATTACGTTAATATTCATTAACCTGCAAGGGATCTTATAGAGGCATTGCCCTATGTATTAGTACACTACAGTACCGGCAAGGTATAAGCGACTGACAGTCCGATGCGCTGTTGACACACATTACTACGCTCATGGCACCACCTACCTGACTGATAAATTAAATCTCACCTGAACACTTACTGACAGACGACGTCACGTCTTGGTAATATGTCCATAAGTTTCGCCAAAGCCGAAGCCCCGAATTCGTGTGGGTGAGATGAGCGGCAATGCTGAATGCTGGCTGTGAGAGTAAACAAATCATCGCAAGCCGATTGCTTCTACAGAACGGGCTACGTGATGTACCACAGCACGTGGCGAGAGAACTGTCAGAGTCGCTTACATGTTGTCGGTGTTAGTAGTACATCTCTTTTTGGCAGTATTGTTGATTAATACACATGTATAATTGATAGATAATTTGCTTGCTTAGTATTATGCTGGCATGTATTTGTATTCTTTTTATAAATATTACTTTCCCTTAGAACCAACTTGGTAATTTGAAGAGTGGTCTACACGATAAGCTCAACCTTTACTATTTTCCTTACAATCAGGGGCACCCAGACAAAACATGAGGGCTAGGGGCATCTACATCAATCGGAGCTAATACTTATTTCGAAGAAAAGTTCCGCCCCAACCCACGCACGAACCCAAATGAATCCATCATAGAAATGTGTAGAGGTTAATTTGAATTAGAAAGACGTTTATTTATTTTGAATGAAAAAAAGGTCCGGGGCCCGAATGAAGTCGATGCCTGGTGCAAGTCGCAACAGCTGCCCTCAGCCCTATCTAGGCATTCCTATTTACATTTCACTTTTGGATTTTGTATGTCCTCTGTGTTTTGACACGTTCCCCCAGAATACCATTCTCCTTGTAGGAACTGAGTGACTACATACATTGAGAAGTGTATACCTTTTTGAAAGATATTATAGTTCTTTTTACCAAATGTTTCTAAAAATTAGTCGAACGTTTAGCTACACAAAAAGCTCCGCTATGCTTCAAGCAGCCGGTGCTATCCAGTGCTATCGTTCGAATTGACTACAATGCTTCATAACGCAACCAAATCGACCAACCCATTCCCGCTCTTTTCACTCATCAAATACTTGAAGCACTCTCCATAGTTTGCTTGCAAAGCTACCAGAGTCGCTACGCTCGCGTATCTCCAAGCCAATGGTATTTCTGTGAAAAAGGAAGTTCTAAATACAGCCACTAACACTTACATATTCTCTCCACAGAGAGCGCGACGTTTTGTTCCTAGGAAGCGAATTCCTTAGGCAACGCTGGGCAACGCTTCTACTGTATGAGGCCTGATGTGAACACACATATAATCAATTTTATTATAACAAATTGACTAATCGAATGCGATGAAATTGCAATAAAGTAAAACTTATATTTTGGTATTCTATTAAATCATATTTTTCAACGGAATACTACCCTACATATTACTTGTGACGTTGAAGCAGAGAATTTCATGCACATATCTAGCAGAATAAAATGATGTAAGTTGTATAAATTTGCAGAGAAAATGATTACAGGTAATTTAACTTTCACATTCCCCTTCTGTTGGTAAAAAAAAAGAGAAAAAACGCAGGGCTCGTCCGGGATTTGAACCCGGGACCTCTCGCACCCTAAGCGAGAATCATACCCCTAGACCAACGAGCCATGCTCACAATGACAGTACAAAATAAAAAAACAACTTTTTATATAGTCATTTGTTTTCTCAAGTTGTGATGATAATTATATTATATTGATATATACTCTTTGTTAACAACCAAATTTAATTGACTATTAAGTTGTGTTACAAAACTGTACTATATGCACACGCACACGCGCACACACACAGTGAAGCAACTACCCTTGTATCTCCTCGACCATGCAAGATATGCCGGTTGGACAGACGCATGGTGGTATTTCGACCATGGGCAGCCGGTTGCATTAACAGGGGCTACTTGGTTACAGCATACTTCGAATTTGCATAATTTTTTGCTACGAAGATACAGGTCAATTTTTTAAATGAAACCCTATGCTAAATTTTAGCGTATTGTAATGGGCTTAAAAAGACAATTTCAAATATGCGTACATCTTTGTATTTGAGGGAATCGTTTTTTAGAAATTAATGTGTTTTGTAACGTATTTTTTCACTGTTACAGTGATTTTCCATTCGAACTTTTGTCACTCAAATACCAGCTATTGCGCTATTTTGACATCTATGACAACATGCGCGGATCCACGGGGAGGAAAATCCCCCCCCCCCCCCCTAAAAATTTTCAATAACTATTAATTTTAACTTGTCACGAGACTTTCAAGCAAAAATATTTTTGGAGTATCATTAAAACGAATAAAAGTATAGCAGCATGAGTTGAGTGTAGACAGCGACATATTTACAAAATCTGTAATATGACATATTCGACGAAAACATTTTGAATTTCCCCTCCTGATATTCGTCTCTGGATCCGCCCCTGGTAACATCATATTCTGTTATAAATTTCAAGTGCTTGAGTGGAAAAAAATCTTTACTGAAACACATCAATTTCTAAACAACTATTCGCTCAAATACAAATATGTACACACACACATTCACAAACACCTGTATGTATATGTATGTATGTATGTATATATATATATATATATATATATATATATATATATTTATATATATATATTTATATATATATATATATATATATATATATATATATGAATCGATTTAAGTAAACTAATGAATATATCCATGGGACCGACTTTGAGACATCCCTAACGGTTCCGAATTTCTTATTAATTCTCATAAATCGTTCGCCAGAAAAACTCTTATTGGCTAGCTCTGGTAACAAAACAGTGGATAAATCCTGTTACTAAATTTAGAGAAAAAAATCCTGTAACACGTGGTGTGGTTAGAAGCCGAGGGGTGGGCGGCAGCACGGGTCGCACCATCCGTGTATCGTCAACTAGAGGATGCAAAGTTATTTGGAGATTTCCATAACGGGAAATCGAGGGCTAAGAGCAAGATTCGTTTCTGCGTTGTCTGACGTACTTCCAACAAATAGAAAACCAACTGCATTGTTGAAACAAACGAAATTTAATGAGAAATTTCATATACACGAGTATCCATCTTCCTCCTGACCAGTCGCCAGCACAAATGTCTCGCATTTGCCGTATTGCCTTAATGCAAGGAATTCATATGGCTTCCTATGCCCCTCCAAAACAACAAAAAACATAACAAAACAGTGATAATGTTCTCCACATAATGCCGTCTAATACCTCAAATTGAAGTCGTACTGAACAACAAAACAATCTAAAATCTGCAAAATCAAAACCAATGATCGCTAAACCAATATCGCTTGATACCATAAAGGCAATCATCTCGCATGAAAATTCAGCACTATTACCTTCCAAAACGATTGAACACATTAATTACAAAACACATTGATTATCAATCTCTCACCGCCATTAGTTCTGGAGAAACAGTTTCCTCACAAAAAATCGCAGTTTCGTGCCACCGGACGTGAATTCTAAGTCTCCAATTGCATGTCTTTATTTTAAACCTGCATGATGTCTCCTTCCTATTCCCAGACCATTCACCCATAAGTTACGCTCGATGGATATTGTTATTCAATTTCTCCGATTTTCCATCCCCTCTCTAGCATAAGTTCCTCGACTTGAAACAATACTTACCCTTGACAAGAAAAATCACTATTAAGTTCTAAATATCACGTGCACTTTACATTCCCTCAATTTTCTATGCCTAGTTCACTCTTGAAATCCTCAACTATGTCTCGTTTTTTCATGGGAGCATTTTTATATCCATCTTAAATGGTTCCGACAAAGAAGTGACAAATAAATTCTCCTGAGGGTACTCTTCGTAGAGGCGTGACTCCTTCTCCGCGGTGTCGACTTCAAGATAGCGGCGCACGGTGGTTGATTTTCTTCATCTAGAGGTATTAAAATATTATCAAGAGAACGGTAAAGCCGACGGTGTTGAAAATGATCAGAATTGTTCCTTGTGCCATTTTCCATTATATTGTAATGTAGGGGCGAAATATAATAATAAATTCATTGCCCTCGAGTCTTGTTAAGGATTGCCAGGTTATCAATGTTGGAACTACTTAAGAGATACTGCATGCAATTGCCTACTCCTACTAAAGGTTCATGTGACACTAACTCAAAATGAAATATTCTTATTCATAGCTAACAGTGCAAATAACAATTATAAAGAATAATAACAAAGAAAAGATACAATAGTAGACATTAATCGCTCTCTGAATCTGCTATTCTACTTTCACGTGGCACATCACCTCCAGGAACACACTCAACTTCAAAATATCCGTTGGCAGCTGTTCAGTTTCCTTAGTTGATAGTGGCCAGATGCTTGTCATTACTGAGTCAGAAGAAATCAATAGGAAATGAAGCAGATCTTCATTGCCACGTATTCTACATGATTTTCGAGTATTTCTTTCTCGATATGACTTGAAGTCTTTGTGACGGGCTTCCTGCGTGTCTTCGGACAGTTGTCCTATTGGGACAATTATTTCATTAATGATATGAGTGCCATGAATTAATATTTTGTGTTCTGCTACAAGCGTGAAGTACCCGTCCGAATAAACTGACAAACTTTTTCTGTTTCAACAGCGTTTTTTTCTGAAAGCTCCTGTAGTCACATCATATCCGCTTCTCAATGCTTGTAAAACAACAGAGAAGCGGCAAATGAGACTTCCATCTATTCAAGTGATGTTAGTATTTTGCTCCAGATTATGGAAAAATTGCTAAAGAGTGTTCACATCTTTCGATGTACCACTTCCTTGTTTTAGTATATCCATAAAGAGTCTCAATTTCTTTCGAAATTTGACAATTATTTGCATTTTTCTGGAACCTTACAGTATCTTTTCTTCATATCCACGAACCCGCCATTTTATAAAATATAGTCTATAAGAAATGTGAAGAAGGACCTCGAAGAAACGATTTTGAGTATGAAAGACCAAGATAAAAAGCTTCCTTACAGCAAGGTTTTTAAAATAATTTCTTTCAGATTGTTCATTTGCTTTGGAGATGCATAATAAATATAGAACTTCTGAGAGGAGGCTTTAAAATAAGTGAATTACACACTTTTCTCATATATATTTCAATAATTTGTGATATACAGAGATATCTGCACCTCCAATATTCAATTTTGTTGCTTGAAACTTCTGCATTTGTCCTATGTGTTGTCACCTTCACAAATTCGAATTAAATGGGACTAAAAAATCTCGGTGAAATTTTCACCTTTTTGTTCTCTTCAAACACGAAGATAATTCTTTTACTTGTCTACCTTTCGTCGTTTTTTGTGCTTCTTCCTTGACACACAACATTTCGTCGCCCAGTTATGCTGCGTTCCTTGTCGCGAATCTGTATACAATTCTGTTACAAAGCCTTCCATTTGTCAGCAATTTGGCAGGTGAATCTCCAGGTCTTCGCACATAATACTGCCTCTGGAATACTTACAAGAACATTACGGGAAACATACTGCATTAGCATTTTTATATTCTGTAAATCTGTTGCATGAGAGAGTTCACACTCACGCAAGAGCTCGAATAGTTCCCGTCGAGTGACTGTACAAGCAAGTGAAAAAAAAAAAAATAGATTTTTTACAGAAAAGGGTAAATTGTGGCAAAAATGTTTTCACCATTTTGTTTTAGAAGGTTTAGAGAATACAGTCGTGCAAAGAGTATTCTCAGCAATTGCTGGCAACTCAAAAAACTCAGTTTAAATTTCCAATCACTAAGAAACCTGTCTCAAACACATGGTGATACTTTCGCATGTAAAATACCAAAAATGTAAAATTTTCTATTAAACGTTTGTGCATTCTAAAGAACCTTCCGGAGTCTCATCCATATCGAGCAATCATTATTACTTTCACAAGCTTTAACTGTTTTGGAAATTTTTACTTCAGCAATCGTCACTAGTAAATCACAACTTTCGCGTGCACTACTACGCCAGAGTTCTCCCCAAATAATAATGCCTCTCTCTGTCTCGCCGTCTCAACCTCTGCTTCTCTCACCGCCTTCCGCTACTGCCTACTACCGCACCTCCGCACCTACCACTGTCACGACCGCCCCAGCTGATAACGCCCTTTTCGGAGATCCTTGGTCATGGAGAATAATACTTTCTCTGGGCGCGCGGTTTTCAAACACCTTATCCGGTGCGACAGTCGCCCATGACAGCTCGTACACTGCCGGGGCGCCACAATACATGACAGAACTGATATATGTGAATTCGGAGAGCAATTGCGTGTACACGTTTGAATTGCCGCGCAAAGAACGACGCGTTTTAGACAGTGTTGTAGCACAGTCTAATAATACAGTCCCGCAGCTTCGACCGAAATTTTGGTCCTGACACGTCAATAGCTCCTCCAAACGGCTAGTACGCTGCTGTAAGTCTTGTGTTCTACGAAATCACGCATATAGTTCGCGTTACGTGCAGGTTGCATGGATTTAAGTTTACAGGAACCTTTGTTTAATTGTCCAGATTTCTTGTAAGGTATTTTGTAAACATATGGCTCGTTCAAAATTGCAATTGCTTTAGTTCTGTCAATTGCATACGTTGAAATATCCGGATCTTTCTTTCGTTTTGTAGTGTGCAGTTATGATGCCTTTTTATATATTTAATTCGCACTATTCACATTTTTTGCTTAGAACATGGTTCCACGTGTAGAGAAAAGTATTTCTCGTAACGAAATCTTTTCATCAGACGAACGATTTACGTCCTAGAAATCGTTCATTTAATAAAACGTATCTCTAAACGTCCGTATTTTTGAGATATAAAAAGCGACATTGTTTGGCAGAATGAGTTTTTTTCCACAATTGACAGTACGATAGCGCCTATGCCGTCATCTGACGGAGGCGGAGAGTACTAACGAGACATAAATCGTACTAAATTTAATGTTATATGTGCGTGAATAAGCATATTCATATAAAAGTTGGATAATATACGGATTATGTTTTCAGTGTAATTGAATTATGACGTTGAATTCTTGCTCTAGCTTTCAAAAGCTAGTAAGTTCTAATAGTACGAGGTCGCTGTTAGCTTACTCACCACTTGGGGCGCTAGAGATGGCGCATCTGTCAGCAGGGCCCATGTGCAACATATGGGAACAGATATGCTGGACTGTTAATAGACTGTGGTTGTAGAATGATTGGAGGGAGAGGGGAGGAAGGTCTGACGTCAGCGAGGTAGGAGAGGAAGCAGTGACCAGAGGGCAGTTGTAACGATTCCTCCTTATCTCGGCAGCGGTGCGAAAAGGCTGTGGTGAATCTAGGCAGAGATAATGGGACACGCAATTTAGCTGTGTTTTCAACTACGTTACGTTTTTCAACTATTCTAGTTTGTAACAAGAAAGACGAGAAACAGTCAACCAAGAAGTTACGATTATCCATTTAGAAAGAGAAGTGAATTTTGATAGAATGCTCATGAACGACGTGCATCACATTTATGAGCGTAAGAAGGGCGTATTTAAATTTCAATGGGAATAAATCGCTCGAGAAGAGGACGGGGAGCTTAAGAAGACCGCAAAGGACGCGGATTGGAAGAAGACAGGACAAGGAAGTCGTAGGAATTGAATTGATGCCTTATTTTCCGTGGCGAGACTCGAACCATCAGGCCCGCTCTTCTGTCTGACCACGCAAATTTCGCTAGCGGAGAAAGGTATTTCTTGGGCGACGAAACAGGCGATTTGAATTTTGCTCAGAGGCGTCATTTAGGCGTGAGGATCTTTTACATGCAAGTAAATCTACTAACATGAGACAGCCGGCTTTACTTCTCCTGCGAAATGAGGCGAACGAAGGCGACGTAAGGCGTACGTCTTCGATCTGGTTTGAACCCGCCAATTTGGGTATATCAGTCCGATACGCCAACCGTTACACCATCGTCGCCGCTAAAGGAATGTGGCTGGACGAAGACGAGGACGGGAGACCGAGCGGGATCGGACCAAAGGCGACGCGGGAGGACTTGCAGCGACCCCGAGCTGGTTCCTGACCGAGCGGACTGCAGCTGCGTAGTCAAGGAGGCTTCAAGGACGTCTCGATTGGTGCACAGGAAGTGGTCTAGCTAACAGTGAGGGAATCACACACATCTCACATTCTCACACTCAGAAGTGTTATTCGAATACCGTGTATTGATTGATACTCGTACTTAGTATAGGGAAAGTAATGTAATGCAATGGAAATTCGAATTCGAGGTTTCTACGGAAATGTACGTTTTAGAGGCCCCAGAAACCGAAAAATTGTTTTTTTCAAAACATCCGTCCGTCTGGTGTATTTGAACAACATTATCACTTAAACTATGCGTGCAATTTTTTTCAAAACTGAATAAAGATCTGGTCTGAGAGAAGAGAAGGGACTCGATCTGGTCTGAGTCGAAGCTCTGAGATTTTGTAACGCATTCATTAATTTTTCGGGGTACTTTACATGAAGCCCCTGGTGCATTTTCAAAATTTTCTCACGAAAGGCTCAATTTTTTTTCTTTAAATTTCTTGGAAGAATATAATAAATCACATTTATAAACGAGTCATAGGTCTGATTTTTAGGGTTAACTCTAAATTTTCGAAAATTTCAAAAGTTTGAATTATTTCTGGCGTTTTCCTACAACTACAATATTGAAGATTGGTTTTTTTCCTACAAATAAAATTTGTTGTCCATAATTAGTTATTTCATTATGGTCATGTACATTTTTTTGAAAATTTTAGTAGCTTTCGCGCAATATTGCGTGCATTATTTGCAATTTTATGAATTACAAAAACAACATTTTCTCAAAAACTGTTCCAATTTTTTCTTTAAAAGTCTGGTAGTGATAGTTCTAAATGCACTCTATAAGATTATACAAAAGCCATATTGCTCTATTCTGTTTTTTTCTTCAAAAATTACAATAATGTAATTTTTTGCTTGTCTCTCACGTTGTTAATATTTATATTATCAGCAATTTATTCATATTACTGTATTTACGAGTACACGTACTTTAAATAATGTCATATATATAATAGTTATATATAAAGTTTCTCGAAAACTAACTTTTCTGTGAAAATTAGCTCAAAATTCCACATTTTCAGAAACGCTCAAACGCCATTTTCTCGAAAGTAGCTCCAAATATTTTCTTCAAACTTTTCGAACGGGTAGTGCTAATTGCACTCTTTAATATGACCAAAGTTGATTTCGAGGTATTTTTTTGTTTTTTCAAAAATTACACAATTGAATTTTTTTTAAATATTTCTCACGCTGTTAACATGCACATTTCCAGTGATTTGTATACATTATTACATTTGTGAGTAAAACTGCTTCCACTGACTTGTAATAAAGATCTTCAAAACTCAAAAAAGATTTGGGTCTATGAGCTTCAAATTTTGCATTTACAGTTACGCTCAAACGCCATATTCGCGAAAACGACTCCAAATTTTGCAACGAAAATTTTATTTTGGGATGAGGTTTTACTGTTCTTTAATATACTTAAAGTAATATTTCGGTTCTACTATCAGGAAACCGAAAAATTGATAATTTCTTTTTTTTAAATGTACTTTTGCCGGCGATAGATGGCAGCTGGCAAGAGGATGGGGTAAAACCAAATTAGAAAAATAAATATTACGAGAAAGTCCGTGCCGTTCTGTACTACACACCACTAGGTATGATACACCACTAGGTATGATAGTGTTGAATTAATTTTAACGTTGAAAACTATGTTAAGAAAACTGTTTAAAATGGGATATAAGTTTACACAGGAATACCTATCTTTCGCAGTTTATATAGCAATCCTGTATGCCAAACTTCATTCGTCATCAAGGAAAAGTGCTAATGATTTTTGGAATGAAAAGTTTTGGTAATGCGATGAGTGGTGATAACATATTCTGTCATTTAAAGAGAAAACTCGACTGGAAAGGGTGGGTTGTGCAGATCACATTTTGCATTAGACTTTTTCAGCTGCTGCACACATCTTGTACGTTCTATTGAGGTAATTGTAAAGAAACTTTTAAAATTATTTTTCACTTTTCACAGTCAGTGCCACCAAACTTATTGATTTTTGTGATTTTTTTAAATATTTGCTTCAGAGATTTTTAACATTTGTCTCCCTCCAAGTCTAGATGTCTGTCTTTAATGCATGCATTGGAAAGAATCTTATACCTGAGAGAAGCTTGTAAATAATTTTTCTTGTCACAAGAAAAGCCACCAAAGACCCTGGTACATTTTTTCTCTAATTCTCTATGTGAAGATTACTTTTGGTTTCTCCATCATCTGTTTATTGTGCACACAAATTAAGAAATTGGAGAGCAGTACCATACCTGTGATTCAAGTGAAATTCTTAAATGAAAATACATTAAATTCATAGAAGAAAAAACTGTTGCTATTTGGGCATCAAAACTAAAGAAGCTTTACAAAATATAGTAGATCATTGTTCTAAACTACGTATAGAAAAATTTCAAAGAAGTTAAAAGGTTTTTAGGAAGTGCTATAACATACGTTTCAAAAAGGTCTCTGTAACTACAGGTTTCGGCAATCTTGAATGTATGTCTTTGTCTAAGATATCGAAATGGTAACACATTGATGAGGTGTGTGGCAAAATGATAAGATCAACTTGTGCCACTTTTTTAGTGTGGGAATGCTTACGAGGTGTTGTTGACATTATTAAAGGATGGAAAAATTGACGTCATCTTTGTCAACTTAGATTTATTCACAGAGTCAGATTTCGACGGCTAGGCCGCCTTCAATCAAGAAATGTACATAATAAATTTAAAATCATAAAAAAATTATAAACAGGAAGACATTCCAAATAATTCAAATTATATAAATAAATACATTAACATTAGTACATTAAATTTTTTTTCAATAAAATAGGAAAGGGGGTGTAGTACAGACTGGTGGTTCGACAGAATGGCACAGACTTTCTCGCACTAGTTAGTTTCCTAATTTTTTTGGGCGGGTCTACATTTCCGGTCGTGTCCCATCCTCCTGCCAGCTGCCCAAACGCCCAAACATCTGCCTATCGCCCCAACATTTTTTCACTTTTGCTGAATTTCTTGTTTTCTTAATGGAAGAAACAAAAATTACTTTAAGAATATAATAGAATACTAAAACCTCGTCCTACATAGACATTTTTGTTGAAACATTTGGAGTCGTTTTTTCGAAAATGGCGTTTAAACGTTACTGTAAATGCGATATTTGATCCTTTTTTCCTCAGAAAAATATTGAGTTTACGAAACAATTTATTGATCGTTTTTAAAGCGCTTCTACACACAAATGCAATAATGTATACAAGTTGCTGGAAATGTAAGTATTAAAGACATGAGAGATATTTTTAAAAAAAATTACATATATATCATTTTTGAAAAACAAAAGAACACAGAAAAATTAATTTTAGGTAATCTTAAACAGTGCAATGAGCACTATCTGAAGAAAAAAAGCGGAGCTGTTTTTGAGAAAAGGCATTCGAGTGTTTCTGAATATTTTGAGCTCGTTTTCACAGAAAACTTGATAATTTTCGAGAAATTTTATATGACATTATTTAGAGCGCATGTATTCATATACACGATAATGTGAACAAATCGCCGCTAATATAAATATTAACGACGTGTGAGGCTAGTCAAGAAATTTACACTTTGATGATTTTTGAAAAAACAACAAAATAATAGAGCAAAATGGCATTTATATCATCTAATAGAGTACCTTCAGCACTATTTTTTACCAAAAGTTAAAAGAAAAAATTTGGAGTCGTTTTTCAGAAAAACTGGTTTTTGTTAGTTTTGAAAATTGTAGATATTGGAAGCAATGTTGCGCGAAATCTTCTAATTTTTTCAAAAAAATTGACATGTCATTAACAAAAGAACTATGGATAAACTATTTTACGATTTCAGACGATTTGCTCCAAAACTGATATTCTCCAAAGGAACTCATTTTGAGGTTTATTTTACACAAAGCCTGTACATTTAAAAAATATCTAAAAAATGGCTCCAATTTTTTGTCTTAACTTTGTCGTCGGATACCCGAAAGAACGCTAAAAATGGCGCAGGTCTCATTTCCGTTGAAATATCCTTTTTCCCCACCCCTCGTGCACATGTCTATAGTGCAATTCTTTTAACTGTGCACCTTATTCTCGTCTTCACTGCGTTTCGCGTCTATCTCGATCGTACCGCTAAATGTGGCGACCTTATGAAGCAGTGGTCGATACAGTTGCGATCATGCAACACCTAGCGGCACGACTGAGAAACTTACTAAATTCAGTGATAATGCCAATGTGAAGGTAGGGCCTAGGTGTACAGTTAAAAAATCGCACTATAAGAACTGCTTTTGTTACCAAATCTCACTTTAATGCGTGTTGTTTTTACTAAGGTGTGTGGTGATCTCCTGGCAAGAACTGGCAAAAGGCAAAAGCAATTCATCTCTACCCGTTTTTCATTTCAGAGTATCTGCGCGTGACCTCCACAATGAAATAAAAATAAATTCAAATTCTTTTGCTGCGTTCCCACACGCGACGGCGCCGTGGCTTAGTTGGTTAAAGCGCCTGTCTAGTAAACAGGAGATCGAGGGTTCGAATCCCTCCGGTGCCTATCAGTTACTTTTATGGTTCTTACATAAACAATATATTTCTTTTCCCGATGACCCCTGTCAGAAAGTTAAAAACTCCAATCTAGCGTAGATTTATGAGCAAAATGTCTGTCTCTAACATAATGCAAATGTGGAGTTTCAATATTGCCCACATCAAAAATATATATTAATTTTATTTCTCACACTCTCTTCTTCTTTCTCTCTCTCTTTCTCTCTCTCTCCCTCGCTGTCCCTCTCCCTCCCTTACTCTACCTCTCTTTCTCTCTATCACTCACTGTTATATTCTTTTGTTCTCCCTCTCTCTCTCCCTCCCTTTCTCTCTATCACTCAGTTATGTTCTCTTGCTCTCCCTCTCTCTCTTTCCCCTCTCTCTGTATCTTTATTTTCTATTCGTCATTGTTTTCTTACTTTTTGAAGGTTGACTGCCATTTCAAATCTTATTTATTATCAATAAAAATTAAAGACTAACGATAAACCCACACATAAGGGTAGAGAAAAAATAATGAATTTCATTTTTCCAGAAAAATTTACGAATATCTTCTACCACTTAACTCATTTATACTAGAAATAAATTCGGCTCACGTCTCTGTGTATACATATGGCCTTTGTTGGAGATATCGGGTAGCGCGTGCTTGCAACAATCAAATCCATTTTTTCCGTTCCCATAAGACATGCTTTTTTCTCGTGCAACGGCGTCGTGGCTTAGTTGGTTAAAGCGCCTGTCTAGTAAACAGGAGATCGAGGGTTCGAATCCCTCCGGTGCCTTTGGGGATTTTTGTAGTAAGAAATATTGGTCAGTATCTCATATTTACAATACGGGGCAACACTGGCTTCATAAATTCTCACGCATGAATTCGAACTGAATTAGTTTTGCAATTTATTTGGACGGCGAAGTGCGTGCTTGGGGTAATAAGGAAGCATTCCCACCCAATCATAGCGCGTTCAAGAAATCAAATGTTGAAGGGTATTAATTTAATCTGCACTGTAATTTTTAATTAGGAATTAAAAGTAAAATAGACTCTGTATTGAGGGAAATTATGTTAGAGTACATTTGTAGATAGATATTTTTTTCGGATTGGGCTGGAGATAGTCAGTCGCGTGTCGGAATTTCATCCAAAGCATAGGCAGTTATTTAGTTTTATTTAATTAAATCTATTGAGTCATATGAAAACATCGAATAATCTAGAACACTCCGGGAATGTTGGAAAATTTCGTCCGTTGTGAGAATGATAGGAGGGAACCATCGAGGACATCTCACGGACGACATCAAGCCCGAAGACATCCGAGAAGACATCTGAGAAGTCAGTAGAGTCGGCTTACGAACTTCACTCAAAACCATACGAGATTTTAATGATTGTGCAGAAGAAAAGTTAATTATTTCATTGATGAGTTCAATAATATCAGAATAAATGTTAAGTTTTATTATTGATATAAGGCTGATAATTTATAGTAGTTGACATCGATTCAACAACAATTTACTACAAACAGAACTTTTAGGAATCGTAATTCCGTACAGATCTACACGTCCACTTATAAAAAGGTAAAGGATTGTATGTCGAAACCCACGAGAAAATGTCTAAGTGAAATTAGGATAATCATGGTTAAATATTGTGAAAGCTAAGGAGCGTAGCAGGGAAGAATAAAATAAAATTAGTTATAACAGTAATAAACACGGTAGTAGTCGGGCAACGAAGATAATTTTATTAAAAAATAAAAGGGATTTCACAAATAGCTTGCCCAGTGTGGCGCACAGATGAATATTAAATAATTAAGATTAGATTAAATTACTCACAATACGTACTTCAAAATTTATTATGTACTTTCTGATATAACATGTTGAAAGTATGTGCTGTTTTCAGTAAAACTGGTTCTTATTTTCTTCTTTTTTTCTAGGAGTCTGCATTTTTTTGACTTTGCCCCACTCCAGGGGGCTAAGTGGAACAAAGCTAATTAGATAATGTTTTCTGCTTAAACGAATATTGGTAAATAATGTATGTCAGAATTTTAAAATATCGTATACTGATGTCATGAAGATTTATTTTCTCTACGTACGTAGCTTCTATTTTACCGTTTTATGCTTTTTGAAGTAGGTGACGTTATGACGGTGGACCAGTTCCGGTGGATGGTATCCAGTTCTGCGGGTGGACTTTCTTGAATTTGGTCTTGATTTTGGCACAGGAAAACTTTCTTCAGGAGAAACTATCAAGATTTTGCTTCCACCAATGACGTAATGGGTGTAGCTTCCAATGTAGCTTTCGAAGGTTCTGCATACAGTTCACAATTTCTTTCTTTTCCTGAAGCTAAAGCATCATTAGAAAATATTTGAAGGTATCTTCTTACGTTTATAAATCAAGAAAAATCATTCTGTGCTATGGCTGCCCTTACAAATGATTCTCCAAAGAGAGAACTGATTTCGTGCAGATTTATCACTTTGCCTGGGTGATCTCGAAGCCAGTTCTTAACAGTTTGAGTGTAAAAGGTACCGAGGGTTAATATAAAACTCACCTACTCCTAAAACGAACAATTCAAGTTGCAATAATATGCAGTGAAAAATTTCGGGGCAAAGTGCAGTAGCAACATTTCACTTTGTCCCGCTTGACGCTAGCACAAAATGGTTCAACACAATCACATTTACCTTGCATTTTTTGGGAGATCCAAAAGCACTGAATCATAAACTTATAAAACGAAGAAATTAATAAAAATGTACCAAAAATTACTTATTAGAAAATTCAATAGATAGCAGCGCTTGGGGAATTTACATTACCGATAACTTCTAAACAAATGGTACGATTTCCTATCAATAAACGCATTTCATTCGTGTTTAATATAGAATTTACGCTACGAAGCCCATTTTAAAACAAATTTAGGAAAAAAATAGGATTTATTTATTTGGAAAATGAGTTTCGAAATTTTTTGGGATTAGTTCCGGGAAAAAAATAAAAAATTAGGACTAATAGCGCGATGACAACATGCGCTCTAAATTCAAAGCCGTATCAATCGCCCAAATCGGTAGAGTAGGCGAGTCAAATTTGGCAAAAGATAATGTCCCCCTCCCACATGCCACGCCGCTCCCTACCATCTGAATTTCTGCTGTTTTTTTTAAGTTTTCGAAAAACTTTATTAGAAGTCATGTGAAGCACTTTAACTCACAAATACAATAGTGTTTACAAATTGCTGGAAATGTGCGTACTAACGGCGTGAGAGGTCTTTCAAAAAATTACATTTGTGTAATTTTTTAAAACACAAAAAATACCCAAAACTGAACTTTACTTCATATTAAAGAGTGCAATTAGCACTATCCGTTCGAAAAGTTTAAAGAAAAAGTTGGAGACATATTTGTAAAAATGCGGAAGTTTGAACTCATTTTCTCCGAAAACTTGAGTTTTCGAAAATCTTTGTTTGACATTATTTAAAACACATGTACTGATAAATACAATAATGTTAACTAATTGCCACTCATGAAAATATTAATGACGTGAGAGGCTAGTAAAAAATACAACACAAGAATACGTCAAAAATCATGTCAAATTATGAGAATTTATAAGGAACATTTTGCACTACCTTACCAAAAGTTTAAAGTATAAATTTGGAGCCGTTTTCGGAAATATCTATTTTTTGTTATTTTTGTAAATTGCATATTTTTCACGCAATATTGCCCGACAACGACTATAATGTTCAAAAAATGTTCATTATATTAATGAAAAAACTCAGTATGGACAACAAATTTTATTTGAAGAAAAGGCCTCTATCTTCAACTTCGTAGTTGGAGGAAAACGTTGAAAAAAATTCAGACTTTCGCAATTTTCGAAAATTCAGCGTTAACCGTGAAAGTCGGATCTCGCCACCTTTATAAGTGTATTTTACTCTATTCTTTCAAGAAGTTTAAAGAAAACAATTGGAGCCATTTTTGAGAAAAATTTGGAAATGGCCCTGTGGTTTCATCTAAAGTACCCCCAAAAATTAATGAATGATTTTCATAATCGCATAAGTTCGACTCAGGCCAGATAGACAGTTGTTTCTTCAGTTTGAATATAGTTTAGGCGTTTGTGTTGTTCACATACACCGGACAGACAAACGAACGGAGGGACGTTTTGAAAAAAAGGAAGAAACAAAAAAGTTCTTTCTCGATATGAGGGAACTCCGAAACGTGTATTTCCGTTAAAATGTCGAAATCGATTTTCCGCAGCATTACATAACTTTTCCTATGCTACGTATATTACTCCGTATATACGTACGTATACGGGAAAGTAAATGAGAATATACAAGACATTAAGACACCTTATTGTTACATATGCAGCAGAAACGTGGACATTAAACGACAAGGACATAAACCATCTCAGAATATTTGAGAAGCAGATAATGCGTAAAATATGTAGGCCAATTCAAGTTACTGCTAAAGTTTGGAGGTTAAGAACTAGCGATAGATGACACTTGGGAAGAGGGTGAAGAAAACCGAAAACCTAGACCCGAACAGACGAGTTAGAAAACTAAGTAGTGCGAGAAAGTCTGTGTCACTCTGCAGCACCACTAGTTTTACTTTGCCATCAATAATGTAATTTACTTCATCTAATGAAATGAAAAGTATAAAAGAATTACTTCAACTGCAACTGCGCTCATTTGTGCACTGGAAACTTCCCCTGACTCCGCACTCTCTTCCCCTTCAAAAATTTAGAAAGGGGTATACTTGCGCCAGATGAAGCGTCGGGAGGCGGTAAATAGTGCCTTCATACGAAAATATGATCGCCAGATTTTTTCTCAAATAACCGAGAATTATATAATGTTTATATTCTTCACTACTTATTACTATTTGATACTTATTTTCTTTTCTAAATTCTTCCCACATCTTCGCTAAGTGTCAGGAATATGTTGTAATATGTTGGAATGGCAAATTCGCTTTTTTCGTTTTGTGTTGTTATTAAATCATTTAGTTATTATTTGTATTTAACAATAATGTGAAATACATTAATAAGTCTTTATAGGTTAACAATTCTTGCTTACGAACGGACAGTGCTGTTAGCAGGCAAAATATTGTTCTGTTAAACTTTCTAAGTATAAAGTTCATGCTTTTATATCACTCTTAAGTAAACAGGATTACAAAATCTAGATTCTTTTGGTTAAATTTGTTTTAAATTTTACCCTCAATCAAGAATTTGAAATCGGACTGATGTATTATTTCAGTTTAATAGATCATTTCTTTGCCTTAAATAGAAAATGGGAATCAATGTAGCTACATTTGTGACAATAACTGTCAAGTAATATTTCACAAAGACTGCCAGGGACTAGGAATCAAGTGTCTTATCGCCACTCCAGAGGAATCTGTGCAACCCCTTTATATCTCGCACCAATTTCTCTGGACTCAGTGCCCGCGAGCTCTAGTAAGCTTGTTAACTTGCCCACTACCCTGCCTTGCCAGACCTAAATCGTCCGTCAAAAAGAAGCGTGTAAATCAGGTCTGAGACCTTACTTTAACCAAACGTTCAAAAAACAAAGTACGTTTTTCTGTGTTACTCATTTGTTCTTGCAGAATCATGAAAATCCAGCCGTTCGGAGAGGTATTGTTAATGCTCGCAGCATTGCAAGTAGGAGCCGCCACTTACGGAATACTCTTCGTAGCACATCTGATACTAACCTAACCTAGTCTGAAATTAAGCGTGAATATCAGAGCTCTAAACTAAAAGTAAGCCTTTTCAGAGGAGGCTCTGCGTTCTGATTGGTTCTTGTACCTCATTCCGTCACTTGCAGACTTTGATGGCAGTTTTGCAAAAATATTTGCTGTCTTAACCTCAAAATTGAAATGCTACAGAAGGTGGATGCTAAAGAAAAGATTAGTATGAAATTCTGTAACATTGTTGTGGGAGGATTCAATTTTTAAATGCCTTTTACAAAGAGTTTTTATATTTGGGAAATGTTGGGCCAAAGTTTCTTATATTGTAAAAAATTAGTACACTCTTGTGAGGATGTGTGATTACGAATACTATCTCCGAACAGACCTAGGTAGCACATTTTTGTTTTATTTCATGTGGAAGTGGGATCGCGAGTGCGAGAGCAGTCCTACCCGTTGTAGTTGGTTGCTTGGGAATTGATGACACATCTTAACCACAGCAGAAAGCGCTGAGAACGATTAGATTCGATTGTTAATGTAATGATATTCCCCATAAAAGTATTTAAATTATATTGTACTTACGTTATAGCTTTGCTTTGCTCAAGTTGCAGCAAGTCTCGCACAAACCACATAGCATTGCACAGGAATTGCATGTGCACGCACACAGAACTCTTCACTTGATCAAAACGGCTCGCAGCTCTCTTGGAATACTATTTTTCTCAAGACAAATATCATACATCGATACCAAAGACTTCGCACTGCTCTCTCGTGGAGATTTCGAATATCTCTTGTGACGTCGTGTGTCCGGGGAGATAGCTCTCCTTGGAGTTGGCGTAAGTCTACCAGTTTCGGAAAGTTAGAACATGAAAGTGTCAGTCTCCCTGGGTAAACTCACTTTTAGGATGACATCGCCAACTGTCCACGAGTCTCTTTTCGTATTTAGCTACCAACCAAACAAAGGTGTCAATTTTGCAATTAGAACCATGAAAAATAAAGTTACAATTATATTTCTTTAGCTATGCAAAATGTAAGTAACTGCCATTTATTGCTTTCATGTACGGGTTCCAATTTTTTTCAGATTGTTTTTGGAGAATTTATTGTGAATCGAGTTTAGTTAAATAACGGCCATTCTGTGGTGCTTATTATGTACATTTCTTTGTTTTTTAATTATGATTTTATTTACTAGTGGAAGGATAGGGATAAAAAACACAAACTATTTTTAATTTTAATCCCATTTTTAATTTGAGTTCAATATCCTTATACCTCCGTCTCTCTTGTTTCGTCTACAAGCACAGACAGTGGCGCGCTCCTATAAACATCATTCTCAACTTGGTCGAGATGCATTGTATTTTTTACATACACATATTGTTTACATCATGTATAATGTGCAATGTAGATTTTAAATACATTAGTCTTGTGTACAAACTAGAATGCATATTTTATAACATTATCTTAATATATTTCGAACCTTATTACAATTTTTCTTGGGATTACGTAATCAAGCACATTTGTCTTCTATGATGTTTACTTTAAGTAACAGGTAGTTTAAGAATAATGTAAAGACACCATAAATAGACATTCACTTCATTTATAAAACTTTACCATAACATAACAATACATAAAAAACTTAGAATTAACATCACATTTTGTAGATTAAATATCTAACCATACCATTAAATACCATATTGTAACATTTCTTAAACCTTTTTATGATGATATGGTGCAACACTGAAGAAATAAAATCTACCGATCGTCATTGGAAGAGGAATTAAATGATGGCTTTCTTAACTAAAATACATTGATATCATAATATACATATATATCATATAAAATACATCAATATATATTGAAAAATATTGATATCAAGAGAGTACCTAGTGCTAGCTGGTACAGGTATTTGAAGCTTGGTCCCCGGGGGGATAGCTTCAGACGTGCATGTATCTGATCAAAATTGCAGGATAAAATAAGATACCAGAAGAAAAAAGAACTACACCTCTGCAACAGTATTTCAGTAATACTGTTCAACTTACCACACCAACCAATTGGGGGATATTACGTAAGTCAGGTACCAGGTCGCTCCTCAGCAAGTACTTCATCTGCCAAACTTCGTACTTCATTCCATGACTGTTTGATATCGTGTGATTCTGTTAATCGTGAACAAACTACCAAACGAAGGAAATATGTATCATGGATTTTGGAAGGTACCAGATGGATAACTCCGTGACTATTGATTCTACGAAGCAATGTTTCATTCAATTCATTTGAACCCTGCAAGTAAGAAAAGTTGTTGAAAGTAACAGAAGTGAATCAATAGAATGAAGTCATAGAGTGAAACAGTTATTGTTATCAATTGACTAATAAGTTAGTGTTGAAGAAAGTGAAAATGTCCTTAATAAATCTGTGCAAAAAATGTAACAAAATTATTTAATTATTTAAAAATATATTAAAACGAAATAAAAATGTTGATTAATGTCATCATTATACAATGTCGTAAAATAGATATTTTACCTTAAGTCTGAAGCACACAAGGCCCATGATAACTTCTCCATATATTTCAAAGCGCGAGTCTGATTTGACATAATCTTCAAACTCGTGGGCCAAAGCTATATGACGCCTTATATGTGCCTGTAGATTTGCAATACCATAAAGGCGAAATACAAACCACAGTTTGAGTGCTCGAAATCTTCTTCCAAGAGGTATCTGCCAATGCTATTTAAAGGAATAAAAGTTGTATTTCTAATGTCAGTTTCATGTCATGAATATTCAAAATGAACAACTTAGACACTTACCCTGAAATCGGGGTACGACCCTCGCCGATCGCTTTTCAGATAAAGAGGATCAACGTTAAAAAAATTAGCAAAATCTTCATGGTCTTTCAACCTACAAAAATATATTGTGACAATCAGAACGTGAAATAAACAATAGTTCATATTCAGGTATACATGTTAATAAAGTACAACATTTTTAAACTATCTCATTTATTTGATTTTTACCTTTAAGCATTACTCTTTCTTTTCCTTAGTTTCTGACTGTCTGACTGACCTATGGCTCGACAGCCCGCAACGTGCTTTGGCCGACCAGCGGACCTCTCTGGTTTTCTAAACCTTACGGTGGGCTTTCTCATAGTCACACTTAATATGCACTCATTTGTATTGAAAGCGCACAGTTATATTTGGTCCCGGCCGGCCGGGAATTGAACCCGGGGTTGCGCCGTGAAAAAGCAAGCACGCTAACCAACGAGCCACCGAGGGCTGTTTAGTTTCTAACAACACTTTTAAATTTCCCGTGTTCATTTCGTTTGACACGTTACTTATTTACCCCAATGTATTTAATTATGGCCGATTCGGTGGCCGAGATCGCTAAGGCAGTAGTGCCGTAGCGATCTCGCACCGAAACATCGCGGGTTCGAGTCCCGCCTCGGGCATGGTTGTATTGTGTTTGTCCTCTCACCCCCTATCATTATCATATCAGGGAAGGCAACGGGCAACCACCCTGAATAATTTATCCCAAGAAAACCCGTTATGAGTCACCTAACTTCCGTTTATGGAAGATAGGACCAAAGATGAAGATTTAATTATGTGTATTTTGTAGCTCATAAATTTATTTTATACGTTTAGCCTAAAATATGTCTAATACAGAAACCCTTACATAAGAAGTCAATCGCTCTTTACGGCATTCAGAGAAAGTGTGGATGAGACATGCTTCCAACGATTTCGAAGGTGATTTTAATGAAACAGTTAATGCCCTTAAGCAATATAACACTTTAGATGTGTTCGTGTTTCTCAAGAAATTTTAGGAAAGCTGCCATAATTTAAAGATAGCATCATACTTCAGACGCGATAAAAACAAAATATACCCGTGAAATAACAGAAAATTTTTTACAAAATGTTTATTCTGTCTGTAAATATACCGCATTTGTGAAAACAAATGCATTACTTTTAATTTTCATGGTTTTAGTACGTCCCAATAATTTTTCATTATAATTTTTTACTTAAAGTTTTGTATTATGCTACCTTTGGTTGTGATTTTTTTCTACTTGCATATTTACAAAGGTTTGTGTTACATTGTGTGAAATATCGAGCATCAAAAAGGAAATTAATATTAATTGTGATGATGGTCCCTTGTTTTGCTTCTGAACATTACTGTAACTTCACCATCTGCGCACATCTTCTAGAGTTCTGTGGAAAATATAGTTATTCAAATTATCTTTCTCCACGTCGCGGTAGGAAGTCGAGTCATTGACAAAGGACATGATGATGAATAATAGCTCAAATCTATTGCTGATTTGCCTATGGAAATAGATTTTATTACAGGGGCAAATTTTTTATTTTTAAAACTTGCCAAATTTGCCGCTCATTTCTATCTGCATTAAGAATTCAACTTGCATTTAGGTCAGGAAAGGGATACCAAAATATTAAGTAAGTTTGCACATAATTTATTTCTCCCCATTTCATGTCACACCGGGTTTTTAACGGGTTTTGACGTTAAATAAATAAATACTTACCACATAGCAGAGCAATCAAAATTGACCAACATCCATTTGTGAGGATTGAAATTAAATGAGTCAACACGTTCAATTCCGGCCATCAGATATCGATATTCCGGGCAAATGAAAGCAGATCCTGAAAATGTATATATTTAATAATAGAAATGCTTTAAGCCTCAGTAATGGATAAATATCGTGTAACTATATAAAAGCTGTGATAGGTAGACTGACCAGCATAAGCAGCATCTACATGCAGCCAAACTCCTTCTTGATTGCACACGACACCCAGTTCCTCAAGGGGATCAAAAACACAAGAACTAGTTGTACCGAGAGTAGCCACAGCCTGCAAAAAGAAAGAGATGATGCTATTTCGATTGATTGAGGTTTAAAGGGCAATTCAACTTCATTGCCACTCATGTCAAGTAATTTAAAACCGTAAAATTAATTACATAAAGATAAATGCAACTATCACACTTAATAAAACCACATGTATTATTTAAAATTAAGAACTAAAGGCCGCATCATATCTATTTAATGAATGTATAATAATAATAATAATAATAATAATAATAATAATAATAATAATAATAATAATAATAATAATAATAATAATAATCCCTTTACAGTATTTGAGTAAAACTCCGAGTGCGCGTATGTTCGAATGTGCGGTTCCGTCACTTGCGACTAGGCCACTTTTCGTGCATCAATCGAGATGTCACTCAACGCCCCTCTGTCTCCTGATGGGGAACTGATAATTTGTTTTTGGATCTGGCCAGAAGGTTCAAATAAATTTCCAAAAAATGTTTTTTCATGATTTGGCGCTGCGATCATAGTGATAATGCCACGAATTAGACCAACGCCCCCTAAAGAGATCTACTGTATTTAGGTTGCGTAGATTAAACTCCAGTATCCAAAGACATTTTTCGCACAACATTCTGCCTGTATCTGTTGCATTCTTGAAAACGTGAATTTGACGATGACATATCCAGCTTTGTTGCCTATAATACACAAAAATGAACAATTTCGTGAAGTTTCCGATGTTCTGACTAGTTTTAAATGCACTTCGCAAACAGAAACTTGCCATCTACGAACTTGTGCTAAATGTTCAGATATCGACGAGTTCAGAAGCGAGATATTGAAGACACTTGAATCGAACGAGGTTTTTTATTTTTTTTCTGGTGCAATGGGTTAACCACAGAATAGTTACAGAGACATTTTCACACATAGTATATATGCTATGGTCAAATTAGTACAAGTAAGGAGTGTGTCGCATTTGGGATCCTCTTCGAGTATCTAGCAGTGCGAAATTAGATTTGTAAACCTTTTATTATATATAAATTAAAGTAGAAATATAGGGGTTATGAGATTGGTTTAAAGTGGGCGAAATGTGCTCAAGGGAAGTTCAGACGATTACATATCAGCAGTGGATCAATGTAGATCGGTGTTCTTTTGAAACGATAATCAAATTAACTAAAGAATTCGTGGATAAACTCATAAAATAACTTTAACACCTTTCACTTCACCATTACATCAAAATGCAGCAAGCGTAATATTTTCGACAAGCCAAGAAAAATGTCAGCGATGAAGTCATCGCAGTAGCTAACTTTTCTGAAAATGATTCTTTCGTGTTGCAGAAATGTACAAGAGATCCTCTTGAACAATTCACAAGCGACAGTTCATCCATTCTGCTGCTACAAAGGAGGCCAAGATTCAACTACGTGTTAATTTCAGGTGACTGAAAACGCAACACATCACCAGTGAATTATTTCCAAAAGTTGTTAATCAGTTACTTGAAAGCGAAGATCCCTGAACTTAAAAAAGATACCTATATGTCTGATTGGAGCCGCGTCACTATATGAAAATTGATTCTACGCCATGAATTTGAGTCTAGGTGAAGATTTTGGCGTTCCAGCATAATTACAGTTTTTTGCTACATCACATGCAAAGGTCCTAGCGATGGGCTCGGAGGCACGGCGACTGGCTGCACGTGCAAGTTCGCAGTTACCTTCTGATAAACAATTCGAAGCTCCTGTACAGTTCTATACACAGTATTACAGGTACAGATACTGAGAGTCGATTGCAGCCAAAAGAAAATAGTTGGATGCACGATTTAAACATGCAGGACCTATTACTGGAATTCTAAATTTCCTTTCATGCCAACGTAAAAATGAAGATTCCAAGACGAAAGACAATTGTTCACGTGACTGAAAAGCAAAATTGTGCAAAACGCTAGCATCTCACCGCACCAATTTCTACTAGGCGACTTGATAAAAATTTATTTTTAAATATTTATTTACGATTATATATAATTATATATTATACATAATTATATATTATACATAATTATATATTATATACAATTATGCATTACATATAATTATATAAAACGAAACTCACAAACGGATGATGTTTAAAAAAAGAAGCAAAAAAAGTGAAAAGAAAATGCTAAAAAAGTTGTAAATATTTTTCACCTCTTAATAGAAATAAATAAGTTCAGAATTGTATTACACTTTCAAATTTTGTTGTATTTTTTTTTAAAAAAAAGTAAAATCACCGTAAAACGGATAAGTATGTGATAACAAAAATAAAATTTTGTACAATGTTAAACGTAAGTGTCACCAACATATTTTCCAAATTTGGTCGAAATTGGTGATGGAGTTTTTGAGCAATGATCTTTCCCAAAAATTTCCTTTCATTCACATTTGGTTATAAACTCCACCGACATCCAAATGACACCGACACTGTCCTATCGTTTAAACACATTTTTCATAAATTTGTGTCACTAGAACTTCAAAAATTAAGCAACATTTATTTTCAATTAGTTATCTTCTTTAAATAAGCCAATTTAAATTACATCAAATTTTAAGAGATAATTTTGAAATAATTCAAAATATTTTTTTCTGTATTTATTACTTAAGGAAAATAATTAATACGATTATTACGAGGAAGGTTTTTGGTTGGATCAGTTATTGTGTCTGTGTACATTTGGCAGTGATCTGGTAGCTTAGTCTTTAGTCATTACGTTGCATTAAGTCAGTCAGTACGGTGATGACGATTCCACCTAGGATCATTCTAAACATACTGCTTTGTCCTCTTGAATTTGTCATAGCAATTTGAGCTGCAGGTAGTGGTGGTGGTGGTGGTGGTGGTGGTGGTGGTGTTGTTGGTGGTGGTGGTGGTGTTGGTGGTGGGGAATGCAAATTGCGTGAAAGATTGGGTGCGGTCAGTGGTGGAGTTTAGCGAGGATCGAAGGGGAGATGGAAAATGAATGAAAGATAGAGATTGTAGGATGGTATGGGCAATGCACCACCGTGTCACTTCGATGAATCCAACGTACTGGGACGAGGGTGAGAATTGAGAAGGATCTCCATATGAATATCCAGGTTTGCGCTAATGAACCGAGTCGGTTCACCCAGCGGTGATCCCACCCTCCTGGTGCATTTCGCCCATCACGTCTGCTGCTGCCGTCTCCAAAGTGGTGGTGAGCAGCCGAAGCCGCTCACCACCAACCGAGATTTTCTAAGCAGTACTTGAAGACACTTCGGTGAACACTATGAAGATTGTATTTTCCTGACGGATTCATGGTAAATGCCTATCCTTCGACGGTTTACCGTAGGCAGGCCCACTGCAAACGGTTTACCGAATCCGTGCGATAACAAAACGGTAGTTCGCCTGCCCAAGACTAGTTAACAGCGTAATCAGACCACAACTCTTCTATAAGATGTTGAGCTCGGTCAGGTAGTTCGGCAGTGCCTGTAGCCGAGAATTGATTCGAACTACTGAACTGGATTGTGCAAGAAATTAGAAGCATGGATCGTGTATTCAACTATTTGAAATTCAATGATTTTGAGGCGTCTGGAGGAAACGTTTCTATACAATAAAATGACAAGACGCGTTTAAGAGGGATTGATTGTGCCACTCACGTAGAAGGGGATGAGCCCCTGCTGGCGGTCGCTGCGGATGGCGTCGTGCAGGGCGTCGGCGCGCAGGCGGTTGTTGGCGTCCGTGGGCAGCAGGCGCAGCTTGACGCCGCCCAGCAGCCCCGCGCGCTCCACCGACGAGTGCGCCTGGCCTGCAACGCACGACTCCCAAGCTCAGCACCTCACACCGCTCCGGCCCTGCACTCAACCACACGCATACCTTCCTACACCCAGCACCTTACACCTCAACGCTCAGCACTTCACACCCCTCCGGCCCTGCACTCGACCACTGACATTCTTTCCTACGCCCAGCACCTTACACCTCAACGCTCAGCACCTCACAGCCCTTCGTCCTAGCGTTCAACCACACACACACTTTCCTACGCTCAGCACCTTACACCCCTTCGGCCAAGCACTCGACCACTCACATACCTTCCTACGCCCAGCACCTTACACTTCTCAACGCTCAGCACCTAACGGCCCTTCGTCCTAGCTTTCAACCACACACACTTTCCTACGCTCAGCACCTTACACCCCTTCGGATCAGCACTAACCACACACATCTAGGCCCAGCACCTTACGCTCAACGCTCAGCACCTCACAGCCCTTCGTCCTAGCGTCCAACCACACACACACACACACTTTCCTACGCTCAGCACTTTACACCCCTTCGGCTCAGCACTAACCACACACATACCTTCCTAGGCCCAGCACCTTGCACCTCACCGCTCAGCACCTTACACCCATTCGTCTCAGCACTCCACCATACATATACATTCCTAGGCCCAGCACCTTACGTCTCTCATCGCTCAGCATCATACACCCATTCGGCCCAGCACTCGACCCCATACATACCTTCCTACCCCCAGCACCTTACAGCTCAACGCTCACACAGTTTCACCACACACTTCGCCGTGCCAAGAACCTTACATCCTTCACACTTAGCACTCAGCCTCAAAACATATTTTGCCGGGAGAAGCACCTTAAACGCATCAACATTGTCACTCAGCCTCACCACATGCTTCCCCATGTCCAGCACTTTACACTCCTCGACGCTCAGCACTCAACTTTACCAGTACCTCCTTATGCCTCTAACCTAACGCTCAGTTCTCAGCTACCACGAAGACTTCCCCATAACCAGTACCTTACCTTCAGTCCCACACGGGACGGTTCCTATTGTACACCTTTCAATGCTGAGTACTCTATGGGTCGAATTCATAATTGGCAATTAGGAATTTAAAAAATAAGTGATTGCTTAAAATAAGTAATCTCGGGGTACAATTTCATAGAAGTTCCTGATTAACTTGAAATGAGCGTTTTCGTAAATGGTTGCAGACATGTCAAAGTGTCGTTTGCACACGCAGTTGTTTTGTTGAGTGCTCACTGAGTGAACATACACAATTATTTTTCGAATGAAAGGCGTCCGATATTACTTGATCGCTTTCGAAATAATCAACACGACGTTTTCCGAATTGTAAAGCACATTAACAAATTAACCATGAATTAAGAGAGTATAACAACCGTTATGATGAATGTGAGAACAAGTGCTCAGAACAAATGGTCAGCTCATTACCAAGTAACCTTAAATGTAGAACCTGCATTTCAGAATAGGTGAATGCCGTTATAAAAGTTCTTTAATCTCTGGAGCTCTGAGGCAAACATGCAATGGATGAATGAAAAAAATGATGAAGACCTTTGAAGATGATATTTGGGTAAATGTAAAAATTAACTTTATGGCAATGATTTGGGAAGTAATCAGAGGGGAAGCTCAAAAAAGGAGTGGTATGGGCAGAAACGAAAGAGGGCAATGTTGGTTTGATGACGAATGTGAGTTGACAAATTCGCAAGAAATGTGTTGCGCCTAATACCTAAATACCTAATACCTTGAATAACTAAAACGGCCAAGTCGGGCTACAATGATGAAGTATGAAGAAAAAGGAATGAGAACAAAATTTTGCAGAGAAAATGAAAGGAAAATATTTTTAAAAACAAATGCAAATAAAACAAGGTTGGTGGGCTCCAGTATCAGTAAAAATGTTTCTGAATCAAACCAGGCTAAAGAGTTTTCTAAAAAGTAGCACGCACTCTGCTGAAGATGCAATAAAATTCTCCAGTACGACGCTGAAACAAATTAAATGTATTTACAAAAGTCAGTCAACGAAAACTGCAGTAAGATACACGCATACACGCATTTATATATACACAAGCTGTCTGGGGAGGAAACGCCGAAACTTCTAGAAGATCTTAAGACACTTTTAAGCATACTTTGTCTAATAAACTATTGGATATTCCGAAATGCTAAACCGCGATAGGCACTCAAAAGTTTGTTTGCAAAAATGATTTCTGATAAAGGCATAGAAACGCTCCAGAAAAATGTAAATTATTTATTATTTACAAAAAAGGAATGTATTTGTTCAGAAATAAAAATTAAGCGAGAAAAAAACAGTTTAATTTTGTAAAGAGGGTGCTTTTGTACTTCTGGGTTAATGTTCCTGCAATAAAATGATGAATATGCAATACAAAATGGGTTTCCCATTTAAGAATTCAAAAGTCCCCCCCATCCCCAGTGAGCGGGGGCGAGGTTTGATTTCTGGTCAGGCAATATATTCCCCTTGGAGATATTCATTTTTTGTCTGAAACTCTCTTTTGTACGATGCGTATTTTTCGAGTTATTTTGATTTGTCAAATTAAACGGGACACTCTGTATATTCACTTAAGCAGATTATGGTTGAGAGTTGTCGGTGAGAATTGCAACAATAAAGTAATAAATGGTACGCTTTTACAGTATTAATGCTTTATAGCTTATACTCACTTGAAGTGTATCCCACAAGTCTTGATACAATGTCGCTTTCATTCACATCTGGGTTCTCTTCGCGCGCTTTGCGGAGGACTCGAGCCTTGGCTCCCAGCAACGTCACAAGGGTTGACTCACTCGCGGTCCCCTGCACGAACCATCGGGCCAATAAAGCAATCATCCACAGTAAGTAAATGAACATTCGTTTAGACAGTAATAGGAAATCATCGTTATATTCTACACATACATAGATTCTCGTTATTTCCCAAAATCGATGTGAATATTTACTCCACATTATACTTAAAACTTTCAGGCAGAAAGATTTTTCTCCAACTTGACATACAAGTGCTCATTAAGAAGAATTTTAAAAAGTATTTATACACCAACAGTTTGCCGATAGTCAAGATGGAATTAACTCAAAACTGACTTCATTTGATTCACGTGTCGAAGGATAAACACGTTTGCACAGACCAATTAACAGATTTATCCAAAAACATTGAGTGAAGAGCTTCTATTCGGCAGATGCAATTTTCTAAATTGAGTGTAGTAAAAAGGATATGCAAAAAATCTGCGTGATTTCGTGTAGCCAAGCAAGATCATCTTGATTCTTATTCCTGCCACGTGTTCCAGCGCTGCGAATTCTGTGGGTTATGGATTCTGGGTACACCAAGAGTTAGAGAACGCAATTTACTATACATAGGATTAGGATTTTTCAATATTTTCATTACCAGGAACCAACAATACGAGTTTTTCTGTCAAAAATTCAACGTTTTCAGATGTACGATTAGAAAACTTTCTCATCTTAATGGATGTATGACTTACTGAATTCATGGCCCTCTGAATGTAAATTCATGAGGACGAGAATGTAAGAAATACCTGTATGACGCCGCCTCCTTTGCCTCCAGAGATTGCGAGAAATTCGGGCGGCAGGTCGAGCATCTTGCCCAACCAATCCAGCATCACCACTTCCAGCTCCGTGCAAGCAGGGCTCGCGATCTGAAAAAACATAAGTTGACAGAATATTCTCAAAACTGCCCATTACATTCATCCCCCAGATCAATTACGATTAATATGATTTGGAAAACACGTGCAACGGTCGGAGTTGAGGCAGAGGTGTTGGGTAACCGCCGCAGAGGGCCTGTGCCACGGCCGTCCACGCAGCCCACCGTCCGAAGGGCGCCGAGTCGCACCGAAGGCCGCCGATCGTCGCAGCCGTTAGGCGACATCCGAGAAGAAACGAGCTATTTTTGGTATTCGAGGTATTGTGAAATCTAAAATCATGAGTGTAGTTTTGGTACCAAAACAGGGAATAAGTAAATTGAACTTGATGTACTAAATGTGTGATTTCAGTAATCAATTGTTGATTTGTTCAGAGAAAATTATAATTTGTTTTTTCCAATGTTCTTGTCAAAACTTTTCGAGACCCATTCACGAACAAAGACACCCGTCCTTTCTAAATTAAATGTAGTGAAAAGTACCGCAAATCAAGGTACGTCACAATATATACGAGTGAGTAGTAAGTACGGGGTGAGGAAAAGACGAGGAAGAGTAAGGAAAGATTTTGGGCGGACCGTGGCCCGTTTTATAGAGTACTGCTCCGGAATTCCCTACCACAAATCTCAGGAGACCACGCAGCAGATTAGAGCTTGTCTCGGCTGGGGCAGTTTCTCACTGAGCAAAGTTCATGGAGGGGGAATCCCGGAAATCCTAGCGCTGCACGCCTTCGAATCGCCGCCGCCTGATCCAATGTTCCAGTGGGAATGGAAACACCGCCGCCTCCCGAGATACAACATGCACTAATGACCATAATAGTTGGCCAGCCCGAAAATCTACGGAACTAATGACCACAGTACTTGATGCGCCAGAAACACTGTCCAATCAAGCAAACGATCAATCGATCGATTTCGAATCTAGAATTACTATATTTTTACGTTCAAACAATGACGCATACAAATAGTATTAGCAAATAATAGTCACATTAACCCCGAAACATGTAATCGCTACATTACTTATTTTTATGTCAATAATGAATGTATTAAAATAAAAACAATAATACAAAAACATACATGTCGCATACCTGAGCATTCTACATTTATCATTAGAGAATGTTTTTTTATAATATTATATTTTTTTATAGTCTACTTGCAGTTCTGAAAACTGAAAAATTGGCTAGTCGTTGTCAACCTAACACAATATCCATTTTTCCTTACTTATTTTTACATATTTAGTACTACATTACATATTTTACATATTTTGACATTTTGTCTGTTCATACTACATACCTTTGTAATATAATTAAAATGCGATGAAAATAACATTAAAATACTAATGAACGACACACATTTCTTAGATGTATATTTTTATTGCACGTAGGGGGAAAAGTCTGGATCTTCTATCCCACAATGTTGGAATTTTAGTGGCAGAAACTTACCCATGCGAATCCCTTGCAGGCGATGCCAGCACTCAGCATATCGGCCACGATGGCCGGGTAAGAGTTGGCCGTGGGGTAGTAGGCGTGGAAGCGGGGTGAGTGCCAATGGGTGATCTGGAGCCACAAAGAAGGCTGACTCACAGAAACGCATTTGCAAAACCACCTCCACATCCCTTTAACTAAAACTTTCAATTTTCATTGGAATAATACAACGCATCCGTTTACGCAATTCTTCATCGCAAAGATTCAATTGTACAGGGTGTATCAGGGAGGGTTTCTGGAACCGAATGATACACATTGGACGTCCGTGGGTTGGACATTGATCTCCAAAGTGTCATTCTTGCAAGGATCTAAAAGTGTTCAGCTACAGGGATCACATTTTCATGCACAGGGGGATCACAGCATTATCCGGGAGCGGGCGGGCGATCGAGTGGGTACGGGTGGGCGATCGGGTGGGTACGGGTGGGCGATCGAGTGGGTACAGTTGGACGATCGGGTGGGTACGGGTGGGCGATCGGGTGGGTACGGGCGGGCGATCGGGTGGATACGGGCGGGCGATCGGGTGGGTACAGGCGGGCGATCGGGTGGGTACGGGCGGGCGGACGCGGGCACGCATTGAGCCTCACCCCCGGCATGATGAGGCGTTCCACGTCCGCCATCACGTCCTGCCACTTCTCCGGCTGCTCGGGCGCGCTCTCGGGCAGCAGCTCGCGCAGGTAGCCCGGCTTCACGTTGGGCAGCACGGGCCTGCGGACACACACACATGGTCACTCGCGCACCTCCCCACACAGCCGCGATCTCCAGCCCTCAGGGGTTGCGGCAATTTATATATTTATTAAGAGTTATTTAACCTCCCCCCAACACGCATGGTACCATCGCAGTCCAGAAACGGGGTCAATGAGAAGAGTGGACTCTTTGAGGACACACTCCTACATAATGCAGTGATATTTTTATAAAAGTGCGATCTATGCACATATCTAAGTAAAAAGGACTCTGTGTTGCAACTCTGTAGGAGAAACGACGAGGTTCGAGGGTAGATTGCTCTTTCTATGACAACGCTTCAGAAATCGAGAAATATAAGCAGTGATATAGAGCAGCCTGCCTAGTTTTCAGAGTCTACCAATTAGATTCTCATTGAGAGTCTCCATGGTGCCTACCAAGATGAATGAATCTCGTAGCTTAAGATCCGCTGAATCAGGACGACTCACCTGGGTTCGAAGCCAGTGTTCTTCAGAAAGCATAAGACGATCTGGTCTTTGAAGTAATGGTCCTTCAACGAAGCGAGGGAAGTACCGCGCGAAGCACAAACAGCAAGATTGCTTACTCCAGGAATATAGATTGATCAAGCCTACTCAAGAAGGGTCAGAATAAGAAGTATGTGATTAGTGACAAAACATTTTAAAGAATTTGGAGGTAACTGGATCCAATGAAGAACCGTTTGTGCATCCAACAAAGAGAGATCGCTGCCGTTCGTAAATCAAGTGTTCCCACAACAAATTTATTTAAGTTACAAAGCAGTCGCTCTAGCCTTGAAATAGCCTGCGTCTTTAAAGGCGCTACTTTAGTTTTCGAGCATTCGAGTGAAACTGAAGACGTCATTTGAGATTACTCTTGTCCTTAGATAAATCACAGCCCCATAGTCTAGGTGTGATTCATCCTCAAATTTATGAACCTCGACGCGATCCCAACCAACGGAGATGTTTCAACGATCTAATCAGAAGGAATTCTTCAATAAATGATGCACACCTGTCTGCTACGTCGACGGGGACAACATCATCCCACCCTAACTTTTAAAGACACAGCAACTGAACTGTTATATTGTCACTGATAAGGTAGGGCGACAGCCAATCTAAAGGATCAAATACACTGGCCAGAAATGGCAATGTTTGCTTCGTCAGAACTCTGAAAACAGAAGGAGTACAAGACATTGTGAATGTACCATCCTTAGTAAGCTAAGACACACATAATCAACCTTTCGACGCGCAAAAGATTCCTTTCTTCTGCCAAGACATGGTCTTTAACAGGAATCAACCAGTAGCGATGGAAAATTACTGGCGTGAAGCGTAAACTCACCCGACATGAGCATTTCCTACAACTGCTCTTGAAAATGATGACAAACTTTCGACATAATCGTCACCAAACAAACCATCATCTATATAGAGCCTAGTGAAAAGAATAGAGAAAGAAATAGAGGATGCAGAGGGAAAATTGCCTCCCTCATCATGAGGCAATTGCTTTAACACTATCGGAAAGATAAAAAACACATGCAGTGCTATAACAGACAGTCAGAAGTCTGTAGGCTACCAATTTATGATCAGGGTAGTTCCACCAGAAAATTTATTGAAACTTCGTGTCTTTAGGCCTCAGTCTGATCTTCCGAAACATCTGTGCTACATAATATGAGCTTACGACACCTCCACTGAAGAACGAAAGCAAAGAGATCATTGTGGTGCCTGGGCACTGAATGCAGACAATTATTAAGGCTTTATCTATTTAATGATTTTCGAGAGAACCTAATTTTTGTAGTCTGACTTTCCTCGCTAAAAACAGTATACGAAGGATTAATACATTAGAGGAAGCAACCAACAACTCAGATATTGACTCCATGATTTAGTCTCAAGAACTCGCTTATAAATTTTCGATTCTCCAGCGTATAATTCGGACGACTTAACTAATCTTTGTTCAGATGGTAGAAACGAGTTTACCAACCTGGTAGTATCTCCAAAGGATGAGGAAATGCAGACTTTAAAGGGAAGGACACCGTGTAGCGACCTCTAACGTGCAACTAAGGCGTCTAGTGTATTCGAAGTGGAGTTCGCTTTCACTAACAGCTTAGGTAGTCTCTAAAGTTTCTTCTAGGAAAAGAAAAACAGCGACATGGTTCGATACCAAATTGAAACTATGTTACAAAGGTTACTGTGATCGCCCGGATATTTGCCAACTGAATGCCGTCTTTTGAGGAATAGGGGCAGGCATAAGCTCGTTCCTAAACCGCCTCAAGAATAAATTGATTATATTAATTTGGACCAATTATAATATTAGTTTATTCTTTACCCTGAAGAGGGATGTAACTGGTCAATGTAGGAAGGGAAAACTAACGCATGCACGAGGACACTCGGTACACTATGACTACACTGCTTAAAATCAGCCATGACATTCCTCCATACACTCTCCCCCGAGGTACTTCGGATGCCTTTTAACGAGATCGAGGCACTGCGAGATTGAAGTCTTAAGTTATCAAGAAAATCAGGCGTCTTGATATGCAAGACACTGGCGATCCCTGGTCCAGTAAAGCACGTACCACTAGACGTTCCATTTTCGGCATTCATCCGCACCAAAGCAGAAGGCAGCAGACCGCCAGTTAAATTTATACCCGAAAGGAAGTTATTAATTGAATGAGTGAAAAACAGAACTGTTGTGACATTTTATAAATTCTGAGAAATCTGTTTAAGTACGCCAATATCACTGTAAAGTCGTAGTGTTTTTTTCATCATGTTAAAACTAAGGTATATCAGTTATTCATTAAAAACACGAAAAAACATTGCCAAGGGAATAAATCTGTTTCCCTTGGCAACCTTAAAAATAAACTTGTTTTCTCAAATTTGTACAATGTCACTTATACCGTTCTGATTTTCATCCATTCAGTTGATACTTCTGAAGAATCGAGGTTTCAGAAGTGGAGGCGTTCCTGTCGACCGCATGATTGAAATGCAACAATATGTGGTGCTTATTTTCACAAGTATGGCACACACGTTTGCTGTCGCATTGTGCTGACAAATGCCCTGGTCTTATACACTTAAAGCAAAGTTTATCCTATTCTATCAGCTTTTTAGTTTTTTTAGTAAATATTTCTTAATTTGAAAGAACATAAAAAGAGGATGCTTGCCAGCACAACGCGCACAACTTTTTTACCCCAAGGAAACTTGATGTTCTCACCCTAGTGGAACCTCTCTGACCTCCAAAGAGTTTTCTGTGACTGGACTCGTACGGAATCTAAAATTCTAATACTCTAGTGTCTAAAAACTTGTCCAATTGCTCGAAAGGTGGCATGTCTATGGTTCCACCATGCGTTCGCTCCCATCAGATCTAGTTCTAGCATCAAATTTTTCATCCCATGTAGTCATGGGATGTTACAGATTCAACAAAGCTGCTCTAATGTCACCGGATTCATCTAGCAATCATTTTAAATCAGCAAGTGATGAATTTTATCTCACCTTCATGATGTTAACGAACGTATTCAAATTAGCATTAGCAAACGCGTGTCATTGAAACGTTTCTGCAGAAGCACCCAGACCGGTTTATAACTCGCGTCACTAAACAAGTGTGCATCACGACAACATCAAGAACGCTTAGCCAGAAAGCCTTATTTTAAAATAATGAAGTTTTTGTAAGATACGAATTAGAATCTAGGAGTGACGCAAAAAGATCTCGATAACTTTCACACTCTCTCAAATCGCCGGCACAATTAGGCTCGGAAATGTTTCGACGTTTCAAGGGCATACCCTTGTTCCTTCTCGCATATACGCTATCAAAACTACTGGCGAACATTATGAAAACCGGCTGAGAAGGTTTTTCAATTAACTCGTGATAAAAATCCGAACCTATATCATAAAAATTAGATACTTTCACAAACTCATCACTCTCGAAATACACTGCTTTCCGAAGACCATCGTCCACGCCGAGGGCGCCTCCAGAGCCGTTCGCAGGCCAAGACATTTGTTTCAATTGCCTTGTAATTTTTCAGCCGATTACGAACTGTTATTAAGGTTTGCTTCTCCTTCGAAAAATTATTGAAATTTGTAATTGATAGCTCAATTAACACTGTTTACCGTTTGTGCCGGTAAACGTTGCGCCGGTGAAGACATGTCGCAATCTGAAATATCGTAATAAAATGAGAGTGCAAGAACACTCGTAAATACACTTTCGTGGGTTGGATATCGGGCGCGGAGAACATCTTAATCTGTTAAAGATACTTTTGAATGATCTTTGAAGTATTTAATATACGTTGTACATAAGCTTTACAAAGCGTTCCTTGATGATCAGTCGCCAGTGTAGATAAAGACATACAAAACGGCGAGGCGGACCTACTGTATGAACGCAGAAACTACGACTGCCACCAGGTCCTTTCAACTCCCATATAACGTGTTGGAAACCATTACTGTGGCGCGCTCTCCTACAGGACCTAAAACACGAATTGATACCAACGATACCTAAAACGTGTGTGGATATGAAGAATCATTGCACATTTAAAAGACACTTTTCCTATTTCACACAAATTAGCCAATTTCTATGTGCGGAAGTTGGCGAGCCTAGCCTGCAGTTGTACCCGGCGGCACTAGCGCCTCCTAAAGTAGCACCCTCGAGTCCACCTCCAAAGTATCACCTCCTTTGTCCCCGATTTTGATGGAGAGTTGAAAGGCCCTGACTGCCACCGACCGCGGCTGGATCTCTGCGCCACCCCTCCGAACCTCGCGGCGTTGATGTCTCCCACCGAACATGATAAGAAAAGAGGGGTGACGACAAAGCAAACGGGCGGGTAAATGGCACACAGAGATTACAATCTTCAACAATTACAGGTAGTTAAAATATTATAATGATGGAAATGAATGATAGAGTTCTTCTAGCAACCATCTTGATCCATATAGATTTAGGAGATTGCAAGAATTCCATCAAAATATGCCTTTTAACATTTAATATCTTATTAAATTTTCTAACGTCCAAACAGCGACATCTCGTGATACCACAATTATAGCAGAGTACCACTCACCTGTCCCGTATGTTATCCAAGTAGTTGACGATGTAGTCGGCCATCTCCTTGGTGAATTCCTTGAAGTCCTGCGACTCCATGGCTGGCGCTGCAAGAGCCGTGCTGTGCTGTCCTGTCGGGTGCTGAGGGAGCGTTGGGCTCCGTCGGAAGAACAGCGTCGACTGGCGGCGAAGGAGCGGCGCGCGGACCTCTTGAGCTCACACCGCCCCCCCGTTTCGACACGTGCCCAAACGCCACCGCCACCGCCGCCGCCGCACGAGGAAAAAACGGGCTCAGAGATTGTTCGATAGCAATGTCCTCGTTGAAAGTAAGGATAATGTGAATAAATAAATGTCCCATGCAAAAAAAGGAGGTAGAAGCGCAACTGGAAGGACGAAAGGAATAAAAGCAGAGATCGTAATGAGGCAGGTGCAACAGAGACAAGCGGAAGGGCAAAGGGAAGAAACGCGATAGACAGGACGGATGCAGGACCCAGAGCGGCAGATAGAAGGGCGAAGGGAAGGAAGGTAGTTTAACCGGAGACAGGATACAGAGTAATAGGTAGAAGTGCGAAGGGAAGAATGGCAGTAGACCGGACGGAGGCAGGACCTTGAGCGACAGGTTGAAGAGCGAAGGGAAGGAAAGTATTAGACAGGACGAAAGCAAGACCCAGAGTAACAGGTAGAAAGGCGACGGGAAGTAATGTAGTATACCGGACGGAGGCAGGGCGTAGAGCGGCAGATAGAAGGGCGATGGGCAAGAGAGCACTATACCAGACGGAGGCAGGGCCAAAATGACGAGGTGGCAGGGCGTAGGGAAGAACGGCAGTTGACTGGATTGAGGCAGGTGCTAGGGCGACAGGTAGAAGGGCAGAAGGGAAAATGCACATGACCGGACAGAGTCAGGGCCAAAAGGGTAGGTTAGAAGGTCGAAGAGAAGGATGGTAATTTATTGGATTAAGACAGATGAAGTCGTACGCTTGCATTAAGACAGGTTTTAGCGTGACAGATAGAGGGGCGAGGTAGATAAAGGCAGAGGTTCAACAAGGGCCGAGGTTACAGCGAAAGCTAGACAGGCAAAGGGAAGGAAGTCAGTTAAATAGACGGAAGGAGGTTGCAAATCCACAGGTAGAAGGGCGAAGGGAAAATAATTCACTGGACTGAGGTAGGGCCAAGAGCTAAAGGGCAACGGGAATGAACAGAGTTCACTGGCAGGTTCCAAACGCGACAGGCAGAAGGCCAATGGCAAAAAAGGCAGTAGACCAAACGGAGGCAGTTCCAAAGCTACAAGTAGAAGGACGACGGGAAGAAAGGCAGTAGACCAGAGGACGCAGACCCCAAAGAAGGGTGAAAGGAAGGAATAGAGTAGGCCAGACGGATGAAGTTCCAAACGCAACACGCAGAAGGGCAAAGGGAAGAAAGCAATAGACGGAACGGAGACGATGTCAAGAGCTACAAGTAGAAAGGTTAAAGCAGGCCAGGCAGGAGATCGGACGTAGGGAGTGCCAAAAGCGACAGGTAGAAGGGAAAAAGGCTGTAGATCGGAAATAGGAAGTGCTAAGATTTAAAGCTATAAGGGCGAAGGAAAGAAATGCGGTAAACCGGACGGAGGCAGCGCCAAGAGCTACAGGCAGAAAGGGAAAGGGAACGAAGGCAGGTGACTGGACGGAGAGGTTTCCAAAAGCACCAGGTGGAAGGGCGAAGGGAACAAAGGCCGGTGACCGGACGGAGGTAGGCTCCAAAGCGACAGGTGAAAGAGAATAGACCGAAAAAAGGCAGGTTCTAAAGCGACAGGAAGAATGGCGAAGGGGAAAAAAGGCAATTGGCCAAGCGAAAGAAGGGCCCAAAGCAACAGATAGAAGGATGAAAGGAAGGAATGCAGTAGACGGGACAAGCCAGTTTCCAAATCGACATGTAGAAGGGAGATTGTTTAAAGGGCAGTAGACAAAATGGAGGCAGGGCGAGGAGCAAAAGGAACAAGTGCGTTAGAAAGGAAGGGATTTAACCGAATGGAGGCAGGTTCCGAAGCGACAGATAGTAGGGCGAATGTAAGGAAGGCAGTTCACTGGAATGAGTTCCGCTTCACCATAAGTAAGGCCTGCAAGTTTATGAAAAATCATAGTTTTAATTGTGAGTTTTATAATGTGCTAATTATCAAATATTTACAAAGTACAATCAAATGAATAATTAAAGATATAAACTCTGTGTTTTTATATAGCATATTAGTTCATATTATTGCATTTTGTGTTAATGCATCATATTTCCATTATATTTAAGTTATTATTCATATTGCATTGCTTATTTGTTCTTAATGCGGCATATTTCCTTTGTAATTTTAATTAATTTGCATATTTGTCTCCTCAAATCGAAAAGGGAACTTCACAAATGTGTTTGCGGAAATGACTTTCGTTCATTGCAGCAGTATTTGTCTGAACTTCTTTTAGATTATATTACGGAAATGATTTTCTGATTATGAATGATATGATATTTTATTTTTGATAAAGAATTTATGAAATTGGAATTGATACTTCCACGATAATATTATACAATTTTATTTTAAAAATGATCAATGGATTACTTGTAATGAGAGACGAAAGTGCAAATTAATTGTTAAAATGAAAAGTTTTATAATTGTTAATTACAAGATAAAATTTGATTGTTGGAGCATATTTCATTAGTTCTGGCACATATTTTACAAACGTTAGAGCATATTTAATGCATATTTCTCCTATTCATACAGCATTAACTTCCGAGCCTTAGCCATATCATTCGATGCCCATCGTGTGCGAGTGTGGCGGCGTGAAGAGCAGAGGGCACATCCTACATATATTGGGGAGAGACACGCAGAGGTCCCTGGGCATCATAAAATGGGGATCCATCGTGTATGCGTTCAAATCACCTCTAAGGATCGGCAAACTTCCTTGTAATTAATATGGTTAATTATCGAATTTTACTCCCACATTATTTAATCTAGCGTTGTGATGACGCAAATGTCACTTAATTGTTCTATTTCTGTGACTCCATTACTCGACTGTTCGCGTTATCGTCGTCAATTTTTCTGTACGTCTGAAATTTCAGAATTAGTTTTATTTAATAAGTATTTCTGCCCCTTTTTCGTAGATTCCGTTTTTGCCTAAATGTGTCAAGTTTTACATTTGTGTCATTGATTTTTATTCCCATATCAGCAGGCATTTCGTGTAACTCACGTTTCGTAATTTGCAATTCGCGAGATAGACTATCTTTCTATTGCTCAAACTTATTATTAAAACCATCAAGACTGTACATTGTTTCAGTATTATTACTTGTGAATCGATCGAATCTACTCTGCTTAACTATGTTATCCTTTTGCATATCTAGTAATAACTTCAAATTTGACTATTCGCGTCCTTCCTTGTCGGCGATTTCTGCATATCCAGTACACACTGTACTACTTCCACCAATTTTTCTTTGTTCACATTTGATTCGGTTTTGTTATTAACATTGGTTACTGATAATTCATTTTATCTCTTCCCCACCAGATGCAGAAATCGTTTCTTCTTCGCTGTCAAACTCTACTATTTCAGTACGCGTTTTCTTGTTGAGCGTCAACATCTTGATTATATTAAACTGTTTTCAACACACTCTCGAATGGTGAAATTTCTACCTACTTTAGAACTACAATTACAGCTCATTAATCAAGAAGATCGCTGGCAATTTCTTTAATTGATTGGCTGATAACTGCACATCAATTTAAAAATGAACCTCCAGAAATACTCCGCCTCAAGCCTCGCGTTTGGCAGCAATTTGTAAAGTACCCTGAGAATGCAATAATATATTATCTCCTTATTTTTGTGAAATACCAAAAAATTAATCTTAAGTAATGTTAATATTACTATTACATAAATATTTCAATTAATGTAATCTACTATTACTACTTTCCTGCTAGGACACGCTACGGAAACGTACACCGACATTGATTTATAAATATGTTTATCATTTATTTTCCCCGCTATGCTCATAAATTTGCCATATACTGAAGTCTAACATCTTGATTCTATAACCATTTACTTATGGATTTCGAAATGCAACATGCTGTCTTCATACCTGTCATATGTGGACGTGCAATCTATATAGAATTGCGATCTCTGGAAGTTCCGTTAATTAAAAATAGTTATTTTGAATTGATGGCAACTATCTATAAATTATCAGCCTTTTTCCCAAATAAGTAACAACATTTATTTAAAAAATTTGTTTCACACCTTTCAACGATCCAATGAATTGATGTGATATTATTTCACTCTTATACAATAATTATATTTCCGTAGGTGTCAAGAAGTAAAGTTCATGGTTAACCATGAACTTCGCGGGTATCCTTGAATTCTCGAGTGTACTCCTGATTTTCTCTCTTGGTGCTGTCTATTTGCCGTTAGTTTTACTGTCCCTCATACCGTGTTCTCTCCTAATGTTAAAATATGATTGCAAATTGTCACCGGAGTATCATCAGTCGGTTGTTGGTGTCATAAAAAATACAATAAATTATAACGCAATCGCGACTTTCCCTACGCTGTACCGCGTTTGGATACCTATTCGCGACTATCTACGTTCAACACAAATTGTTGAATACAACCCCCGACTCGTTCCCATTATAAATTCCGTTGCGAGTACGAAGTCTACTCAAATTTAACTTAACATTCAAAAAATACTTTTGACATCTCTAAATTATTAACATATAAAACTCTGAAGACTATCAGAACCAATTTCATGTTACCCACTTCCTTGTAATTGAAAATAATAATCCAGATCATAACCGCTGGCGATCGTACCGTCTGGCCGGTGTGTCCTCGATGGCAGCTGGCGTAAGAGATAATGAATATTATAAACGTTTTACAAGACTACACCTCACACCGCCTCCTCCACACGTCATTCCCTAAATAATAGAAGAGGATGTGCTTCTCTTTCCGTAATAAAACTGTAATGCTCGCGACCATGAAATGACCGAGTTCCTTATTTACTGGCCACCCTGACAACGTGTATTATTTGATTTATCCGTATTCTTTATGCATTTATTGACGAGCTATTTACACTTTCTTGATGACGTTTAAGTTGAAATAAATCCGGGGGCTTTCTGGCTTATCACAGTATTGAAGCAGGGTCCAGAGCGATAGGTAGAAGGGCGAAGGGAAGAAAGGCAATAGATCTGACGGAGGCAGTGCCAAGAGCTCAGGTAGACGTGCGAAGGAAATCAACTCTTTGAATAATAATAGTAATAATAATAATAATAATAATAATAATAATAATAATAATAATAATAATAATAATAATAATAATAACCGAGCGAAATGGCTGGATACGCAATCGGGAGGTCCAATTCGATACCCGCGCCGGCCATCCTGATCGGGCTTTCGTGGTTTACCTCGGTCACAAGGCGAATGCTGGGATGGTTCCGAAATCCCACGAACACCTCCCATGTCTCATTACCCCACATAATACCTCCTACCATCATCCAAGTCCTTTCACCCCTCATAATAATAATAATAATAATAATAATAATAATAATAATAATAGTAATAGTAATGATAGTAATAATAACATTATCCTATCCCCCTAATTGATGTTCAAAGCTAACAAGCTTGTCTTAATCAAGGGATGCAGCCGGAAGGCTGATCCCCATAATTCTGCACGTTGATCTATCCAGGATAGAATACAACTGCACCTCAGAGACAGGTATTACATGGCTAGAAGTGGCCCATACGCGAATAATAATAATAATAATAATAATAATAATAATAATAATAATAATAATAATAATAATAATAATAATAATGAAGAATGGACGGTGCGAAATTTCCAGGCTAAAATAAATTTATAAATTAATGTCGTACGTTTGTGTATTTATTAATTGTGTATTTAGCGACTTAGAAAAAGTTTTCGATATGGTCCCTTTAGATAAACTCTTCCAAATTCTGAAAAAGACTTGTTTCAGTGCCCAATATATAAATGGAGTTAAATATTGGTATGTGAATCAAGGAACAAGAATAAAAGTGGGTAATGAAGTTTCGCAGTCATTTGGACAAACAAGGGGTTGTCCAAAGTTGAGACCTACACTGTTTCAGATTTTCCTCCTTTAAAAGATGGCAAAATATGTGTCGAGGTATGGGAATATACATTGACGAAGATTGCCTTCATACATTATTATTCGCTCATGATTGTGTTCAATTATGTTTTTGACATGGAGTATAAGATGCGAAAGCTGGCAGAAACAAACAAGGAAGCAAAATTAAAGATCAATTTACCTAAATCAAAAAAATGGTAGTGGGAAAGAAGAAAAGTAAACATATATCAATAAATGGAGGTCAGATAGAAGCATGTCAAGAATTTAAATATTTGTGTGGAATTATTAGTGAAAAAGAAGATTTCAGAAAAGACATTGTTTAAAAAATTACACAAGGACAACATGTTATTTGAAAATTAAACTCCCTGCTTTGAGGAAAATAAATATCGAGGTCTACTAAGAAAATACGTTTTGACTGTATCATACAAAGTACACTGTATAACACTGCATGGCTCAGAAGCATGGGAAAGGAAAAGAGAAAAAGGAAAGTTAATGAGTCTACAAATGAATTTTTTGAGAAGTAGTTGTGGAATATCTAAAATGGAACATATTAAAAATGAAATTATTAAGCGACTGCAGATTGAAAATTCAATTATAGATGGATTGGAATCACGAAGGTTGAAATAGTTCGGTCACGTGAAAAGGTTTCATCGTGAGAGATGGCCCAGAAAGGTTTGTGAGTGGTTACATTTAGACAGAAAAAAAGAGATAGACCCAGAGAAGATTGGTAGAATTAGGTTTTTGAAGATATAAAAAAAGGTCTGGAAGAGTATGAGGGATGTGGAGATTTGAATGCAAGAGACAGCCACAAGAGCTATAAAATACTCGCAAGAAGAAGAAGAATGCGTTGTAAACACTTGAGATTACTAGATTACACAGGTTAGGCAAAAATAATAGAATACAAGAAAAGATAATTTAATCCTTGTAATTTAAAAGGAACCTATGAAGAAAGAAAAAATAATTAAAAAATTACAAAATTGTCATATAAAAATGTCATCCCAGTCCGCCGCGTTACCTTATCAACCTCAAAAATGTAAAATGATAAAATAAGGTACAAAGCGTAGAAAAGTGAGAATAAGGTATAATTGATAAGAAAGAAGTAGAAAATGTAGCAAAGTAAATATAATAGTTCTATATGTCAATTTAAAAGTAGCGTGTATGTGAAGTACAGTGAGAGCAAGCATTGTTGCGTAGGTGACCGACCTGTCAAGGTCAAAGCAGAGGAAAGTGTAATAAAACAGGTGTAAATCGTGTGAAAGAAGCAGTGTACTACTAACACTTATGCGAATAAAATATAAAAGATTGGTGTTGGGTCGTAAAAAAATGTGAAAGAATGTGCGTATAAGAAAAATATAAATAAATCAGTGTGACGTGACTGATATTATATTAAAAGACCAGAAGTGACAGAAATCTAATCTGGACAACATGTTAATGTATCATGAAGGAAGACAAGTTCAACGCAAACGATGTTTGCAATAAATTGCCATATAGTGGGGAATAGGGGATAAGAGATGAGCTATGTCATTTCAATGACATTAAATTTATATATTTTATAAAATGAAAGCGAAATACAACAGTAAATTAATCTAGTTAGGGAAACGAGGCAGAATATGTCATTTCAACGCTATAAATTGATTTATTCCAGTTGAATTGTATAATAAAGAGATATTTAATTTCAAATTAAATGGTATCTAATAATCGAACATTATTAGAACATAACAAAGGGGATTAGCATTATTCGAAAGGATGTATGACAAGATAGAATAGAAGTGCTACAGGAACAATTAGAATAAAAAACGTATTTTCAAAATAACGTAAAAAGAATTTTTAAAAAAATGAAAAAGAATTGGAAAACGAAGTTAGCTGTGGTGACGAGCAGACGTGTGAGAGTTCGCAGTAGATCGCGAGAAAGTATACACACTTGGTAAAGTTCGCTGAATGTAGAAATGGACAGTTATTGTAAATCGATATTGATTTTAATTTATAAATTGTTTGCCAGAGTCATAGATATTTAATCAGAAGTTAATTTTAGATGAAGGAAACGGGACAATAATATTTTGTGTGTAAGTAAAACAATTGCTGATGTTTTAACAAAAGACAGAAATGTTCGAGGATCCAGGACGACATCGGCCAAGTTGAAGGTCTTGGAAAGGCAAGTGAAATGTATTTACGGAATTATAGAGAACTCTCATAGTAAATGTACAAGTCCAAGATTGTCATGAGATTTTAAGAGAATTAAAAGATAAAGCATTTATAGAACAGAAACATTCTAATTTTTAAAAACAAAACGGATCCGAACATATGTGAATGAGGGGAACGTAAATGTTTGTGTGAGTGAAAAAACGTATGTATTATACATATATAGGCCATATGTTGGAAAGTAAATATTAATTGTTTCATTAATTCAAATGAAATAATTATAAACGTTGTCATTGCCAACAATAGTATTTAATATAATAGTAGCTTTCGATGGCTTAGCCATCATCATCAGTTGTCTGCTCAATGGAAGCCACAAAACGACTACGTTTAGTGGTAGTCTACGTAGTCGTTTTGTGGCTTCCATTGAGCAGACAACTGATGATGATGGCTAAGCCATCGAAAGCTGCTATTATATTAAATACTATTGTTGACAATGACGTTTATAATTGTTTCATGAAAAATGCCAACGATAACGCACCACAACACCTGTACATTAATTCAAAGCTCAAATAGGAAAGATTTCGAATTAAACAACAATAGCCATTCTTGTATTACTCGCGCAACTTTTCTTGAACGATGGATTTAAGAAATGCAGGTAGAGTGGGGGTATGAGTTACGTAATCAGCCACTAGATTTTATGAAGCAGTGCCAATCTCTGAAGATACAGTCAAGCCTTCGCAACTATCTCAATAATTTGCGTTCTAACTTTCTCAGGAGTTCTAGGTATCTCCTGTGATGGATCTTCTCTAGCTTTGATCATTTCTTTAGATTTTTCGGAGAAAATTAAGGGAAAGTTCACGTCTTCAACAGAAAATAATTTCTATTTGGAGCCAATGAAGATGTGTTTGGAATGTTGTCATCAGTGCTCGCTACGAGTTTTGAATTCAACTTTATTGTGCCAGAGAGGGGGAAGCAAGCTCATCGTTCAAGGGAAGTTGCGTGAGTAATGTAACTGTAATAAGTTATATTTACGTATTTATTTTATTTCAAAACAATAAGGTTTCATGAGAATTAGCCACAATACAAATTTTCTCTAACATAAAGTATTCTACCAGCCGAATTCGTGGATTTTCCGGCCCAAGAATTTAAAAAAGTATCATAAAGAATTCCTGAGAACAATAATAATAGCACGACTGAAGTAGATAGTATTGTTGTAAATAAAATTAAAAACTTAAGCTAGCCAAGATTAAATTAAAAGGAAAGGTAGATTTGTTTATTAAAATTTACTAAAGAAAGAATATAGAGAGGTGGAGAGTTATTACAATACGAACAAGTAAACTTCTACATAACCTCAAATATATTCGTTTAAGTAAAGTTAAATGTTACATTAAGTGAAACATTAATCAATCAAATCAATGTAAAATAAACGAAAATACGTTTCCAGAAGAATTTACTAATTTATGTGAGTGTACAAAATTGGATAATTATATAAAAATTTAAGAAAAATATCTTCCATAATTGATGTATTAGATGGTTGCTTTGTACATTGCTTTATACCGTTATGTGCATACAATTCAACGGAGTTCTTGGGAAGGCTATCAAATCTTTATTTATCAATAATAGTGTTTTTTAAATACACACCTACATTTAATTCTCGTAAATTAACATCAGTCTACAAGCATACCCTTTTGGCTAACATTCTCTATTTTGAATTGAATGTTCCAAAAGCGCATTTAGTTCCACTCCTATTCTCTGGCTACTTTGATTTACTGTTTTTAATAAAAATGCACTTTCTTCTTGGCCGTCACTGGAAATCTTATCGATAAATGCATAATTCGCACTCCTTGCTCTACCTTGCACAAGCGTGGAAACGGAGTAATTACCGAGAAGAACCGCTAGATATCGAGACTATTGAATCAGCCTGATACGTATCCGCCCTCGCTGGACGAGCCGCGCTGCTTATCAGCAGTGGATGCAGGCCGTGCCAGCGTTATATGCGTTTTCCCCTAAGGAGTGAATCGGAGCTCAACGACGCTGGGATGTGTTATCTCACATCAGATGCGTTTCCCTTGCCCTGAACCTACTTTTCCTCAAGTACGCTTCGAGAAGCACTGGCTTACCCCAAGGAGTAGTAATGAGCTTTTGTCATGAAGAATTTTTATTATTATTATTATTATTATTATTATTATTATTATTATTATTATTATTATTATTATTATTATTGTTGTTGTTGTTGTTGTTACTAGGATTTAAGGGCGCGTCTTTATCTAGGGTCAATCACGCCCATGTCAAATTATTTCAAGAACAGTATGTACAGTGGCAGTAACACGCTAAAACATTTAAAAACAAAGTCAAATGTTAAGAAACAACAAATAAATAAGTTATCACGATGCACCAAGAAATGATGGATTTGCTGCTGAATATTCATTGGCAAAGAATGACAATAAGAGAGGGAAGAGTTGGATTCGAGAGAGCTTTTGGAATCACTGCATATCACTACTCCCCGTAAAAACATCGATTCAGCGAACGCAAGTGACTCCAATAGCGTATCCATCTATTCGTCTGTTCTATACGGATCTATATGGATGAAGGTAAAAAAACACAAAAGAATAATTTTGTTACTATCTCATGAAAGTGGCATAGATTGACTGAACATATAGCAAAACCAAATAAAAACTGCCGAGACAAATTATAACTGTGCGCTTTCCTTACAAATGTACCAGTATCTATTGCAGTGTGACGATGAGAATTACCACTCTAAGGTAAAAATTCAGTATACCCAATAAACATTCAGTACTAGTCTTCGTGCTAACCACACGAACCCCTTATCCCATGGCCGAGAGGCTGGGTCACTGCTGGTCGGCCATAGCCAGTAGCGGGCTGTCGAGCCAAGAATAAGTACATGCAAAAACCTATTTTTATTCAGATTCAGCAGCACCATTGTGTAATTCCAAATAGTTAATAGAAAATGAACAAAAAGCCCCTCAAAACGGGAAAATGGTATTCAATTTTACATAGTAAGTGATAAAATTTCATAGCACAAAATTAACTGATGTATAGAAAACGAATGAGCGACGAATCGTACTTGAATTGAATCGATTACAATTGTTGGTATTGTTGCCAAAAGAAAGCGGGATTTGGAGAACTGCACCGGCTGAGTGTAGACCAGAGACAACAGTGCATCTCTGTAGCGTCTCTGATCGGGAGGTTCTAGGGTTCGAGACACGACGGTGGCGAATTGTAGCTGTCTTAGCTAGATAACTAGATTGAATTCAGCCGCTCTTCGGAGGAGACTTCTAGCGGCCGGCTGCTCTGATCGGTAGTTTTCCGTGGTTTCTCCGATCAACTCAAGGTAAATGAATTACCTTGGCCTATAGTCTATTCGAAAACCCCGTGTGGCCCTGTGGCAGTACCCTCATTACTTTCGAAGCAGCGTCGCCATGCATGGCAAACCCATTCGTGTTCATCATACAGAGAAGGTGAGTGTGGAAAAGAAGTGTGATAAAAGAATGAAGGCGACTTGAAATGAAAACAAGAGGATGGAATATGAAGAAAGGAATACTTGAAACCCTTCCCTACATTCCCCCGACAGAACGTGAATCAACCCATCTCGACGGGCGCAACAGACGAGGCCCTGGCGGCTTCTTGGGGTAGGCAAGGTAGGTGCTGCCTACCCTGATGAATATCTACTAGTTTATGACAGTTCATAATAATAAATGAAATAAATAAATTTTACAATTTTAATATGTTGCCAATATTATTCATCTGGAAATCTATAATGAATATTTCACTATCGTGGCACGTGCCATATTTCAATTTCAAGTGTTTTCTAACAGCCCGTGCACCATGCGATGTCTCGTCTTTTCCCGCAGGCAGATGCGCCCACTTGTACTTTTAAGGGTAGGCACGCCCGGACGCTGCCTCGCGTCGCAGTGTATTCTGAGGAAATGTCCTGAAATGACCCTAAAACAGAAGTAAAGTGAGATTCGCAACATGATCTGTTGAACTGAATCGGTCCGATAAAAAGCAAATCGTCATTTCACATCGAAAGTTTGCGAATTAACCCGATATCTTTTGTTAAGATTTATACCCAAACTGCAAAGGAAAAAAATATATGAAATAACAAAACTCGACTATTCTTTAAATGCAGGCTAACGTATTTATGATCAGGACAAACTATGGGCTGATCACCAAAGTTGTGTCACCTGTACAATGAACCATAGGTCGTTGTTGTATGGAAAACTCGAATCATTGATATTCGCCGTACCAATGTTGCCGAGAATGCCAACAAACTATTTCAATGACTGCTACTTCCTCATGACAAAGAGTTTGTCCAGGTCAAATATCCACATAATTATTTTGCCGTGTGACCCGTGTCACACAATGACGAATAACCAGTGCCTGTACCACCAGAAACATGCTCAATAAATCATGAAGAAAATTGTGAAGAAACTCAATGTTAGTTAAAATGTTAGAGTTAAAATGATGGAAAGGGATTCTAGAACTCAAGAAAACGCGCGAAGATCTTGTCCTCTATACGTCACATACAGTTCTTACAGTTTTTTTGACAAAACAAATCTAAATTTAAATTTAAAGCCGTGTTTTTCCCAGAAACAGAAGTCTCCACTTGAAATAATCCAGACTACTAACCAGGAAAGTCTGTCACTGGCCTGAACTTACTAGAGCAGGAAGATCTTAATGATTTGGCACAGAACCTCAATTTTAAAAAAAAGGAATCTGAACTGCTAGGCCCCTGATTACAGTAATGAAAAATATTAATTTATTAGAGTAGGAAGTTCTTAATTATTTAGCACTGGATCTGAATTTAAAAAAAAAGGTTATGAACAAATGAATTCCATTTTAACGTGTTATTATCACGTGTGAAGCATGCTCATAAAATGTAATAATATAATCAGAGAGACAATGCGTAATTTTGTTTATTTCAAATACTAAATACATTCATATCTTTTGAGCCCTGTGTGATAAAAAACTTTTTAAGATGATTTTTGAAATCAGCGTGATCGTTAACTTCGAAATCACCAACTTTCATCCTGGAGGTAAGAAAAAGAAGGTTGGTTTGTTTCCTAGCGTTATTAAGATTTAACTTCCCTACACCATAATTTTTCAATGTTCATTGCAGTTTGGGGGGAAAAAATCTGAAATATCAACATTCTAAAAGAATTGTTGTTAACGTGTTATAACATTAATGTTATATGTCCGTAACATTTAACATTATATTGGACATTTGAAGCGTGCTTAACATTCAATTCAACACAACTGATTGTGAGTCGTTCCAATATGAATTTAAGCTAAAACTATTAAGTACTTGAAGCGAAAGTGTGGTAAGACTATAACAAAAAGTGCGTTTCAATATAATTGAAGTCCACCGGAACACAATACAAAATTTCTGGAGAAAACAGTTCTCTGTTGAAGTTCCTTAGATGCATCTTATCCTTAGGTTTCTTATCTACATATAGGTGGAAGGTCCGACTCTGTTTTAACAGTCCACTATGAGGATAAATTTCACTGCCGTTCCTTTTCACTGGAGTAGTTTGAGTAATCTCGAGGCGAGACTTCAGTTGCTCATTTTCGGAAAATGTATTCCGTAATTCGACTCAATGATTTTCTACTCGCAATAGGAAATCTCCGGATTGCCTACTCATTGCAAAGTTATAATGCGCCGCAATTTTGAATACATTTACTGAAAAGTGTCCTTTCTAGTCAAGAGGAACTGTCCGTTACCGATAAAAAATTAAGTCAGGAATCATGTAAATTTGATGTACAGTAGAATCGCGATAATCCGAGGTACTTGAGGCTGATGATACGTAGTATTACAAAAAAATCGGATTACTCGGAAACTAGTGGGGCGACAACAGCACGTACTTTCTCACGATATTGTTAATTGCTGTTTAATATTATAAATGACAATTTTTATCTTACTCTTCAACTCTCATTCGAAAAATTATTAAACAAACAATTCCAAAACAACAGAAATATTTTTTTTTAATTCAAACGTTTAAACGAAAAAAGCATTCCACCATTAAATTCACGGTCTACATAAATATATCAACGATGCGGGTTTCGCGGGTTTTAGCCGTTAATACGTTTATTAGTTCATATTAACGCTAACCAAAGGCGACCGTCATTACCGCCTTTTGTTATCAGTGTGGCGTTAAAACAATGTGTTGCAACATCGTGTTACACACTTTGCAAATCAACTTCCTTGATATCGCTAGCACGAAAATGAAAATGTATAGAAAATATAATAATTAAATATAATATTGTTATACTCATCAAAACTACCCTTTTTATACGCATTTCTAGTCATTTCCAAATCTTAGTATGCAAAGCAAACTCATATATTCGTTTTCACATTCAACTCAAAGTACGCAATTTAAAATAGATTGAATGATTAAATAATATTAACCTTAATCTTTTATTTCAAATTTCGAATGTACAGTCTCCTAATGGTTCTATGTCAATGTTCAATAAAGAGAAGAATCCAAGGCATTTCATTAGCATATCTTATGGCCATACAACAATGATGTTCTTAAAGTTCTAACGTTTCATTATTTCCCAAGACAGTGGGTGGTAATATGAAAATAAAGTTAAGGCTAAATGCACCGAAAAATACTTGTAGGAAAATTCAATAGATCGCAGCACTATCACAGGGGAATTTACTTTACAGATTACGTCTGAACCAATGGTCCGATTTTCGATCTGTAAACGGCATTTGACGCCTTTTTAAAATAGAATTTACGCTACGAAGCCCTTTTTCCAAAAATATAGCACAAATTCAAATTTGAAATTAGTTCTCAAACTTCCGAGAAAAAATTAAAAAATGTGGGCTTATAGCGCGATGACGGCATGCTTCCTGAATCCAACGCCGTAAGAATCATGCAAATCGGACGAATAGGAGCGTCGTAAAGTGAAATTTACGAAAACACCTCGCCCCCCTCCCCCCCTTCTTCGCCGTTGCGTCACCCACCCGCCCGTTGTGGGCCCTCTGTCAGCGCGGCGGCGCGGACAGGCCCGGCGGCGTGCGGCCAGCCCCGACGGAGGAGGCGAGACTTGCGGGAGACGCAAGCCACACACTCGGTTTATGCGTTCGTCACTTTGCATCTCAATCTATGTTTCCACGGATATCAAACTAGAGATTTTATACATAACTATCTTTTTCACATATTTCTGTCTTCCTTCGAATACCATCTTAAAATTGTTTGAGGCATTACTCAAAATAACGATTCCGATTTGGAACTTTTTTTTAATGAATATTTGTGTAAATATCAGCATTATTCCATCTCCTCACATCTTATTTTAGATATATTTTACTTCTAAGGTCTTCTGTTATCACTCCACCTTGCTCTAAGATCTTCCGTTGTCAAATACTGAAAAAAATGAGCGGAGTATACGCACGAGCTCTTTTATCCTACAACTCGATTTTTGATCTCAAAACGACGTTTATTTGCTTTAAAGAGTTCATCTGATGAATCTCTTTTCCCAAGTAAAATAGCTGAAGCTAATTTTAAAAAAGTTTTCGTACTTTCGGACAAATTAAAAAAAATGCATGATCTTGTCTGTCCGGATAACGTGCGGATCGAAGGCTGTGTTGCCGACGTTTCGCTATGCCTATTTGTCGTGGTCTTCCTCAGGGCTGGTATGCCCATACATACAGGGCTGGTATGCCATAGGCATACCAGCCCTGAGAAAGACCACGACAAGATGGTCGAAACGTCGGCAACACAATATTCGACGCGGCGTCACCCGGACAGCCAAGAACATGCTCATGACTCTGGCCGCGGAAGCCTACGACTTCAAATTTTAAAAAAAGTGGTAAAATAGCAGGCTGGCGAGCTGTATCCTGACTCCAACGCCGTAACAAGCATCGAAATAAGATAGTATGAATCATGACTTATCCCTGCTTACTTGGTATGTTATTTTGATATAAAATAAATATGTTATATTTGTGTAATTTTGAAGGGAATAAATAATACCTGGTGAGTCATTTCATACAGACTACGTAAATGAATAAAGGGTAATGATGCAATTGGATAACTCCTAGATGTTTGCTTGCATTTGGAGCGTGTTTTCCCTTCCATTTTCTTTGTTTTTATAAAAAGTGGATTTTCTAGAAAAAGTTATCTGTAGATATTGCAGCATGCAAAACCACTTAGACATGACTCTTTCGTGACATATCGGTCACAATGATATAAATAATATGGAACATTCAAACGAGTTTAAAAACGAAGGAAATCTTTTTCTGTGAGTATTATCTTAGAATATGCTTTACGCTAACGCTTACGCGACGTAATGTAATCTACACAACTTTCCAGAGGAGATAGAAAATGAGGTCTCTTTCAATGTGAATTGTTTTTGAAAATCTTAAGAAAGTATATGCATACATCAACGACATTTTTAAAATCTTATTTTTTTTCTTTTTCCGAGGGATGACTTTTGCCCTTTGACTGAATCACACGGTATTCATGCAATTGTGTTGTTTTTTTGCACAATCTCGGCTGTCTCCTTTCTTCTGTAATAGAAAAATTATAGTGCCTTGCAGATCTGTTGGTCACTCTTTTCTTTTCCAGATCACATTGCATAATTGTGTTAGTTTCGCCAAGATTTCTTACTCTGTATCTTTGAATAGTTCGATTGGAATATTATCTACAGACGGGGACTTCCCATTTTTCAGTTGTTTTGTCACCCAATTCATTTCTTCCATCTCAGGTTCTTATTCGTAATCATCTATATTTATACACTACTCTATTTGTAAGTCCTTATCATATAACTTCTTCGTATTCTTTCCATCTTTTCGTGATCTCTTCTTTTGTTGTATTTATTTTGTCGTTCTCGTTCTTAACTTTCGCCATTGTTGGTTTACACTCCGTGGTCATATTTCGGATGACCTGGAAAATTTCTTAAGATCTCTATTTGTTGTTATGTTCTTCTACTTCTTCGCTTTTTTTCTTGAATAAACTTTTCTTTATCTTGTCTTGGTCTGGACTGGAATCCCCGTAGAGTTTTCTGACTTTCGTCTGGTCATTTGCTTTCTTTGCAGAGAAATATAATGTTTGGAAAGAAAGAAATATAAGGACTCCCTTGTACATATTAATAATAATAATAATAATAATAATAATAATAATAATAATAATAATAATAATAGGCACGCATTTGGAGTAAAAACCAAAGTATGTACACTATAGTATTGCTTATATCGTACTATAATCCATCGAATCTTCACTTCGATGTCTGTGTTTCCAAGATTTTGTGAAACTACTTTATATTTCACGGAGAAAATCTTGAATTTTCTCTGAGGGTCTGCTTCAGTCTGTCGATTGTCGAATGCATCGGGCGGTTGGTCTTTCATAGCCACCTGCCGCAAACGACTAGGGCAGGAACTAGGGCACGAAGGAGCCTGGACTCGTGTAGAGTGGCCGTGGGGGAGGGGGCCCGGGATTTCCAAGTCCGATATGGCACTGGGACAGTGGTTCGCAAATAGACAACGTGGAGAATGCTCACAACAAGTTCACTGATTGGCTCGCTTACTTGGTGCCCTTCTCCGCTCTACACTTCCTCGTGTCTCCACGGCCACGTGTCTACTGCGTCAGTTCATTCACGAGCCACTTCATTCTTATAGTTGGGAGCTGACTTGATTGCGAGGCCGAGGAATGCGCTCTGTGTTCTTGGAATCTGCCCTCCCTCCCCCCGCCTAATCTGCAACTGCTAGCTATACCAAATATATTACGCCAAGTATCCATAGACAAAAATGAAAACATCATACGAAAATAAGGAAAACAAATAAGCAATACGTGAATACAATCAATGTGGATTTTTTTTATCTTCACAATATGGCCTTTTCTTACGGGAGTACTCAAGGCTGCCCCGCTGGCTTCAAATCCTTCTTTTTTAATTGATATCACAGTTCGAACAGATACTTCAGTATAGTTTACTACCCTAAAATTGATGTTATGCAGCGTGTGATGAACGCCCGAATTACTTTCTTCGTCACATTTCTTAATAACTAGACATATAATTTCCCCAGCTTAACTGTGTATTGTTTGGCCTTTACTACGAACAGAAGCTATGCCGTCCCACCAAAAGTCAGAAACCAAATTAAAATGAATACGCTATACACTTGTGTTACGAACAAGAAGCAAACATGTCACTCATTGAGTTCATGTCTTCTCAGAACAAGAAACATTCTATATCAGATGAAGTGATATTGAACCTCATACAATGTTGTCAAAGCAGATATACTATTTCCTCGACTGCTCGCGTAGGCGGCAAATTGCAAAACACGTCAATATGCCGAATACTTACACTGTATGTCTTCGCGAATTCTTTAGTTCAACCTCGTATGTACGACAGATGACAGTAATATTTAAATATGTGGTTTATTAAAGTTTTAGAAATATATTTATTTGTGCAATGTAATTGAATTTCCCTCACTATTCAAGAGAGGTTATTGTCAAATTGCCGCCTTGCGAAAGATGAGGCGTTAAAAATCGTTACAGTAGTGGGAACACTTTTCAGGTTTTCAACGTCAAAAGTAATTTGTTGAGATCCCAAAGCGTGAAAGTGGCTTTTAGATTGTACTATCTCAGGTACTAAAAACTTCGATTTATAGAGGAGTATACTGCACTATAATTCATGTACAAAATGGCCAATGAATTGAGTGTTTGTAAACATTTCTTTCAAAAATATTTTAGATCCTCCAATAATCACTACGAAAATCAGAATTTCAACGTTGATTTTGCATCAGAATCGCTTACAACACCACCAAACAAAAAAATCTCTGCCGTCATCTCGAAAGACGAAAAGGAGATTGTTGCCGTCTAATCTCATGACTCGGAAAATGGAAAACAAGAGACGATGAGTGATCCATCAAAAACATAATTCGAAAACTGCAGAACTCGTCAGTGCAATAAGTCGCAGAGACAACCACTCATTTTTCATAATTTACTTTTTTCATGTTACAAACATAAGATGTACAAACTTTTAGAATTTCGTTGGTCAGTCACAAAAGCTTTGTGTTCTCTCTCTTGTATCTGCCTGTTAGTCTGTACAACAGAGATTGTGAAAGTATTGCATGTCTGTCCTACCGACTCCGATCTCACAGGTCTACCCTTGATTTCGGTACTTTTGAATAAATGTAAATAGAAATAATAATAATAATTATAATAATAATAATTACACTGTAGATAACTGCAGCTACATTCCTAAAAAGTACTAAGAAATTCAAAATTATAATTTACTTTTAGTTTACGAAATAAAACTTTCCCCAATGTTACCTGTAATTGTAGCTCGTGTCATGAAAATTCAAGTCTCCCTCTCATCGTTTCGCCTATCTCCCTGAAGCGTTGCCGTGGGAGACGCCAGAACTGTGCAGGATCTGCGGTCGCTTCCGATGACATACGAGGGTCTATGTTATTGCCTTCCGCTACGGAGTTAGGAGAGGTGTCACAGCAGGAGCGGATCCAGCCGATTATTTTTCGGGAGGTGGGGGTATATTTTTGTAAATAATAAATGAATTTGTTATTATATTGTATATTATTTAGAGATTCGCCAGATGAACCCTTTAAAGCAGGTAACCGTCGTTTTGAGATCAAAAATCGATTTGTAGGATAAAAGAGCTCGTGCGTATTCTCCGCTCATTCTTTCCGGTATGTGACAACGGAAAATTTTAGAGTAAGGTGGAATGATAACGGGATACCATAGAAGTAAAATGGATCTAAAATAAAATGTGAGGAGATGGAATAATGGTGATATTTACAAAATTAGTTCATTTTTTTAAAAAACAGTTCCAAATCGGAATCGATATTTTGAGTAATGCTTCAAAAAATTTTAAGATGGTATTCGAAGGAAGACGGAAATATGTGAAATAGATAGTTATGTACTACTATTACAGACCGTTTACCTCGGTCTGTAATAGTAGTATAGCATCTCTAATTTGGTATCTGGGGGAAAATAGATTGAGATGCAAAGTGGGGAACGCATAAACCGACTGTCTGGCTTGCGTGTCCCGCAAGTCCCGCCTCCTTCGCCGGGGTTGCCGCACGCCGCCTGGCCTGGTCGTGCCCCCGCGCCGACAGAGGGCTCACAACAAACGGGTGGGTGACGCAACGGCGAAGAAGGGGTAGGAGGGGGGGCAAGGTGTTTTCGTAAATTTCACTTTACGACGCTCCTATTCGTCCGATTTGCATGATTGTCACGGCGTTGGATTCAGGAAGCATGCCGTCATCGCGCTATAAGCCCATATTTTTTATTTTTTTCTCGGAAGTTTGAGAACTAATTTCAAATTCGAGTTTTTGTTATATTTTTGGAAAAAGGGCTTCGTAGCGTAAATTCTATTTTAAAAAGGCGTCAAATTCCGTTTCCAGATCGAAAATCAGACCATTGGGCCAGACATTATCGGTAAAGTAAATTTTACTTATTTTGGTGCTGCCACGTGGTGGCCACAAATTGTACTAGTGTCGGGACATTTAGCCTTAAAATGTTCGTACAAATTTATGGTACTTTTTTCGAATTTTCTTTCATGTAAAGTATTCGAAATAATGCTAACATAATCCAAACTCTACCAACGCAAACGAAGCGCCTCTAATACATACCTGCGTTCATTTTGATAGACAGGAATATAATTTCTAACTTTTACAAATAAAACATATCGCTTTCAGCGTTCAAAATATCATGATGTAAAGAAGCAGTTTGTTAGTTCTAAATTGAATTGATTACCTTTCTTCAATCTACTTTCTTTTATACAAATACCAAAAGCTTTCAAACATCACTCAAATTATGTTCCCGAAGTGTAGGAAATTCGAAGAGGGAGCATATCTTTGATGCCAAATTACACAGAAAACCCTCTTATTTTCAAAATATTTAACTTGATCTTATTTGAAGATCTGTTTTTGATGAACACTTTTCATTAGGAAAAAAATGTATATTCACAGTAGTAGTTGTAGGAAACGCCTGTTTTTCAATTTTCGAAAAATCAGGCATTTTAACAAACATGGCACATGGATGCTCTTATAAGTCGTTTACCCTATCTAAGGTTCAAATTTAATTAAAACATTTTGTGTCGTTTTTAAGAAAAGATGGATTAAAGAAAATAAAAATTGCTTACGTTTGAAACGCAATTTCGCAAATAATACTCATATTTTCAAAAAATTGAACATTTTTTGATATTTAAAGATCTGTTTTTATGAACACATTTCGTAAAGAAAAACATGTGTATCTTCATAATTGTAGTCGAAAATTTTTGAATGTTTGCAATTTTCAAAAATCAGAATTTTTAACGAGCATGAGACACAGTTTTACAGTTACCTTTTTGCAAATAGTTTAGTACCTTTAGCAGTAATTAGTATGACACTCGCGCGTTTTCCTGACCTTCGGAACACCTACCCCCATTCCTGTGACAACATTAGTTGAATTAAGAATAAATTATAGTAAAGAGCGTTGTAGACAAAATAAGATAATCAGAAATGTTCGCGCCCGTGCAATAGAAACTACTTTGCATCTAAAAACTAACTACACATTTGATATAAAATTCCTTTTGTGAAAATAACACAACTCCCCATTGCTCTCGCAACTAATGAAGCGAGAGCTCAACAATACGTGCGCGGATAATACTTTTATAGATACTTTTTCGCAGATAGTTGAATTCATTTTCTTCATTGCTCGTGCATAACACCACGAAAGCACATAAAGAAACGCAACGGACGGCACACGAACAAGACCATCACAAAGCAACCCACGCAAACAAAATGTAGATGGCAAATTAAAGAGCGAGCAGTGCAGCGTAACTTTAGCAGTTCTTTAGGCCAGTGTTGGGTTGTTTCGGCAACTGTTCTTGAAGCTCCCTTTTTTGCCGCTACAGGTTCATAGCGCTATTTGTCTTCCCGTTGACGTTCATTGCGAAGCGCACGCATCTCGCGTTCCGGTTCCCGTCCTCGCCTTCGCGTTGCCGTTCCCGTTCGCGGGCTGTTGTAGAACAGTCTGAAGGCCCATTCACAACGCAAACACAAACATAAGCATGGCGTTAACATAAAAGTTAGGACTACGTCTATAAGCGGACACATTCACAATGCGTTCGAATAAGCATAAAACGTAAGACGTTAACTTAAAAGCTTGCAAGCTTCATGTTTCTGTGATTATGCTTACGGAAAAAATGAACCAATCACAGAACGGTAACTCAAAATCGAGAATCGAAATTGGAGTGAAGTCGATAGGATAACTAACGCCATATGGGCCGTGGACACAGTCGGTACCTTGAAATAGATTCTCACATCCAACCGATAGTAAACCAGAAAGTCTCACAGCCAATTGAAACTCTTATATTGCTTACGTTTATGTTAGGCATTGTGAATACTTCAGTCTATCACTTATGTTTACATTTGCGCTATGCTTATGTTTACAGTTGCATTGTGAATGGGCCTTTAAGGAGGACGTGAATAGCTCAATTTTGAAGATATTACAATGTATGGAAAAGGACAACATAGATATGCGGAATAGATTTAATCAATTGGAAAGTAATAATGCAGAAATAATGAACAGCCTTGATGGTTTTAATAATAAATTTGAGCAACTGAAAGATCTCGATCTCGTGAAGTGCAAATTACGAAAAGTGAGTTAAACGAAAGTATAGATGTAATTCGCGGCGAAGTGTCGCAAATGTGCAAGCTGGTATGAGAATAAAAATCAATGACACAGACGTTAAACTTAACACATTTAGGAAAAAGCGAAATTTACGCATAAGGAGCAGAAATATTGATTAGATAAAATTAATTCTGAAATTTCAGACGTACAGAAAAATATTGTCGACAACAACAGGAACAATTGAATAACGTGGTTACAGAGGGAGAAAAGTTAAGTAAGGTTTTCGTCAGCAGAGCTCTAGATTAAATAATATTGACGTAAAGTTCGATAATGCTAACGTATTAATTGAAAGGAAAGTGTAGAAGGAAATAAAACGAATAAAACAATCTGCAGATAGTCAAATCAAAACTTAGATAAGGGAATTGAAAAAAAATATATTAGGTTTTGAGCAAGATGTTACATTGGCACTCGCCGGAGAAAACGTAAATATGTCAACCCCGGTAGTAAATTTGCCAGGAAGTTTAAGATTTTATGGCGACAGAAAGGAGCAACCATATTCTTTGTCAAAAGTAGAAAGCTATTTTTTCATTAATAATATTCCTGAAAGGTTAAAAGTGTATTACATTGAACAGGCGATGATATTCAAGGCTTGGTTCACTTATCTAATTCCAGATCCCACAAATTACGACGAGTGGAAGGCAAAATTTTGGAATGAGGATCACAAGTTTGAATTGAAATATAAATTAATGGGAGAAAGATTCCTAAAGGGGGGAGAGGAAACTATGTGCGAGTTCGCGACACGAAAAATCGCTGCATTTAAGGCGTGCGATGATAAATTAGACATCATAAAGGGAATAATGCGCATTATCATTCGGCAACTACCAGCCAATATACAAAATTGGTTATGGAATTCTATGCCGAAGACGTCCGAGGATTTGATAGAGTTGTTTTAGCCAAACATCGAGTATAGAGGGAAAGAGAATGAACTCCAACAGGACGTCAAATTGAAAGCAAGTAAACAGGATTAAGGAAAGCATGTATACGAAAGGGAAGATAAGAGAAAACAGTACTCGGGCACTACAATCGACAAAAATGCAGTTAACGGGAAAATGTCAAAGGAAATTTAAAGAAGGTAAACGGGAGGAGCACATTGAAATTAAAGCCGTTTTGTAGGAAAACTATATAAGTCCGAAATATGTGGACGTGATATTACGGACAAATCAAATGAGGAAGTAGTTAGAATTTTGGCAATTGAAAGAATCAATATTTCAGAGGACGACTTATTAAGGGAAGAGACGAAACGTCAAATGAAGCGAAATACAAGTTCAATTTTGAAGGGATTATATAAAAACGTGGAAATCGAAATATTAATAGACACGGGAGCAAATGTCTGTGCGATTTCAGAGGCGACATACGTCCAGATTAAGCAGGAAAATATCGAAATTGAGGAACTGCCAACAAGAAGATTGGAAAACCGCGTAGCAAATGGCAAACGTGTGGAAGGAATTGGTGGAATTTCAAATACAAATGTTCACAATTAAGTTTCCGGCAATTGTGGTAAAATAATGTTTAAGTGCGATCATTATTGGTTTAGGCGGCTTAAAAATGTACGATGCTATGGTATGTATACACTATGTGATTAAAAGTATCCGGACACGTGGCTGAAAATGACTTACCAGTTCGTGGAGCCCTCCATTGGTACTTCTGAAATTCAATAGGGTGTTGACCCACCCTTATTCTTGATGACAGCATTCACTCTTGCACGCATACTTTCAATCAGATGCTGCGAGGTTTCTTTGGTAATGGCAGCCTACTCTTCACGGAGTGCTGCACTGAGAAGAGGTATCGATGTAGGTCGGTGAGGACTGGCACGAAGTCGGCGTTCCAAAACATCCCAAAGGGATTCTATACGATTCAAGTCAGAACTCTGTGCAGGCTAGTCCATTATAGGGATGTTATTGTTGTGTAATCGCTTCGCCACAGGCCGTGCAGTATGAACAGATGTTCGATCATGTTCAAAGATGCAATCGCCATCCCAGAATTGCTCTTCAACAATGGGAAGCAAGAAGATGTTTAAAACATCAACGGAGTTGTGATAGTGCCACACAAAACAAGGAGTGCAAGCCCCCTCCATGAAAAACATGAGCAGAGCATAACACCATTTTGGACGTGTCCGGATACTTTGGATCACACAGTGAACATTACGTGAGAGTAACATTACGGAATGACTTTGGACATCAACATTGTTGATGATCGAGTGCCAAGTGGACGAATTGATGCAGATTTGTTAACGTTGAGGAATAATTTGAGGGACCTCAAAATCTATTCATCGCGGTAGCTGCAGATTTTATAGATGAAAACGGAAAAATTGTGAGCAGGTAGTGAAAATTTTGTTGGATACCTTCCAGTAAATATTTGAAGATTTTAAGAACCCAGTAATTGGGTACCAATTCAAATTAAATGACAAGCCCTTCCATTGTAAGCAATATCCGATTCCACATGTATATAATCCCTAGGTCAGAAAGCAAATCGAAAAAACGCTTCAACACGGTATTATAAAGAAATCGTCTCCGTATGTTAGCCCGACAGTCGTCGTCCGACAGAAGAATAATACAATAAGGCTTTGTCTAGATACTCAAATTTGAACACTATTTTTATTTGAACAGCTTTTTTCAGTAACACGATTTGAACAGCTATTTCTCGATAAGAAGCACCGCCAAAATTAGACATGGTGAGAAAACTTCAAGGAGCCAGGAACAGGTTTAGATTTTTCTGCATCCTATATAACTGTAAATACACCCCGAGTCCCAGAAATTCCCACTGCCATCTGAACTACCCGGCAAGTAAGGTAAGACGGCCGAATGTGACAGTATTTCACAAATAAGCAGATTTAATATTTATTATTTATTATATTAACGGGTACTGCACAATATATTCAGAGAACATAATATATAATGGTCTGAATTAACATATTGTGCTACACGATCATGCAAAAATACTCATGTCAAGTTAATAATATCAGCATCTACTTATCATCGACTTCCACTTGAGCCCGTGGCTATGTCAAAATTTTCTGATACAAAAGGGAGATATTGTAACCACCGCCTCCCCGATTACCTGCTTCCTTCGGCGATTCAGCTTTGCCCGGCTGCTTCGTCGGCAGACTTCCTAGAGGGAGGCCTGCATGATTGCCCAACTACTTTAGAAAAAGACTTCAGCATTTTCATAAACTACTTTAATCACTTAGTATGGTGTGTGGGTGAAGCCCAGTTACATGAATAAACTTATAACTAACTTAAATCTAATCTTAACTTATTAACGGCCGGTATGGCCAGAGTTCATTTCAGCTCCGGTGTCTTTGCCCTCCCGGGCGGTCGTGATCCAGCTCACAGGTGTAGCGCTCGGGCGTTCCAACGCTCAGCGGGTCTGGCGGCGGGCGTCGACGGTCAGCTTGCCCCAGGTCCCTTTGTGGCGGCCCCTTGGCAGTCACGGCGTTGCTCCGGATTAGGCCAGCGGCGGCCGGCGGCCGGCGGCTTGGTGCGGGCGGCGCTTGGTGGCGGCCCCGGATTAGGCCAGCGGCGGCGGCGGCCGGCGGCTTGGTGCGGGCGGCGCTGGGTGCGGCGGTGGCGGGAACACGTCCGGGCGATGACGAGTCGCTTCGCGATATAGTTTGTCACGTCCCCGGTTCGCACTCAAATGGCACTCTCGGTTAGGCACTCAGTAGTAGTGTCCCGTCCCATCGACCGGCTGTCGTCTCACGAGTCGGGCTGCGATGTGGCGAGGCGGCGTGGCATTCGGGCGGTCAGGCACCAATTAAGTGGCCTCGCTACTGCCTCAGAAACAAGTCTCCTCCTAGCTACCTCCGATACAAGTGATTTCTCCTCCTCGCTACCTCCGATACAAGTGATCGCTCTGGACCGCGGCGGTCCCACAGGAAGGCTCGCGTACCACGTGGTTCCTCCCCCGCATTGTCTATTTCTATTGGAGGTCGCGCCACCTGTAATCTTTCCACCTATCACGGCGCCAGCGGCAAAGTCGCCCCCAGCAACCTCCCCCGCAGTTACATTCGTCACCGAAATTCCCGCAAATAGGCGCGGGTAATTCCGTTGCTCGGTGAAGGGGTTGTGGGCGGAGTACTTCCCCACACGTCATCAGGGGTGCGCCCGGCGTTCTCGGCTGAACAAAAGAGGCGCCCCTTCTCGCCTTTTCCCCCGGCGCGCTAAGCGGCTTTTACACAGGTACGGCGGAAACGGCATTTACGGCTGCTCCTAACGGCGGCGCGGCTCTTAACTAAATAAAATAAGTATATGGCTCGTGTCGTCATCCGCGATGTGCGACCGTCCCATTACAATATTCATGTGGGATGTATTTTCCTATTTTTTGAACATCGGATATTTTTACCCTGATTGGAAATACAGCTGAGACATAAACTTTCTGGAAAGGCAAATCTGGACCTGCCTGCCCTTTCTGGACCTGCAAGATGAATGAGTATTTGATAAACCCATCAATAGGAGTGTATGTACTCACGTGCCAGGAAGTAACCAAAATATGCTCTGTCTTACGTTAGTTGCTTTATTTCGATAGAGCCCCACCAGGCTCTCAATGAGAACAACCAGAACCAACAAGAGACTTAGTTGTCTTATTAAAATAGTTCGGCCACTAAGTATTGAAGTCTATGATGTCCTAGGTATCTACTACTGTTGTCATGAAGCATTTAGAAGTTTCCTAGCTGACAGTTTTTCTGTGTGAAAATAAGGAACTAGTCATGAAATTCTTTCTCTTTTCCAGACATGGGCATTTTTAGTTAGCAATGGAGCACATACTTTAAGCTGGACAAAATTCATTTTTACACTTATCTGTAGATTGAAAAATATTAAAGAAAATTCATATCTCAACTCTTCTTTTGAAAATTGAACTTATTTCCTTTTTAAAATCACCGATTGAATTGAAAATATGTTTAATATATGATAAAATTATGCAAACATATTTATTTTCTTCGCCTCAAAAACAAAATCAATACACTACATATGCAAGTGGACGCTGTATGATAAGAAAGACTAGTTGAAATTTCATAACTCCTTTCTGTCAGGGCCCTAAATTTTTAACTACCATTTACACAAAGATTTTATATATTTGGGGGATTTTGAGAAAAAATTTCTAGTATTTTAAAAGAGTGGTAGAGTTTTGTTGTGAGGATGTGTAATTACGAATACAATCTTCGAACAGACCTAGGTAGCACATTTTTGTTTTATTTCATGTGAAAGTGTGATCGTGAGTGCGAGAGGTGTCAATCCGTTGCATTTGATGGCTTGGGCACTGAATATACATCATACGCACGAAAGCAGAGCACGAAGATATTCGACTGTTAATACACTGACATTACCCGTAAACTATATTGAATGTACTTACGTTCTAGCTTTTTTTGCTAAAGTTAAAGCAACGCTCGCACAAACCACACAGATTGCACCGGAACTGCACGTGCATGCAGACAGATCTTTTCACTAGATCTAAATGTAAACGGCTCACAACTCTATGGAATACTATTTTTCTCCCGGGAGATAGACATCACACATTGATCAAAAGACTACACTGCTCTCTCGTGGAGATTTCGAATATCTCTTGTGACGTCGTGTGTACGGGGAGATCGCTCTCCTGAGAATTTGCGTGAGTCTTCCAGTTTCGGAAAGTTAAGAGAATAAACTCTTCTTGGGTAAACGTGACTTTAGTATAACATAGCAATGGCATTGATATTGTTGCTCGTATGTGCTAATCTAGGACGTGCACTGAAGCCCTCATGATTTTTGTAATTCCGAGCTATATTTGGGAAAACCTTTTGAATCATTCGTCTATGGTTGATGTCATCTTACAAAAGTTTGTTGGCAATGTGATACATTGTATCATATTGTACGTATTGTCGATTACCATCTTCCCATTCCCAATATCCATCAACTGCTTTGCGAAACGATCATCGGACGCATAATTTTGTAATTGAACTCGCATATTGGATTTCAAAATAATTTTCTAAACGTCGCCATAGAACTGATGATTTCAGACTTGAATTAAGTTCATCAGTAGGCGTCGAGCATAGTATAAAAATGGTAGTTTCTCGAAAATCACCAGACAATAAAATGAGTGCTCCTCTGAAGGGCTGAAAACTTTTTCGTTAATGCATTCCATGTGTGGTATTTTGGCACTTTTGATTAATTGAGAAAAAAGTATCCGGGAACAGTAAGAAGAAGTTACTTAACGTAGCTTGGATTGGAAAAAAGACTCTTCCATGTACATTTTTCGTTGTAAAATACACGCACTGTCCATTTTTAAGTTACATTGACCAATGAACAATGTTGGATGCCGTTCATGAATTGGAAATGAGAAAATACCCAAAACAGATTCATTGCTACTTTAAATAAGCACAGTAAGTATACGAGAATTTACTTCTACACTTTTAATCATCTAAAAACTGATGTTAATATTTTACCCCGCGGCGTTGCGCGTGGCAATTCTTTTAAATACGACCGGGAGAGATCAAGGCATCAACTGATGCCCCCCCCCAGCAGTCCATCTGACCGGGAGGTCTGAGTTTCGAGTTCCGACGGTAACAGGATTTTTGACACTAGCTTGGCAGCTAGGTCAAATTCAGTCGTTGTCTGGAGAAGAATTCCAGCTGGCGGCTGCTCTGATCGGTAGTTTTCTGTGGTTTATCCGATCGACACCAGGCGAATAACGGAGCAGAACCCTAACACACGGACCGCGCGTGATCTCACCTTCAACTTCCTTGTCCAATCCTCATCCCTTACACACGCACTACACTACCATACATGCTGGAAGACCTAACGCGAGCTAAGAGCTTGTCCCGGCTGGGGCGGTGTCCCGCTGGTGGGAGATACCTGGTTGGAGAAACCCCCGCTAGCCGACGGTAGGTCGGCGCCGGATCTCGCCATACAGCGGGGAAACGATCACCGCCACCTCCCGAGCAAAAACATGCATTACACTTACGGGACTAATGACCCTGGTAATCAACGTGCCCGAAATCATCAATCAATCTTAAGTACGCCTTGGGTTTCTATTACCTTGAAGCTACAACGTTTTGAATATTTTTTAAGAAATGAAGGAAATGTATGTTTTAATTCCATTTTTGCCTCCCTGGGGAGCCGATATTTAAAAATTCCACAAAATTTGTTTTTTAGTATTCTGAAGTAAAAAAATTCTGAATTTTTATTTCTTGCATAGAGAAGTGGAGAGAATTATAAAATAAATATTTGTCCCCTGCCCCCCTCCTTGAGGGCGAAATTTGTTTTTACATAATATGTCTACAATATCTTTTGAACATTTATTTTTTAATGAGAATCAAAGAAAATGTGAAAGATATGTTTAATCCCGATCCCCCCTGCCCACATGGGAGACGAAATTTAAAAATAACACTACGCCCGAAAACATCTACAAAGTTTCATAGCATTTGAATGAATTGTGTAGTAATGAAAAAAGGACAAACAAACAAATTCTTTAATATATATGGATGGAAGGATAGGGATAAACAAAATACATGAACTATATTGTATTTTTTATATACACACATTGTTTACAACAATATGTACAACTTTAAATGTAGTTTTTAAATATATTAGTCTTTTTTCAATCTAGAATGCATATTTTATAACAATATCTTAATACATTTAGAACTACATTACAATTTTACATGGATGAAAGTAATTAAGCACTTTTGAATTATACCTTGTTTCTTTTAAGTAACAGATAGTTTAAGTATAATGCAATAGCATTATGATTAGACATTAACTTCATTTATGAGACTTGATCATAACATCACAATAAATAAAACACAAACTTTAGCCTCACATTTTGGAGACTCAATATCTAACAATTTCAACAGTGAATAATAAAAATAAATAACATATTGTAACACACATCTTAAATCTTTTAATGCTGCTATGGGGCAACGTTGATGAAATAATATCTACCAAGCAACATTGGAAGATGAATTAAATTATGGCTATCGTAACTAAATATATACTATAATAAAACATTGATATTAAGAGAGCACCTAGTGCTAGCTGGTACAGGTATTTAAAGTTTGGTCCCATGGGAGATAGCTTCAGACGTGCATATATCTGATCAAAATTGCAGAATGAAATAAGATACCAGAACAGAAAAGAACTACACCTCTGCAACAGTGATGCAGTAATACTGTTCAACTTGCCATACCAGCTATTTGCTGGGAATTACTTAAGTCAGTTACCAGGACGTTCTTCAGCAAGAACTTCATCTGCCAAACTGCGTACTTCATTCCAGGACAGTTTGATATCATGAGATTCTGTGAATCGTGAGCAAATTGCCAAACGAAGGAAATATGTATCATGGATTTTGGAAGGTACCAGATGGATAACTCCGTGACCATTGATTCTACGAAGCAATGTTTCATTCAGTTCGTTTGAACCCTGCAAGTAAGAAAAGTCGTTGAAGAAATTGCCAGTAACAGAAGTGAATCAGTAAAATTAAGTCATGCCGAGAAACGTTTTTTGTTACAAATTGATTAATAAGTTGGTGGTGTTTGAGAGTATTCTTAATTAGTGCATAAAAATTATTCTTAATAAGTGCATAAAATGTATCCCAATTATTTTCAAATATTACTTTAAAAGTAAATGAAAATGTTAATTGTTGCCACAATAATTATCAAATGTTCTAAAATATTAGAACATGTTACCTTAAGTCTGAAGCACACAAGGCCCATGGTAACTTCTCCATATATTTCAAAGCGCGAGTCTGATTTGACATGATCTTCAAATTCGTGAGCCAAAGCTATTTGGCGTCTTATATGTGCCTGTAGATTCGCAATACCGTAAAGACGAAATACAAACCACAGTTTGAGAGCTCGAAATCGTCTTCCAAGAGGAATCTGCCAATGCTATTTAAAGAAAGAAAAATGTTATTTCTCATTCCAATTTCATGTTATAAATATACAAAACTTGTAGCCCTAACACTTACTCTGTAATCGGGAGCAGACCCTTGCTGATCGTGTTTCAGATAAAGAGGATCAACATTAAAAGCACTAACCACATCATTAGGGTCTTTCAACCTAGAAAAAAAATATTGTGACATAATCAGAAAGTGAAGAATCAATAGTTCATATTCTGGTACCTTTGTTAATAAAGAACATTTTTAAACTATCTCATTTGTTTGATTTTTACTGCTGGCACTTTATTTTCCGTAGTTCCCGATAGTACATTTTTCGTGTTCACTTAGTTTGATACGTATCTTATATACGTGATTTCATTTACGTGTATTTTACAACTCATCACAAAAGTACGTGACTAATAAAGACATCCTAGCAAAAGGAGCTGATCGTTCTCTACTGCTTCCAGTGACAGCTCGATAAAATGTGACATATTTCCAAATATTTCGAATTTGGTCTCTGTCGTCAATTCCCTTTACAAACAATCCAACGATTTAGATAGTCACGTTTCTAAAGACATTTTGGTAAAACTGTTATAATCTGAGTGCAGTAATATATTAGCCGCGAGAAACAAAAGGAAATACACCATTAAAATAATCGAATATTATTTAATAAATGATTATTATGTCACTAAATAAACTCCACTGTAATAACAAACCCATTGCTTGTTTGTTTACATAGTATTACTACATCCCAATAATTTTTAATTATTATTTTTTCTGAAAGTTTTGTATTGTGCATTCTTTCAATTGTGCAATGTTTCTACTAGCATTTGCACAAAGTTTGGTGGCACATTGTATAGATTACTTACCACATAGCAGAGCAATCAAAATTGACCAACATCCATTTGTGAGGATTGAAATTGAATGAATCAGCATGTTCAATTCCGGCCATCAGATATCGATATTCCGGGCAAATGAAAGCAGATCCTGAAAATGTACATATTTAATAATAAAAATGCTTTAAACTTTGGTAAGGGATAAATATCATGAAACTATATAAAAGGTGTTATAGATAGACTGACCAGCATAAGCAGCATCTACATGCAGCCAAACTCCTTCTTGATTGCACACGACACCCAGCTCCTCAAGGGGATCAAAAGCACAAGAACTAGTTGTTCCAAGAGTGGCCACAGCCTGCGAAAAGAAAGAGATGATGATATTTTGATGGATTGAAAATTAAAAGGCCCTTCAACTACTATGTTCATTGATGTCCATATCAAATAATTTAAAACCGTAATTTAAACTACATAAAGTTCGTTATATCTGAACTATAACTCTTATTATAACCACAAGTATAATTTAGAAAAAAAATTTACAGTCTGCATAAAATCTGTGTAATGGAAGTGTAAGCATGAATAATAAATAATAATAATAATAATAATAATATAATATTAATTATTATTATTATCGAAATAATGTGAAAACCTGTATAGAGGCCAGGTAACATATAGAAAAACAATATTCTCCTTATGTCTCAAGCCAAGTGGTAAAGTCCAGATGGTGCAGTGCTCCTCAAAAGGGACCATCAAGCGACAAATGTCAATAACCAGGTGGTGATGCGGCAGATCAGGATTTTCCCTTTAATCAGGGAATCCTTAATCGTCCTAACTTAAAACTCGCTGTGCGGCACTAACTCTGACGTACAATGAGTATGATTCTTATTATAAATGTAAATAAGCAGAGTTGACAGTGGGCAGTGGACAGTGGGCATATTTGACTTCCGAATTCCTGATTTCGCAACGACAGCTAATTCATTGATAGTGATTCTCACATGGCTTGGGATCCAACAAGTACTATAAGAATCAGAATGTCCAGATAGTTGCGAGACAATAAACGATGAACCAAGTGTTGCGTTGATGCCTTCAAGCAGTTTGAAGGAGAAAGAGTGATTGCTTGAAGAGAGATCGGAGAATCGGAGCAAGGAACAACTCGCTGCAATTATCATATCTTGACATTCGAGAATTGTATATACCTCATCAGTGAATACACTGTACAGATAATGAATTAGAAATGAATTACTGGCCCTAATTCAATGAAAATTGTATGCAAAAGCAACACTTGAAGATGAGCCATCCGTATTTACGATTAGATCGGAGTACGTTGCCCTCACATCGTGAATTCGGAACTGTTGTACAAGGAGACAAATACTCTGTTCCGGAAGGCTCGACAGTCTGATTACCGTACCTTCAAGTGCAGGCCTTTTTTATATCAACTAGAACGCCCACAAGTTGTTGTCTCAAGATGAAGGAGGAAGGGATTTTCGATTCCAATTCGAGATGGTTCAGAATTGAATTCTGCAAGAGATACGTTATAAAACCGCATTGGACAGGGATGAGCGAATTTCTGATCTCCAAGGTTTAGAACAAACATATTTTCCATGCGTTCCAACACTTTGCATACACAGCTGGTAAGAGAGGTAAGTCGATGGTAACGATCGATACTTCCTTCTGCAAAGCTGGTGCAAAGATGGCTACTCGCCATAGAATAAAAATGGAGTGTTCTTAACAGTTACGATTATATAGCCAGAGGAGAAATTACATGACCATTTCAGGAAGTTGATGTAGCATTGGGTTGCGAATTTCATCAGGATCTGAGAAGATTATTTTCGCAAGTGCGAGAGCAGATCGCATTTCAGACATGGCAAATGGGGTGTTGTAATCCTCAATCGCACTGCTTGAAATATCCACTACACAGCTCTCCTTTAGCTCTTTAACTAAAAGAAAGTCTGGAGTGCCGGACTCCCCATTTTTGCATTGTGAGCGGCGAACGGTTTCTGGGAAATGTCTTCTCGAGGAATCAGATTTTCACTCTTAAGCAGACGGCACTGCGGGCACTGCTGGTGTTGAATAATATTTAATTTGGCAGTTGGATAGACGACTGGCATTGACTTTCGTGGTAACAAGAAGTAAAGACTCGCCAGCTGTGTTCAGCTCAGAGGCAATATTGCTGGTTATTCAGCAGTTGCTCTAACCGGGAGGTCCTAGACTTGGAGTCCCGACGGTTTTCGACACAAGCTTTGCCCTTGGGGCAAATGCAACCGCTATTTGGAGGAGAATTCTGGGTATATGATGCACTGATGGGAAGTTCTCCGATGTTTCTCCAACCAATATCCATCGTTGGGGACATGAAGTCTATGAATGGTTGCAGATAGTCTCCAAGTAGCTGAACATAAATATTTCCAATCAATTATCAGTTCACTTGGGTTAGAGGACCCAGTCCGTTCCATGTAAAATAGTAAAACACCATTATAGAGCCACCACTAGCTTGCACAATGCCTTGTTGACAAGTTGGGTTCAAGGGTTCAGGGGTCTGTGCCACAGCTCTTATCAATCGAAATCAGGATTCATGTAACTAGGAGCGGATTTTAATGAAATATCATTTTTTTAAACTTTATAACAATGCCTTTTAGTACAGACATTAAGTTTTTGTAATGACAAAAAGGAAATTGTTATAGTTATATATAGTGATTCAAATTGGGCGCATATTCAGCCGGGATGTGCATAAGGCTTTAGTGGCGCAAAAGCAACCAATGTAACAAGTCGCAGAAGCGACTCTCTGGTGGTGACGTCGCCTAGCGTGTATAAGGGGTGACAGGTGACGGAACAGTAGTACTGTATAGAGATAGAACACCGTGTCTTAAGGGTCTATTAGAGTGATTGTGCCTACGCTGAGCAAGTCTTGTATTCTTGGTTCTAATTTGATATTGGTTACTTTGGATTGCACTCCTAAATCTCCTGGTGACGACGACCGGGCTTGTTTTCTTCGACATCTTCTGGTACACACGGTTATGAGAACTGTATTGGAACGATTGGTAAATTGGCTTGTAAGCAGTGAATAATACACTTTTTGTTCTTTATTTACTTATTGGTGTATTTTTCTGTATATTACATGATCCATTTTCATGACAATTTTTTATATATTTCGTCGTTTTCGACTAATAATTTATTTTACCATTTCCCGTCATTTTTAAAGTTGTTTTTGCTGATTTCAACGATTTTAATATCATCTTAATGACACTTTCTTAAAATGATATTTACGAAATGTAACTAACGTTCTCCACAGAATTCCTGATTAGCCACGTCGATTTCTTCCCTCGGATATTGTAATGTCAGCCCTCGTGAATATGTAATATTCCACTGACGCCTATCAGCGCCATTACCTGTTCGGTCGATTTTGAGATAACTGAAGGCAGAAATTTCCTTGTGAAGAACAGTTCAAACCAAACGTTTGCTCGCAGAGTTCCCATGAACAAAAGGAAGAAACCCCGATTTGCATCAGTAACATATCTAATAGCCAGAGTGGTTCATATAAACTGGTTTAATCAAATATTTACGTCATTTTTCTTTGCTTTTAGAGCACTTTAAAAAACCTTTAGAAGCATTTTATAGATGATTTTTTATTATTTGTACGTCATCACAATCCTCAACCTACATATAACCAATCCACGGTTTTCTAGCAGACCAGGATCCAGTCGCCTAGGGTCCAATCGATATCGGCACGAGAGCGGGAGAGGCGCTGCGGGCGATGTCGCGCTGTTAGCAAAGGCACTTCTGCTGCCACAGCCCATTAAAGCCAAATTTCACCGCACTGTCGTAACGGATACATTCGTCTTACGCCCCACATTGATTTCTGCTGTTATTTCACGCTGTGCTGCATGTCTATTAGCGTTCAAAACTCTATGCAATCGACCCTGCTCTCACTCATTAAGTAAAAGTCACGCATATTAGCCTGGAATTAGGTATTCTCGACATATTCTTGACACAGTGGATCTCGTAATATTCAATTCCCTAATGATTTCCGAAATGGAATGCCCCATGCGTCGAGCTCCAACGACCATTCCGCGTTCAAGGTCTGTTGATTCCCGCCCAGCGGCCATAACCGCGTCAGAAACTTTTTCACATGAATCACTTGAGTACAAATGAAATATCTGCCAATGCACTGTCCTTTTATACCTTTTGTACGCGATCTTACTGCGATCTGTACAATTGCATATTGCTATCCAATGACTTTTATCACTTTAATGTGTTTTTCTTTTCAGGAAACAAATTTTACAATCAATCAATCAACCCGAGCGACCAACGTGCTCCAAAACACTCTTCCTGCAACTTGTCCCCAGTTGCTACGTACGCGTTGCAATTTTGTGCAGTTTTGGAACATTCAGTTGCGTCTCGCTCTGTTGTGATTTGTGAGGGAACAATAGTCACACGTCTGTTGTAATAATGTGACAACCGACATGTGACTAGTTGTTACCCCACAAATCACAACCTAGGAATCAAGTTACGACTGAGAATGGAAGGAGGTGGCATTAGAACACAGTACATATCATGTACTGTGTTCTAATGCCCCCTCGTTCCGGTTCGATGCGATGTTCCACTACTTGAAATTCAGCTTTTTTGAGGTTTCTGGTGGAAATTATATATATCACGACTACCGGCAAAAAATTAAAACGCTGGGTCTATCCAATTTTGATTACGAAACAGTACCGCGTAAAACGAAAAGTCAATTTTATGCTCAGGTGAAGGACAGGGCGCCCTGGCTGTGCTACTCACGTAGAAGGGGATGAGTCCCTGCTGGCGGTCGCTGCGGATGGCGTCGTGCAGGGCGTCGGCGCGCATGCGGTTGTTGGCGTCCGTGGGCAGCAGGCGCAGCTTGACGCCGCCCAGCAGCCCCGCGCGCTCCACCGACGAGTGCGCCTGGCCTGCAACGCACGACCCCCAAGCTCAGCACCTCGCACCGCTCCGGCCCTGCACTCAACCACACGCATACCTTCCTACGCCCAGCACCTTACACCTCAACGCTCAGCACTTCACACCCCTCCGGCCCTGCACTCGACCACTGACATTCTTTCCTACGCCCAGCACCTTACACCTCAACGATTATCACTCAGTCTCGTCACATACATCCCCACGGCCCAACGCCTTACAAATCTCAACGTTCAGCACTCAGCCACACCGCATATTTCCTTGTGCCCAGTTCCTTGCACCCCTCAACGGTCGGTAACCAACCACACCACGTACGTCCTTATGCTCTGCACCTTTCACCCTTCACATTCAGCCTCAACACCCACACCCCTATGCCCAGCACATAACACCCCGCACACCAGCACTAAGCCACATCACACACCTGCCCATGACTAGCATCTTATACCTCTCAAGCTCAGCACTCGACCATGTCACTTACCTCCACAAGCGCCGCACCTTACACCGATCACGATCAGCTCTCAGCCACACCAGGTACCTCCTTAAGACTTGCACCTCACAGACCTCAACGCTCAGCACTCGAGCAGAACCCATACTTCCTCATGCCTAGCGCTTTACACTTCATTCTCAGCAATCAGCCACATAGCATACTTCCCCACGCCCAGAACCCTACACGACTAACACAACTCCATACACCCATTACTGTCAGCATTCAGCCACACCACAAACACACCTTCTCATGCGCAGCACCTTAACCTCACACTCAAACACAATGGCCCCTATTCTACATCTTCTACTGTTCATTACTCTAAGGACCCAATACATAGGCAGCTCTTAAGAATTCAAAGAATAAGTGATTTATTGAAGTAAATCATCACAAAGTCATATTGCATAGAAGTTCCTCAATAACCTATAATGCGTTTTTCCGTAAGTTATCGCAAACATGTCATGTTGTGACGTTTCTTCCTTGACTGACCACAGAGTGAGCACACATAATTATTGTGTACAAACAGCGTCCGATAGTAGTAGTAGTCGACTACTACCGATATTACTTCAGCGCTTTCAAGATAATGAACATGATCTTTGCCGGATGGAAAACACATTATCAAATTGACCATGTATTAATAGATTAGAGCTATCAGAGTAAATAATGTGAGAACAAGTGCTGGTGAAAAGGTTAGATCATTCTCTAGTAAACATATAATACGGAAGTTGCGTTTCAGAGTAGGTGAAGGTCAATAAGAAAGTTCTTTAATATCCAGAGCTCTGATGCAAAAATGTGCTGAAGGCACGGAAAATGATGAAGACTCTGGATAAAGAGATACTTCCAAATGCTGTAGAAAATATATGGGGAATGATTTGGAAAGTGAACAGAATAGCTGCTGAAAACCACAGGCTATGGACCGCAATAAAAGAGTGGGAAAGTGGTTTGATGAGGAATGTGACATGGCAATACACAAGAAATGTAAAGCCTGAATACCTAAAACGACTAAGTCGGTCTAACAGAATGAAGAATGAGAAAAACCGAATGAAAACAAAAATTTCCAAAGGAAAGGAAAGACATTTAAAAAAGTGACGCAAATAGAAGTAGTGACGCTACAGAATAGCACAGACTTTCCCGTACAAATTTTCTATTTCGTTTAAAAAAAACACTTTTCCGTTTTCAGGGGCACCCAAAACGTGTATTTTCGTTGAAATCTCGAAATCAATTTTCCGTATCTTTAGCTATACTACGTGTATTACTCCGTATATACGTATGTATACGGGAAAGTAAAAAGGGTGCCTGCTGCAGCAGTAAAAATTCTGCTTCTTTCAATTTCTGCGCGCATTGGAAATTAGTAACTTGTATTTCATAAAGAACAGAACACCATAAGTCTGGAAAAGCTATATATCGAGGAAGTACATATAAGACTGAAAACAAATATATCCAGAAAGGAATGGTAGCTAGAGGGAATGACAAAATCAAGAAACGATGGGCAGAATATTTCGTTGCAATTTTAAATGCCAATGAAACTATGATCAAATCATGGATGACACAAGACATGTGGAAGAAAGATAAAAAGAAACATTAATGGAACCAACTGTCGGACCGGTACGAGAAGCGAGGCGCTTCTTAAAAAAGAAAGTCCCGGTAATTTCATTTGAGCTCCTTAAGGCAGGAGGAGAATCAGATATAACCGAAATCTACATGCTGATACAAAAAGTATGGAAAGGAGAATAATGGATGGAAAAGAATAAAATACCGGTATAAGCAGTCCAATATTTCACAAGGCAAAAATTGGAATATCAGAAAAATCGAGTCATAACATTACTCAGTTATATGTAACAATGCATAATTAAGAAGAATACAGGATTATATCGATGCAATTTTTGGAGAGTACCAAAATGGAATTAGCTCTGAAAGGCCTTCTGTGAATTATATTTCATTGTCAAACAACTATGGTCAAATTCTGGGCACACGAAATGGACGTATATCACGCTTTTATAGACTAAAATTAGACATTCATTGAAAGATATAAACCTTTATGTAACACGAATATTTTGCGTCTAGCAAAATATTCTGCGAAACCGTTGTCGTTTTCCATAATAGACGTAAATGACATCATACATGACAAGAAAACATCATCTAAACCGAGGAAGGCAAGGCCGAATGAAGATTAGTTAAGAGAAATGTCATAGTTTTTACGAGCGAGTAGTACTCATTGCCCATACATTACTTATTTATGGAGAATAAGAACTGTTTGTGAATTCGATGTCACTCAAGAAACATTGATTTTAAGTGACCATGTTAATCGGCCCTCAGCACCTTATGCCTATCTATGTTCACAAGTCGGGGGCCCAGCAGGGCATACTCATTAGGATCTTACATAAGCAGATCCGCACCTTACACCAACTACCAACTTACCACTACCCCGGACCTTACACCGGACCTTACCCCGGACCTTACACAAACTACCTTACACCTCTCCAATGATCAGCTTTGTTTTAAGCGCGCCATGCACTTCCTAATGCTTAGCACTTGTAGGTATTAACTATAACTTTTAAAACCTTTTTAGCCTTTAAGAATTAACTCTACAAATCACCATGCTTAACACTCTGAGGCCTACTTTCTTCCTCTTTATGCCCAGCATTCGAATCCCTCCCGACACCTTGTCACATTCAGTACTTGCGAGATCCACCCTACGCCTTCCTACCTCACCAATCGGAGGACCTACTACACCTCGTGCCTATCGCCAGGGATCTATTCTTCATCTACTTACACTCAGCATTCGAGGCCCATGCTCTTACTCACAGGTCTACTTTGCCCAGCACTCAAAAGCCCATTTCCAGTGCTGCCAATAGAGCTCCCAGTATCCCACAATACTCCTGACCCTACGTATCCTCAGAATCAGCACACCTACCCTACCCCTCAAAGCGAAGTACTCTGAGGCCGACCATGTAATTTCTCAGCTTCAGTACATAGAGGCCCACAGTTCACTTTTCAACACCCAACCATGTCTTCCATGTATGTTCCCAGCATGTACCATGCCTCACAACTCGTCAAAAATGCATATCAAGACTCAGCCTCCTTGTATATCTCGCTTTGCTCAGCACCCAGAGGCCAAGTAATAACTTAAACGTAATATTATGTTTGTTGGTAGATACCCCTTCGGGAGAGATTAGTTCTCTTGGTTTTCTAGATTTAATCCAAGACATTAATGAATGCTTTTCATATTAAGTCATAAGTATATCACATTTTTATTACAAGTTATTTTAAAAGTTTTGAGCTATTATTTTATAATAAAATATTTTTATACTAGTTACATTTACTTCAGAAAAGCATCGAACAAAAATATACGGAGCAAAGCTGGGATGTTTAGGGAACACTTCGACAAGTGAATATCGGCGGGTCGTCAACGCTTTTCATGCCTAGTAACAGCGATCCCGTTGGTAGGTAACATAGTTATCAAGGCGATACGGCAGCTTCGTAATTGAGTTACTTCTGCTTTTGGCCTCCTCAATGTCATTATCAGCGCGCCGAGGTTCACGGAGGTCGCAAAAGCAACACATTGATCGCACGGCACCGGGGTGCGCTAAAGGTGCATTTCCATTTCTAACATGCATTTAGAATTTCTAACTTACGCGTTTTATATTATGAATTCATTATTAGTACTATTACTTATCAAAATGTCGTAAAGACTTACAAAATTTTTTTATTGTTAACAATGTAATATTTATTCCACACTACATTATTTCTCTATAAAGAATATACATGTAGTACGTTTTTTTTAAACTTACACGTTGGGAGAATGATAAGTTAAGATCTCGATAGAAGAAACATTCCTTTTAATCTGTTTATAATTCACCCAAAACGTTTTCAACTGTCATGACGAATTAACAGTGATTACCTTTAGCCATTGTACACTTGTCTACCATAAAAGCTTAAATGCCTTGCATAAAAGAACTTTTAAATCGTTCACCTTTTCCACACATATGTTACGGCTAATGCCCAAATCTAGCTAAGTAGCGAATTAATGTTCAAATTATCCAAAGTGGATGAATAAAGGTCGAAGTAACATCCGCTTCGAAGCATACTTGGGATTTTAGCCGGATAAGGTGTATATTAATCTCCCGCGATGGTTTGAATATATGAAGTACGTTATGGCGATCAGGACTAGCTCATAATATGTGATAAACAGGGATCACATTGCTGCTGTGAAATTGCAAAGGCTAGAATTACCTGCCTCTGTAGTAAATTTCTGTTTACACGACGCACCTAACTTAATCTAGCGTATGTACACGTAGGCTTCCGCGGCTCGACTTCATGACTTCTAGGCTGTCCGGGTGATGCCCCGTCGTTGGCAGATAGGCCGACGTTTCGCCTGTCATGTCGCAGGCTTCTTCAGGTTAGTGACGACACTTCAGGGTCACTACATGACAGGCGAAACGTCGGCCTATCTGCCAACGACGCGGCGTCACCCGGACAGCCTAGTTGTCTTAATCTAGCGTAAGCAAATGTAACCGAACCTAATCTGTACCCACATCAGTTGACGCTTCGACCTTCCGGGTTAGAGACGAGGTTCCGACCTTTGTGATTTACATAAAACGGCCTCGATTAAGCGCAACGCATAACTTCCAATGATTTCTTATGTCAAAATATTTCATGCAAACAGACAATACGCCTCACTCTCGGTCAAACGCTGTACTTGGCGAGCGCCATGGCGGCCAAAGCGAATATTAGCAGTAGGAAATCCAAAAAGGTCCATTCATGCAGCTTTAAGCAAACCGTCATACGTATGTGCGAACAAACGGGCAATCCCAATATTATCCATATTACGGAGTTTAACACAGGCACTTTAAGTCCAATGATACGAAGATATACGAGCGGTTATGCAGATTATGAAGGCAGAGTTGCCAGAGAAAAGTGTCGCAAGGAAGTAATAAAGATTATTAATGATTTGTAGAATGTACTCACTTGAAGCGTATCCCACAAGTTTTGATACAATGTCGTTTTCATTCACATCTGGGTTCTCTTGGCGCGTTTTGCGGAGGACTCGAGCCTTGGCTCCCAGCAACGCCACCAGGGTCGCCTCACTTGCGGTCCCCTGCAAGAATAACCGCGGCAATAAAGCAATCATCCGTTAGTAATACCTAAATGAATCTAGGACCGGGCTGTAATACGAAATCAGCGTCATATTCTACACATAGATTCTCGTCATTTTCCAAAATTATATGGATATTTTCTATACGATATATTGAAAACTTTCAGGAAGAGAAAGATGTTTTCAATAGCTCGACATACAAGTACTCATTAAGAAGTGTTTTAAATAGTGCAATTACATCTATACTTTACGGATGATGAAAATGAAATTAACTTAAAACTGGTTTCATTCGATTCACATATCAAAGGATAAACACGTTTGCACACAAGATGATCAGATGTATCTCAAAGCATTGAGTGAAGACCTATTCGTCAGAAGAGATAGATAAACTGGATTTAGTACATATGCCGCAAAAAAATCGGCCTGATTTCGCGTAGTTGAGCACGATCAATCTTTATTCTTATACCTGCCACGTGTTCCGGCGCTGCAAATTCAGAGAAGCTATTGTACCTTCGTTTGCGGAATTGCGATCTCCAAAATCATACCTGTATGACGCCGCCTCCCTTGCCTCCAGAGCTGGCGAGAAATTCGGGTGGCAGCTCGAGCATCTTGCCCAACCAATCCAGCATCACCACTTCCAGCTCCGTGCAAGCAGGACTCGCGATCTGAAAAATCATAAGTTGACAGAATATTCTCAAAATTGCCAATTACATTCATCCCACCAGATTAATTTCGATTAATAAGAGCGCGCACATGTGCACGTTCGGCAACAACAGAGAGACAATTACACATTTCCGGAAGCAAATTGTTACGTAAATGGTGATGTAAAGTAACTGGTTACAGATGCAACGGATAGCAGAGGTACAGAATTACCTGAGAATTTTCTGTGTTCCTTTGACAATTAAAGAAAATATTTAGCAATTATCATTTATGTCTTGTATCAAGCCCTAGGGAAGCTGGCGCGTGTACAACTTACAAAAGCCATCAAAAACAACTCCGGGCAAATGTGCTCCTGCTGCATAGAAAAGTACCTCCGTGGGACGAGAAATTGAGAACTTTGTAGGTTATGCAATAAAGACGTCAGCGGATGCATGTGCAACCGGCAACACACTATACGCTGCAACAAGTCCTTGTGTATAATTCGCAAACGGCAAATACTAGACATATAAACTGAAGACACCTTAACAACAAATTATTAACATTAATAATTAAAAGATAGTTTAACCTTTTTCGGTCCCTTGTCGGAATGCGAATTATGTTAAAGTACAAAAAAAACTATTTTGGTCATTCTTTTATATTTTTGAAGGTATAGATTTTTTGGGAACCCTCTCATTATTGTATGAGTAATGAGAAATTGGCAGAATACCGAAATTTTTGTTAATTAAATCGACTATTTGGCATTCGATGTCATTCAATCATGTTGATCTAAGTATTTCTAGTTGTTAATAAACTCTTAATAATATTGCAATGTTATTCCTCGCACAATTAGCACGTATAGTATTTAGCAACTAATACATTGACGTTAGTCCTCCACACATTTAGCATGCGCGTAATAGACTAATGCCTTTTACATTTACTTTTATGTCAAAGTTGAAATTATCAAAATAAATAAAAATAAACACTGATATAAATACATATACATCTCATACGTGAACATACTAAACTTACTATTAAAAATAAACTATTACAAATATTACTTCAATTAATTAATTATATATATATATATATATATATATATATATATATATATATATATATATTGAAACACAGAATGTGTTCCCTTACACTAATTAGAAAATTAGTGTAAGTAATCAATACATATTTTGGACTGCGCGATACGTATGCCAAGCGCTGCGAACAACGACGGGAGCTAGCAACGGTCGCTACCGCCACCGGTGCCACCGCCGGGAGGCCAGCGTGAGAATGTCGGTTACAAACTGGGCAGCGAGCTCGTGCAGGCAGTCGTTAGGAGAATTGCGAAGAGGACAGACGTTAGCGGAGCGGCGAAGAGTTCGGACGTGTGGCGAAAAGATCGCCGTTAGCGCATGGACACAAGGGAACATGCGATGTGTTCGTAAAGCAATAGTAATTGTGAAGCAGTAAATAAGTGAAGTAGACAATGAGATTATCATTAGAATAAAAGATTCGTGTTGATAGAACAATCGATCGCGCTTGTAGTAATTAGTGTAGTGGAAACTTTACCGAAACTGTGTGGTACGGAACTGGGACCAGCACGCGTGATTGGCGCGGGTTGAGTAATTGAATCCATCGACGGAAGGTGATTCGAGAGAGGTGCAACGCCGTGGTATCAAGATCCGAATCGGGGAGGAGTCACAAGGTCACCAGCCCAGGACGACCGCCACGCCATCAGCCGCCGACAGCCCACAGCTGCTGTAGAGGTCGGCAACCCTGTCGATACGGGCTGTTCTACGATCATCGAAGGTATTTGGTCGGGGCCCCGAAGGTATGATAAATGCATATTACACCTAATCTTGGTACCAAGGCAGAGTGTATAAACGTTGTCAGATCATGTAATTAACCTATTTGATTTGCAAATAAATCTTGTTCATGATTGTATTTCCATTTCTAATTAACTTTCCCAATGTTATACCAACTTATCCAGGGACCCATTCACGGAAAAGATACCCTCCTTTAGTGTTATATTGCAGTGAAATACCCGGCATCACCAGGTACGTCACAATATATATATATATATATATATAAATATATATATATATAATATATATATAATATATATATAATATATATATAATATATATAATATATATATATAATATATATATATATATATATTACCTTTAAAATATTTTGTTTGCTTTTTTAATTCAATTCTAATACGATGAAAATAACATTACAATTCGGTTGAATGGCACATACTCTTTACATCCACATTGCTATTGACGCTAAGTGAAACATTTCTAGATACATATGTGATTTTAAAATACTACAATCTTACTTTTGGTTTACGTTGTATCATACGGTGCTGGAATTTCATTGGCCGAAACTCACCCATGAGAAGCCAATGCAGGCGATGGCGCCACTCAGCATGTCCGCCACGATGGCCGGGTAAGAGTTCGCCGTGGGGAAGTAGGCGTGGAAGCGGGGCGAGTGCCAGTGGGTGACCTGGAGGCACAATGAAGGCTGTCACACAGAAACGCGAACCTATCACCACATCCCTTTAACTAAAACTTTTAAGCTATGATGTTATAGAATACATTCGTTTATGGTATTCTTCATCATGGTGATTCAATTGTACCGAACGTAAGGCCAGTTTTCTGGAACGAATAATACACTAATATTATTAGGCGCGTGTATCCGGGATATTAGGCTCCAACAAGTTAGGAACTTAGGTGTACGACTAGAAGGTTCACAGTATTTTATACAAATCCGTATATATATATATATATATATATATATATATATATATATATATATATATATATATATATATATATATATATATATATAATGAGAAAATTTAATTAAATAATTAAATAAAGTGATAAATATTAGAGTACTTTTGACCACATCTTTAACTGCATTTTGTTTAGCTTTGGGTTCATTAAATAATTATTTTCATTACACAAATAATCAATGGTATTATTAACAGTTTCATATTGAAATATAAGGCGTTTAAATCATGTACTTATTAATTTTCTTTCCGAACCTTTACAAAAATCATTTAATAATTTAGAAAAAACAGTTTTAATTCTTTAGACTAATGTGTTAATACGAAGTGAAAAACTTCTCAATTACAATGTATCAAAAACGCAAATTAATATTTTGGCCTTCCGTTTTCACCGTGCCAATAGTTGTCTGTAAGGTGAACATTTCCACCGAGCTACAGCTAAGCAAATGCAATACCACTGGAGGATTCGTTAGCACTTCTCAATTAAATTACCGGTATCATAACCAAATTTATTTTTTCATAATACTGTGGTAATATCGACTTAACCTAACCAAACAAATCAACAGAAAACTAATGGATGACGTCCGTTAAGGTTCTAATAGTCGCCCATACGTAAAGAACAATAGAAAAAAAGGTGGGTGAATTTTTTATTTCGTGTTTATATGACGTTTTCTTTTAAAAAATGGTACGAAGAATTATGAACGACACACGACCGATAAGACAAATAACAAATTCATTTATTTATCTGCTATTTACCGGTATAACATTGTTAACAACTATTATATTCACGCTTCGATTCGCTTAGCCAATTTGTTGCATGTAAAAGGAATATTCCCGTTTAGCTGCAGCTAAGCAAATGCACTAGCGCCGGCGCATTCGTTCGGGGATGCGTGGGTGGGCGCGAGCGAGCGACGCAGCAGAGCCTTTGTGAAGGAGGCGCTTTCAGTGGTTGCGCGCGTGTTATCGACATGTGCGTCGCTCGCATTGGGCCTCACCCCCGGCATGATGAGGCGCTCCACGTCCGCCATCACGTCCTGCCACTTCTCCGGCTGCTCGGGCGCGCTCTCGGGCAGCAGCTCGCGCAGGTAGCCCGGCTTCACGTTGGGCAGCACGGGCCTGCGGACACACACACACACACATGGTCACTCGCGCACCTCCCCACGCAGCGGCGCTCTCCAGCCCTCAGGGGTTGCGGCAAAATAAGACTTTTTTCAATACATTTCGATCACCTCTTTTGACAGGTTCATTGCTTTAATAGAAACTCAAACTTATAATTTATAATTTACGTGTGTTACAGTGCTTAAAACAATTAATCTTAATAATCAATAACCAATATTTATGAGCAGGCAAAAAGTTAATATTAGACATTTTACATCACCACGTTACACTACAACACTTGTCATTAGCAATGTTTCGATCATTTTTTACTTTTTTTAAGGGTCTTAAATTTTTGTTCATTAATTATCAATAGGAAATTAAATGGGGAATGTGGAAAATGGGGCTTGAAAATTCATTTCTAAAAACAGTGTCAATGGTGGTAGAAGGGACATGAAAAGATTTAGTAAAGGAAGATGGCTCGGTTGTTACGTGTTGTCAGACATAAATATTTATGAACAGTTTTAACAGACCGGCAAGGAAAATCTGCTGTTCGGCAATTACATTCAACAGTATGGAATAAAAATCTTGCCAATCGAGTGAAAGTTAGAATTTATGGAGCAATTGTGGAAAGAATATCACTGTATGGTGCTGAGTTGTGGGAGATCTCAAAAAACAACGCAAAAACTTAAAAGGCTAAGGAAATGGAGTTTTGGAGACGCAGCTGTAGCGTAACGCTAATAGAAAGAATTATGAAATGAAAATATAAAGCAGCAAATGGCTGTCATTTACAATATGAATGGGTGAAAATCTGAACAATATAAGTGACATTTTATAAATTCTGACAAAAACGTGTTTATTTTAGGCTATATTTCAAAGGCACTGTATTTTCGTGGTTTTAAAGAACAATTGAAATGTCGTAGTTTTAATGATGAAACAAAGCACCCACGACTTTACGGTGATATTGACTTAAATAAACAAAACACACTTTTCAGAATTTCTAAAATGTCGCTTATACTGTTATGGTTTTTACCCATTCATACAATAGATATAATAGAAGGGAGAAGGTTAAATCGGCACGCGCATCTTAGAGAAATACCGGAGGAAAGATGGCCATTAAAAACTTGGTGGTGGCAGGTGTCAATGCACAGAAAGAGAGGTAGATCATGACATGGAACGATGATGTACGACAGACAATGAAAGATAGTCACATTAAGTCAGAAGATGTTTGGCAAGATATAAGAAGATGGGAGATTGGTTACGAGAGACCCCGCATGGTGTAGTTCCATTTGCAGAAGAAGAATTGTCAATAAATTAAAATATAATAATAACAATATTCAAACAACCATATGATTAAAATATCTATATTAACTGAGGCATTACTTACAAACCTATTTCTACTCATTGCGTATAAATATTGTTAATTCAAAGTAATTGTTTTAGGAAACATATGAGTACATAGTTACATAATTTTGTGCAAATGTATTAAAAGTCTTACCTTGAACTACAATTGATTATTCATAAATATGTAGTAAGAAAATATCAGTTAAAATTACGACTCCGTGGCAATGATATTCAAATAGCAGGTTGTGAGTCTTGTACTATTTGGGTATCAACGACGTACAACCTTAATTTTGACAGCACATTTCTATTTAAAAATTATTTTTTATGTGTGAAAAATTCTCAACTTTAGTCTCAATTTCTGCGGCATACATCACATTGTTAGGTAGTTGTTTAGACGCTTGTAGAGCTATTATGTAACCACCCTAGTATATGCTCCATGTATCATTGAACTTTTAACTAAAAGTAAAGAAATAAACTATATTTCTGTTTGGATTAATTTCAAGTTCAGTTTTCCACTTTGATCACGATAAAAATAATTTACGTATGCTGTCATTTAAGACTGAGATGGTGAACACGTAATCGCGGATTCAAGGCCACAATCACATTTCTCAAGCGATCAACGCCGCCTTTCGATTGAGAGGTAAATGCGATTTGAGATCACATAATTTTTAAGGTCATATCGATTCCAGTTTGTAATGTTTTTTAAAATATCTGGTTTAGGAAGACCATATTATTATTGTTACTCACTTAACGAGAGTCATTTTTTTATGAATAGTAAGGCTTGAGAGTCAAGATGAAACCCTTCACAAGAGTGATAAGACTATGTAAGAATTTGACCCAATCGTCTCACATAATATCTTCTTTCGATGTTTATCAAATCAGCAACTTCAAGGATGGTCGTTGAAAGGAAGTTCCAAATACTGATAAAGGTTATTATAAATGCATCAAGTTGAACAATGCTAAGCGGTTGACTAGTGTGACCGTTGCTTCTAAAGGAAACACTATTAGATACCAACATACTTCATATTTCTGTGACTCCATGTAGTCGGCGACCTTTATTTCCAAAATGGTAATTCTGCATTTGAACATTCAACTGAAGATGGGCATGGCTTGCTCGAAAGTGCAATTACTTTTCGTTCCCTTCGTATACTATTGTCCGGACATTATAGTCGCTTAACAGATTGTAAAACAAAGCGATGAAATTCCTATCGTTGTGTGATGTGTCGGGGTGTAAACAACACTAACAGACATTTTTCGTTTTGCAGAAAAATATAAAATGTCTAGTGTCGCCTGGGTAAGTAAAGAGGTGGTTGAACAAAATGTCTTTCGAAAAACGCTGACTTCAAGAGCACGAAATGAAGTGTTATACTCAGGTATAACTGCAAAAAATTAAATATTTTAACAAAAACAGTCTTCAGAAATACTGCAATAACATAGTATAGGGCATACGGATACACACTACAGCCTTCTTAACATACCAAAACTATCAAAAAAGATGTATCCCATAAAGCAATACCTGATTAGCATGTTGTATGTAGCATGTAATATGGGGTGATTTCTTCCTTGGGCGGTAGAACATAATCAAATAATTGCATTTTTCAGACAAAATCTATATTTTTTTCACTGTTTTTTAAACGTTTCTGAGTTTCCAGGTAACCAACGAAACCGTAGACACCTATTAAAAGGTTAAGAGGATGCATAGTTTGTTTTGAATTTTTGCGCACATTGGAAATTACTAACACTGATATCATGTATCAAAATTACCGTAGAGTAAGAGAGACAATGCAAATATGAAGGATCTAAATAAATCGACCAAAAATTGAAGTAAAGAACATAGTACTAATGACAAGTGAAAACACTGCCCAGCGAATTTCTTATGAATATCTTCCCCAGTTGACCACCTTCTCCTCCCCTGTTTCGCAGCCTGTCGGGAGGATTGCATCGCCTCCGGAGCAGTGTCGCGAGCGCACGGTAAGAGCGGCAGTGAAAGTAAAACAAATATTGTCACTTAGCCGCGCGCCTTTCCCGTTACCTTTCCCGGCGGCAGGGGGGCGTGCCCCTCGCATCCAATGCCACTCGCTGCACCCACCTCGCCCCACATTCGGCTCTCCGGCAGACCTTCGTCGCTTGCCCACGGTCAGGGACGAAATACGACCCTGCCTCGCGTACGATTACTTTCTTGAAAACTGGTTGGGAGTTAAGCACCTCGATAGGACATCCCCAAGCCAACCGTACGATTCTTTCCTCTTACTCGTTTTTATTCTGAGGCCCGGGTAGAGCTCCTGTAGTCCGCGTGATTCTGATTCGTTTACACGTTTTTCCTTCATTTTTTTAATGTGCGATTAAGTTTATTGAATTTAAAAGTCTGAATGTTAAAACATGATTGTAGTGTTTCAGATACTAATATTAATTTACATTTCCAAGATTGTCATTCCTGAATGCAAATGTTTGACTTTGTTCACCATGTTGTTATTTGTTATATGGCGCTTTCTCATTTATTGTGTGTTAAGTGCATTAACAGTAGTGTTATGAGACAGCACTATAACTTTTTATTTTCACTCAATTAAAAAAGGATACCTTTTTCAGACGTCCATTACGAGGCATTAAACGAAGAACTGGTGTAATTTATACACTTTTTTTTTCTTTCGTGTATCTCTGTTTTTAGTTTCCAAATAAAATACTTAAAAGGTAGACTTATCACGTTTCAATATCTTCAAATTCTATATATAATTCTTAACCACATAATGAAGAAAGTTATAAACGAGTGGAAAAAATTATTATACTACAGAACAATTTTTACTAAAGGGTACATTTTTGGACAGGTCTTTGTGCATACTACAACGAGTTAATATTTTGTATGCATACTCTTTTCACGTAACAAATGTTCCCAAAACAAACTTACACAAAAACCTAAGTTTGCGCACTTCGCGAAATAGATATAAAATGTGTGTTTGTTGAGAAATTGATATAAAAGAGAAATATTACGTTTAATAAATTTCGGTAAAGTGATTTAATGTCAAACATGCCGTGCAAAAGCGATTCTTGATGTGGTTCTAGAAAAATAATGCCACAAGGTTATTTTGCATCTTCAAACAAACAAAGAGGAATTTCATCTCCTGTTATCAGAATTGCCTAGACATCTCACAATGGTCAAGGTCTCCACTTATCATTTTCACATATCTGGGTTACACAACGGTTTGCGGGTGAATTACTTTGGTACCGATCTCCATTAATGCAAAGAAAAATAATGTAATATTGATTATGAACATTGTAAATATTAAAATTTAATTGTGTTTCAAATATAATTAAGTGTGATTAAATTCAATTAAGGCAGGGTGTAACTTAAATTAGAAATATTTAAATTGCAACATTGTAATTAGCACTCGTAATTAAACATGGTATTGGTCAACACAGAAAGACGTCATTAATGAATACTACTGTCAGTGAGAAATACTGTTTTCTTCTACCTCACAGACGTCCTAATGTAGTTCGAAAAACAGCTAGTCATTAGTTTCAATTCCGCAGTTCCTGGTGTTCCTCATTAAGGGTATTTGAATGTAACTTACATTAACAAATTTAATAGAAAAACTAGAACACGAAAGAGCGGGTGCAATACGCATCGATATAAATATTCGATGTTTGCTACGAACTATCGAATTGAAAAAACACCCACCTTATTTAAATGCACGCTATAAAAATATTTCAATACGTGGGTTTTAACTTGACACACAAAATCTTTATGAGAACATTTATGTGAAGACCAAATCCATTGCATTTCCGAAAATGGCTACCTCGGCAGGAATCGTTGGTTCTCCTAGACTTCCCCTAATTGTTCCCATACCAAGTTTATCAGCCACTTAATGAATCGATAAACCGAGAAATTGACCAGTCCCTACAAACCTGGGGAAACTTCAGAGTAGCACGAAGCACTGAAGAGCAGGGAAATACATGGCAAAGTCTGCTTCAGAATACGCATTCAAGCTGTTTCACGGAGACGCAGCTGAAGTTGCTGGTTCGTAGCGCCCTGGGCAGGATGCGCGTCCGCCCAATGAAGGAACGCGCGTTGTGATGGCACGCGGGAGGAACTCTGGGGGAAGATGATTCGGTGCGTTCACAGCTTTGGGCGCACAGCACACACGGCTTGCAGAGCAGAGTGGTGGCCTCAATTCCATGATATAAAACCGGGACTCTTTACAATGAATAAAGTAAATTTATAATACTCTACTCTCTAAGATGAAGTACGCACATCGAGAGAATGTTGTTGTTGTTTGTTTGTTTGTTTTTAATTCTTTTTAGTTACGAGTTTAGGAGCTAAAACAATCCCGTACCTCCGATAATATTCAATAATTGAATCTTATCTATTGAAATGGAGTTCACTTGTCAGTTTCAGGGTGAAGTTTATTTAGTTCATTAAACGATTAAGTAATTCCCGCCGGTAGCTCGTGGTCGGTTGCCAGCTTTCCGTGAAGCATTTCCCGATTCGATTCCCTGTTGGGGCAAAAATAGATCTGTAGCTTTCTAATGCAATCGTCTCAGTTGTGTGCCGATATGTATGCAATAGCTGTGGGCCGAAAAAGCTTAGTTGGACGGCGATGAGAATGCTTCATGCTCGTCACATGTGTCCCTTATCCCCAGGCGTGGATAATAAATTAAAACAGAGCCCAGGCCTAGGAAGACCACCAATTTATAAAAACCAGATTAATTTAGCTGGAAAAGCCAAACTTACACATACGATTAAGTTTCATTTACCAGAGGCGAAAAATAATCTGAGATCCCTACGTTATTAATGTTTTATTTCGGGCAAGAGAAATATTCTAATGATAAAAATAAATGCCCTACATTTATTATGAACGCATTCGTGTTCTTAAATTTTACCTTTTTCCGATGTCAGAGGTACCGATCTTCTGGAAACCACCTTAAAAACCACACGGATTTACATTGAATAACTTTCACCAAACTACGGTATTTAATGTTTAAGTAGTTTATTCAATGCTCGTCCGCCTGAACACACACACTCACACATCCGCACGACTATAAACCAGCGGCAGGGTGACACTCACCTGTCTCGTATGTTGTCCAGGTAGTTGCCGATGTAGTCCACCATCTCCTTGGCGAACTCCTTGAACTGCTTCGTCTCCATGACGGGGTCGGTGGCGGCGCTGCAACAGGCGGAGCGTGGCGACTGCGTGAGGCAGCGTTGTTGGGCGCCGTCGGACGAGGAGCGGCGTCGACTGGCGGCGGAGGCGCGGCGCGCGGACCTCGCGAGCCCACCTCACCCCCTCCCCCGCCCCCCGTTGCGTCACCTGCCCAGCCGCCGCCGCCGCCCCAGAGGACGGGCGAGGAAACGAGCGCGGAGATTGTGCGGCAGGAAAGGCCACAGGTACGTGAGGGTGGGCAGGCGAACGAACGAACGAAAGGTCGCACACAAGAGGAAAGCAGGTAGAAGGGCAAACTGGAAGAAGGGCGAGGGGAAGGAATGCAGTTCACTGGACGGAGGCAGAAACCAGAGCGTCAGGTAAAGGGGCCAATGGAAGGAAGGCAGTAGACCGGACGGAGGCAGGGCCAAAAGCGACAGGTGGAAGGGCGAAGGGAAGGAAGTCAGTTGACTGGACAGAGGCATGGCCCAGAGTGACAGATAGAAGGCTGAAGGGAAAAAATGCAGTAGGCCGGATGAAGGTAGCACCCAGAGCAACAGGTTGAAGGGTAGCTGACTGTGAGGCAGAAAAGATAAAGAAGAGAGCGGCTAGTAGAATAATGAGAGGTTGAAGGGCAATAGACGGAATGGTGTCAGGACAAAGGGCGCAGAAGGAGAAGGAGCTGCAAGACGGGCGGAGGGTAAAGGTCAGCAACCGAACGTCGGGACGACAGGTTGAAGGGCGTCAGATAGGAGGCGACACTCGAAAGAATGACGCGCAGAACGGCGCAGACGGAGTGGAGATAGACAGAAAGGCTTGCCAAACTACAAGGAGAATGTGAGAAAAAAATAGTTACGAATAAATTATCATTTATGTCAACACAGGCTAATTACTATTTGAGATTTATTAGAAAGTAAAAAAAATCTACCGCTACATTCATATGTCCAGAAACAAGCAGGGGACCTTCTCAGCTTATATTCAGTGGTCAAGGGGAACTGGCCAGAAAGCCAATCGAGTTGAGTAGACAAGGCGACGGACATGGTCGCGTCAGATATAGGTAAATACTTCCGTGAAGAGCTGCGGAAACATTTTTGTATTTTGTTAGCAGAATGCAAAGAGTACTAAATAATATTCAAATTAAAGTGAGCGAAAGGTATTGGAGATTTTTCTTTCGAGCGCTGTAAACTTGACGATGCTCTTATTAGCTGTTAATCTTTATGAGACGCTGACCGAAGAATTTGAGAGGAGATGGCTTATCATTAGGACAATCTACCTAATGAGTGAATCCGAGCTGAACGACGCCGGAATGGGTTATCAGGCATCTGATGCGTTTCCCTACCCCAGAACCTACTTTTCCCCAAGTACGCTTCAAGAAGCACCGGTGTTACGCCAAAGAGCAATAGAGAACTTTTGTCATAACGGACGAGGCAACCACCTCAAGAAATTACAGAAGACTTAGATTTCTCCTGATTTATTGTAATTCTTCCTTCCCCTTATACCCAATAGTAAAATATTAAATATTTCAAATTTAATGTAGTATTTCCTTTCCTTCTTCAATTTAACAATACACAATTGAAGAAATACGTGCAGGGGAAATGTGAACAGATAATGAATATTTAATGTCACAAATACATTTTGTTTAAGATTTTGTAAACTGCCTGTATGTTATAATTATGAAAACTAAAGATTCCTATTTTTAAGGACAGTTTATTTATAATTTCTTTAAATTATAAAAGGAATATTTAACATACAATTTCACATCTCCTTCTCGGAACATACGACGTTTCAAAGAGATTTTTCATCATCGTCGGGTACTTTTAGTACAACTTTTTATCTTAACATAATTACATATTTACTTATTGTTGTGTTTTGAATTTCTTAATTCTAGAAACAAAGATTCAGAAAGAATTGGTTTGGATTCATTAAATTTATTTTTTTAGATTTAGAATTATAAAATTATTATCTAATAAACAATTACAGAGTGAGAACGCAAAACAAAAAGTCATACTTACTTCGTTATTGTTTAATAGAAAATAATTTTATAATTCTACATCTACAAGAAATTAACTTTATGAATCCAAACCAATTCTTTCTAAATCTTTGTTTCTAGAATTAACAAATTGAAGAACAAGTATGAGTGAATCTGTAATTATGGTAAGAGAAAAAGTTGTACCAGAAGATGACGAAAAATATTGCAGAAACGTTGTACGTTCCAAGAAGATGTGAAATTATGTGTTAAATATTTCTTTTATGTTTTAAAGAAATTATAAATAAACTAAAATAGGGATATTTTGTTTTCATAAATATATTTTGAACCTTCTGTTCTTTGGAAGTTTATTTCGAACACACACTGTTTGTCCCCTACGTTACTGTTCAGAACATTTTAAAAATATTCGGCCAATTTATCTGAATTCGACCTAGTTATCTAGCTAAAATCGACAATCCTCTACCTTTAGGACTCGAATCCTAGAACCTCTCGGTCAGAGTTTCTGCAGAAACAGCGGCAATGCTGGCTCTGAGCTAACTCAGCCGGTGCACTTTTCCAAATCCCGCTTTCACTACCAAGAATCGATTAAATTTACGTTCGATTCTTCTCTCATTCTTTTTCTATACATTCTTGAATTTTTATACTTTAGTAAGTGAAATTGAAAATCATATTTTCGTTTTTCGACTGGCCTTATTATTTCTAACTTTTTTAAAATTATACAATAGTGCTGATGGATTTAAATAAAAGGACGTATTAGAATATTGTTTCATGTAAAACACATGACTCCGTAAGTAAATCTCATGAATTTAATCAATTTAAATAGAAAGTTACTTTGCACTTCGAAACCGTTGATATATCACCATAAATTACACATTGTAATAAGTAGAGATTTCTTTCAACTTCTGAACTCCGTTTTAATTTGGTGCTGTAGAAATTCATCGCACTATGTGCAATTTGCATTGAGATATTCATCAGGTGAAGAAGGTACTAGTTTGCACGTTAAAAGGAGATGTATGTATTTATCGTTTATTAATCGACTAATATAACTGCATTTTATTATGATATAATAACAACAATCATTACAATAGCTACAGCCAATCGAAGGAGACAAATAGTTTTACGACTGGCTGCACCATGATGTGACAAATTATTCTAAACTTCTAATATTATGTTTCGTAATGTGGTTCCCAGCACCGTAATCCTTCAACGCTCATTGCAGTTCGCGGTAAAATCAATTCTGAAAAATAATCATTCTACAATTTGTTTTGTATATCTAAAACATTTAACATTGTGTTGGTATCGTTTGAATTATGTAATAAATCAAACAATGCTGGAGTCGTTTCAACATGAATTTTCAGCTATATTACGAAGAATTTGGAGAGAAATATGATAAAACTACTGCAAAAAATGCATTTTAATATTGTTCGAAGTGCATCGTCACCCATACATTTCTAGAGAAAACATTTCTCTGTTGAAGATTCTTAGGTACCATCCACTTATAGGCGGGAGGCCCAACTCTATTTTTAGCATTCCACTACGAGGATAACTTTCACTGCCGCCCCTTTCACTGTAGTAGTTGTTTGTGTGAGCCCGAGGCGACCTCAGTTGCTCATTTTCAGGGAAATGCATTTCGTGAATTGACTTAATGATTTTATTCTCGCAATACTAGAAACTTCTGGGCTGCCTACTCCCCGCAAAGTAATTATAAAAGTACATAACGCCGTAATTTTGAAGTATTTACTGAAGAGAGTCCTTTCTATCCAAGAGGAACATTCTGCTACATTCTGCAAAATGAATTCAGGACATAATATGTATATTTGGCGTAGTTACAACTTGTAAAGCGAACCATAGTGTGCAATGATATTACGCAACTAGTTAAGTGTGGCGTTGTCGATGCTGTAAACCGTTTTAAAAGTTTTTTCATATGATGAGAATTTCTAAATGCCATGCATAGCTTTGTTCAAATAATTCTTACAATCTTTAGGCATTGGACATGCTAATGAATGGTACTAGCTGATAATATTATAGTCCCATTCAAAACTCTCACTCAGTGGCTTTGTCCGTAACCTCCATACGGGATATGACCCGGTAATATTGTAGTTTTAAAACTGCAATCGTCGTAAAAATGTACTTATGAGTATGGATGATGCGAATAGTTAGAATTTAGTACAGCTACATTTTATATGCTTGTTTTGATAATATGCACAAAAATGCTCAAAAAAGATCACCTTTAAGCTGTTCTTCAGAATTATTCTCTATTCCTAAGATACGATCATTCTCAAGCAGTTTTGAAAAATTTAAATCTATAAGTTATCTTGCCGTTTTTCCAAATTTAATAAGTTTCAATGTTATACTGTACGTATGTGTTTGCAAATTTATTATTAAAATATTGTAATATGGCCGAAAATGTTTACTTCTTATGATCAAAGCAGGTTTCAGAGAAATAAGTGTTGTCATCCTCGTAGAAGAAAATTATGGCGTTATGATTCGAAAAGTTGCCTGTGAGGACTGGCGTTTAATTAAGTCCACTTAGGTGGCGTTGGTTTAATTCTCCGTCTACCCATTGTGATCGCTGTGCTAAAACACGTTTTTGGAATTTTCTTAGAATCTTCTAGTGGGACATGCTTAATCACCAGGCTTGTAGTCCTGTCTAGAATTATTTTTCTTCTTTCTTGAATTGAAGAATTAGCAAGGACGCCAAACCTCCAGACAAATGAGGAGCTTCCAAGCAAAGGCCACGCCCGTCTCTCATCACTGGTTGCCACGTTCGTCGAAAAAGAGATCGAAATGTTCGTCCACGTTTATGTGACAACGACTGCATCTTCACGGCGATTAAAAAGGAAAGTAATAATGTCTGTACACAACTTTTGGTAATAAATTCAATATATTCTTTACTACTTTTTTATGGTCCATTGGAGCTGAAAAAACGGCCCTCGCTTTCCAAGCCTTACTAGGCATGTTCGGCATATGTTGAATGTAAGTTTTCGTCTTTTGTATTTACATTTACTGAATTCTCTAGTCATTTCGAATTGCTGCCTTATTTATCTAAAAGCGTTTCTTACCTTTTCATATAATAATGTGCACGAGTGTGTGTTTTTCCAACGCCGTTAAAGCTTGAACATGACCAACATGTCTCTGCGGAGATTACTACTACAATTATTGAGAGAACGCAGGTGGTATTTTAGTGAAACTACTACAAAGTGTTTCTCGTAATTACGAAAGGCTAATAGATTTTTGTCAAACTCCAGTATTTAGGTGTGTTTCAAATTGCGCGTGCATAAAATACAACTTGTAAAAGGAAATTAGTTGCAACGAATTGCTGATTTCCTTTGCCATGTACGTTTCCACATGAAATGAACCCACAAAAAAATTTCTGTTCTTGCATAATCCCAAAAGGACATTTCAACATTTGGTTGTTCTAGAATCTAGAATTCTATGTCTCATTCCTCGAACCTTGAGGAGTAAAAGTTCTTGTGGCTAGTAAAAGTTTGCCACTGATCGGTGCAAAGAGACTATTAAGAAATACTTATCTGCAACAAATCGTTCCAGCCCACTGGCGCTGTCCACGTGGTAGTGACGAGCTATTGTTACTAACAAAACAACCTTGGACGTTTTTAACTGATGTATTTCCTCTTTACAATTCGATGATTTTTTGTTTAGTTACAAGAGTATTCCACTAGAACAACAATAACAAGAAAAGCAAATTCATTTGAGATCTAAAAGAATTGAAAATATGTTTAATCGAAAAATGGCCTCGAAATATATTTTTTTTTTGTTTCCTGCGTTTACTGCTTGCTTTCTAAGTGTCATGCTGCCATATAGATGCTGTGTTCGATCTCATACTAATTGTTTGGAATTCCGTAGTTATTGTCATAAAAATCTTACGAAAATTCTCATAAAAAACTGGTTTGATAACAAGCTCATTAGTTTACTCTTCAACATGACAGTCAATTTTATTAGATTGACAGCTATTGCATATCATCGTTCAAGATATAATACAATGTCCTTCCTTTCGTATCAGTGGCCATATCCACCCTCAATGTGACACAATTTTACTGAATGAACTTGTAGTGAATATTACATTTGACTGTCATCGACTTGAGATATGTTTAAATTGAGATATGATAAACGCACGAAACTGATGCTCTTATTTGAATTTACAACATGACCACGGACCTTTATTCTTTTTGGAAAAGGTTTAAGAACATTTTTTATAGTTTGATTTCTATCGATATTTGTTTTATAAGACGAAGGTTACATGTCTATAAAATATATCCGTACATGTTGGATTGATTGATTATCTCGTGATTCCGGGTGCGTCAACTACGGTGGTCGTTATTCCCATAACTGTAGTACATGTTATACTTCGAGTGGTGACTGCTCCTCTCCCGCTGAAATGTGGAAACCGGCCCCAACCTACACGTCAGAGCTCCTGAAACACCCAACTAAATTCAATCCGCTGATTTCAATCTATCGGGTCGAAACGAAATCTAATAAAATCAAAGAAAAAAAAAGAAATACAATGTATCGAATAAAAATAAAAGAAGAATACGGCTTGATAGCCGAGACGTCAGACACAGCCGCGCGGCACGCCGCACACACACACTCGACGCAGACAACCAAGCGCTAGGTAAAAGAAGAACGTTATTACTTGAAGGGGTTCGGAAGATTCGTGAACCCTTTCTGATTCTCTTTCCGGGTCGAATTCGAGAAACGTATATTCGGCGAATCTTTCGTTTAAGCGTTTAGTCCTTATCTCTTCCCTCGTTCACGAATTGACAACAGACACGACGAGATCGATGAACGAAAGCGAAGAATACGAGACGAAAACTCGAAGGAACGAGGTATTCTGTTCCTTAGATCAAATGTGCGAGGTTGTTTTGTAGCGTGGGCTTACCGCGACATTGCAAAAGTGTGTTATAGTGTATTATTTTCTCAAATAACAATTCGATTGCTTTTCCTTAATAGTGTTTGGCAAAATAGTTTTAACCATAAAATGCGTTAAAGAGATCAATGAGGGTTTGTCGTAAGAGGGGAGGCGGCCGGGGCGTCATCATCAACTTGAACATGCGCAGGTAAGCGGCAGCTACGCGTTGAAAAGTGTTAGGTCATATTCGAGGCCATCCAACTAAGAGGTTCGTGTAGTTGTTTGCCTCTTCTCAAGGAAGTGAATCGAATCCTTCACATGGGTTTGATTGGGAGGTTAGTGATTCTGGGCGTGTCGACGGCTAAGGTCATTGGTCCCGTAAGTGTAGTGCATTTTTATATCGGAAGAAGGCGATGATATTCCCCATTGCATGGAGAGATCCGGCGCCGACCTAAACGTCGGATAGCGGTGTTTTCCGGAACCAGATATCTCCCACTGCTCCAATTGGGACAAGCTCTAAGCTCCCAACACGTGTGTTAATGAAGTGAACAAAAGTGTAAGTGCGTGTAACTATGGGATGAGGATAGTAACAAGGAAAGGGAAGGAAATATCGCGCGCGGTACATGGCCCGTTTGATACGATACTGCTTCGGCATTCACCTGGTGTTGATTGGAGAAACCACGGATAACTACCAATCAGAGTTAGAATTCTCCTCGACACATCAGCTGAATTCGACCTGGCGTCGCAAATCCTGCTGCCGTCCGACTCAAACCTTAGGACCTCCCGGTCAGAAGCCGTGCAGTTCCTTGAGTTGCCTCCCCGTGGGAGAGCCAACCGTTCTCTCGTGTGTTTGAGCTCGACGTGTTTGCGTACGAATCCGGCGGACGTCCGCCGCGCCTGTGCGGGTCTTGCGTCCGGGGGCGCGCGCGCGGGCGCGCGTGAGGAAAGCGGGTGAGCGGCGGCGTTGGCCAACCGCCCCCGCCCCCGCCCCCGCCCCCGCCCTCCTGGCCCTCCCCGCCCGCAGGGGGTCCGCGCGCGCGAGAGAGCCAGCGCCTGCCCCGGCGCCGGCCACGGCGGCGACGGCAGCGGCGGCGGCGGTCGTTCACACGCGCCGAAGGCCGCGCCGACGGCGTCGCGGAGAGTCGCTCGCTCGCTCGTGGACACACCGCGTCGCGCGAGAACGCGTCTTGTGGGCGGCTGACGACGTCAAATATTGGGAAACTGTTTCGTCGTTAACGATACGGCGGCCGCCTAAGGGTACGTTTATGTTGGAGCAGCTTTTCAGAACACAATACAACAATAAAGAGACAAACATACCATAATTATTTGTATTTTTGTTATTCATTGAGAAACGAATGTAACCTAACTTCTAAAACTTACGTGTTGTACTAATTTAGGCGGCCCACAATTTGTCTAAAACGAACATATTGCGGTGATTTTTGTACCCTTTGTCCCACAATTGACTCCTAACAAAAACACAAATGATAAATTTCTCAGCAATAATTTTATTCGACACTTGAAGTGCGTCAACCGTGAACAGCGCGAAACAGCGATACTAGCAGCGAAAACCTACCAAAGGGTTTTCTTCGCTCTTATCGCTGGTCGCAGCGCTGATCTCGTGATCAGCGCTCTGCCAACATGAACACTTCCATTTGATTCCATGGCGACGTTCTCGTTGCTTGGCACTTAGATCTGCACTCATCGTTTATCGCAGCTCCAACATAAACGTACCCTAAGCCAGCAATGTTGTTTGATTTATTTGTTTTTTTCATTCTAGGTATATATTGTTTGAACTGTCTTCCTTTATGTGAATAACGTTTGATAGATTCATCTTAAATGTAAAAAAAATGCATTCACACACTTTCAAGAACAAAATGAACAATAATGCAGAAATTTATTACATATTTTTTAGGACTTTTTCCAGCCGTCAGCGGGTTAGCCCTTCCATTCCAAGGGGACGCATATTCGACCAACACTAGACACCAACACACTTCTCTCTCGGGTCCTCTGATCTGGTGTGAGCAGAAGGCGAGGCCCTTCGCGACAACACGTACATGAGAGACAAGGGACAAACAACCATGCCCGAGGCGAGACTCGAGCCCCCTCCCTACGGACCTAAGCGCTGAGTCGGTATACGCCCTTAGTCATAACGGCCATCCACTTCGGCAATGTGAAATTCGGCATTCTTCTTTTAAATTAGTTTCAATTCACACACACAAACACTAAATACACACATAATGATAATTTACAGATTACCTAAAGTGAAAGTAAAATATGAAATTTGAAGGAAAGGCGTTTTATTAACAAGCTTACGTGTTATAAATTACTAAAGAAACACAAATTATCTTTTCTTATATTTTGGTACATTGGCTTATACTTGTTATATTTGATCCCACTGAAGATTGGGTAAAATTCTCAAAACATGTCACGTTTGGATAATTATTTAAAATATTAAGTAATTATAAAATACTTTTCGGCTTATATATGTTGGATCCTTACTCATCGTGATGGAATATAAAAATACCTCCACTTTTAACACGAAATTTTGTCATTATGGAATATTTTTTAAGTTTTGTTTACTCGGAAATTCCGTAATACTTTGAAAACATATGTGTATATTTTCACGTACTATTTTAGACAATTTCTCGTGGTGATTTTCACTGCTTACGTTAAGAATATTCTATTTTTTTCGTTTAAACATTTGCACCGAAATTTTGCACAAAACTCACAGGACATGTTCGCATCAAACACGTCATGTAACTTGCTTCTCAATCCCGACGAAAGAGAATACAGAGTTAACGAACTCGTGCTGATTTTGAGAACATTCATCACCAATGCCTGAGATGGTTTTCATAAGGCTGCGGGCAATGTGCCGGAAAGAAAGTCGTGAGTCGCAGGCAAGGCCATGTCGCGCCTCTTCCCCTCTCCGAACGATATTTTCCCAAGGAAAGCGCCCAATTCCTTGCGCTGGAAGGCGACTTGCGACGGAGTCAAGGAGAACGCGTGTACTTCAGTTGATTCCATGTCAATTCGACTGAATGCAAAGGTGTGCCCTTGATCTAAAATCCATAGATATCGCGGGCATGATCGAGGATGTGAAACAAGGATCAACAACTTCAGTTTAGGGGAAACAGCAAGGAGGTAATAAAGGATATTAATCCAGTCATTCTTTCATTTTATTTCCTGCTATTTCCCCTTTTTTGAAAATATGTTAATAATTCCATATTAAGGTTTATGGCAATGATATTTTATATTTATTGATTTAAATGGCTCTTCTTTCTTTCTACATTTTATATTGTTCGTCTTAAATAAGTCTGGGAGATGGGAGCCGAAATTATCAATCGACTTATTTCTATCCTTGGCGTTCAATTATTTCATTTTATTATATTACGCCAGATATTAACAATCAGATATCGCACTTCATTTGTTATTCCTAAATTGTTTATCATACAAAAATGATTTTGCACGCTTTTTATATCTATAAAGTAATATCTTTCAGCATTTACAGAATACGAGTAAACCCTTTATTTTACATGAATAGCTTTCAAGGTGGAGGACATTATGTCGGAAACGTAACACACCACTCCTTCCTCGTTCAGGTTCAACGACGGTGTAGCGGCGAAGGCGTCATCCGGAAATATCGCAAGAACAAAAGCTGTTCCGGCAACTGAACGCCGCACGCGGAGCCTCCACCCCAATTCCCCCGCCCCTCTCTCTCACTCATTCACTCTCAGGGTGGCCCGCACAGGTAAATTGAGGAAGGCTTAGGTAAAATCTCTCTCCTCCCATTTACTCTCCCTTACTGGCGCTTCTAGATGCAATTAAAGGGGGAAGCGCTGGTAAACAATTCGGAAACATATCAAAGTTGTTCTTAGAAAAGAGAAGCTCTACTCGGGAGAGAATAAACTAAAAAGTTAATCTTGAAATTAACCAACAATTTCCGCGATTATAGTAATTTATGGTATAAGAAAGAGAAGAAAATAAAGAAATTAGCTGAAATATACATTGTTCTAAAACTCATATTACTGTTTTATTTCATTACATGTTAAAAAATAGAAAGTGAAATTACGATGGTTGATAATTCAAATCCATACTGTGCAGCATACTTCGAAAAATGGCTCATGACTGAAATGAGTTTACACACCTAGTGGATCTCGTTTGCTAATTTCCTACTTTTCCGTTAACTGAAATACTAAATACTGAAACTTGATGTAAGTCTTGCCTGCCAAAGCAACTTCTCACCTACCTTCCTCGTTGTCAGTGACAGACGACTCTTCCTCATGTGTTCAGAGACAGGAGTGACGCGTTTTTGGCGGAATTTCCTCACCAACGTCCGTCTAAAAGACCAGGACTATTTGTATGGAGATCTAAATATTTACATACGACTTTTAGTTTCCAGGAAAAGTCACTGATGTTTTAAATCATCACTTCCCAAATTTTAAATGAACATTGGATCGCAATAAACGGATAAATTGGTTTCAATGGCCCAGTTCTGGCAGAACAATAATTGACCAGAAAATTATTTTTCAAATTAACTTGGTGTACGATAATACAATAAAACAAGCGTACTCGTGCAAGAACTCTCGAATGTTAAATACTCTATCTTTATTTTCCATATTAAGATGGGACGTTGTTAACGAAACGAGTTTATTTGAATAAAAATGCTAAAAAGGTAACTTCCGATGTATGTTGGCTGGGCTATCCGGGACGAGCCGCGTCAAAGTCGTGGTGGCTGACGTTTCGGCCAGCGTGTTGTGGCCTTCTTCAGAGCGTACTGCTGGCGTTCTGAAGAAGGCCACAACACGCTGGCCGAAACGTCAGCCACCATGACTTTGACGCGGCTCGTCCCGGATAGCCCAGCCAACATAAACTCCGGCCGCGGAAGCCTACGCAACCAACTTCCGATGTACTTATAGAATTTAAAAAAAACAATAAAATTGATGTTTGAAACAAATATTGACTGAAGGTTTATTCAGTATTGTAGACATGTTGGAACAATTCACCACACTTTCTTAAAATAAACATTCAGAGTAATTACACAATCTTCCTTGACAGTTAGCTTTTCGGTTTTCTTGATAGTCACAAAAATATTACAAAATATTTTTGCTCTCGAGAGAGCTACGTAAAGTTGTCCATGCGAAAATACAGCATCGGGCAAGCACAACCCTACTCTTTGGAATATTATTTAACTTTATTACCGTACTGAGATGTACATCCGTGCAATTTTATCACCTAGAATATCAAGTAATTAAAGTAATTAGTTTAATTTTACATACAGATGCATATTCTGCTTGCCTCTTAACAGGTGGAATAGTATCGACAAACGTCGAACCAGTAAAACGTAATTGAATGTCCAAGAAGCTCTCGTCCTATAGATTTTACGGTTCGAGGAATGTTTCTTTGTGGCTTTCTATTTCAAAACTCCAGATTTTATGGCCCCAGAACGCTTCGTTTAGGAGTTATTCAACTAAATAGATTTTAATAATGTTGCTCGTTTGTTGTGTGTTGCATATGATACATGAATATCTTGATGCGTTTTGTCAACAAATTCTTTATGTTTTTTAAACAAAGTGCTAATCGGAATGTCTCCATAAAGTTCTCTTTCTTTAGAGACCTCATTTATGAAAATCCGTTGCGTGTGCGCAAAACGAATCCATACTATTGAAATAATGTAGATGATTTCATATAATTTCATTTTAATTATTTTACGACCTTAATAAAACAGGCTGATTTTATAACAATTTATTTCTTTGGACATTTCAACACTATTTGAAGTATTTAAAAAAATATATTGTTCAAGCTTGTTGTCACCACATCATAAAGAAATCAACTGATTGTTTATGATGTGATGACAACAAGCCTAGACAATACGTTTTTGAAAAATCAAATAGGATCTAAATATCAAAAGAAATAAATTGTTATAAAAATACTGCGTCTGTTTTTTTGTCATAAAAATATTTGCAATAAAATAAACAAGATAATATATTCATTATATAATATAAACAATAAAACACGATATAAAATAACAGCATCTGGACTATCATTCGCTATACCAAATTTATTGCTACTATTTTCAATAATTAATAAATCTGTTTAACAATAAATTTAACTTGCTTGCACGTAATATCTACTCGTAGATCTTTTACTAACCGCTCAAAAAAGCATTTACAGTACTAAATGAAGTGGGAAATTTCATCTAACGAAGTTGCACATATGACATTTTCCCCTGATTTTAAGAAATTCCTTACACGTAGATGTTCGTCTGATTGCGTTGTAGTCGTCAGGAGACGTCAGGAATTGCTTGTACCGTGCATATGAGGTTGCCTAACAATCAGGGGAAATGTCACATATGTATGGCATGTAACTCCATTACAAGCAATTTTCCAATATCGCAAAGTAAAATATGACAAAAAAGTATAATTTTTACCCCTCTACAATCCCTTGACGTATATAATATTTACATTGCATGTGCACATGTGGGCGGGGAAATCCACCACTTATTCTGTGTGCTTATGAGTGCTTTTAATCTATATCAACCTTGAAATCCTGTATTTTAATTGCCATTGCAATAAGGAGGGACAAAGTTCAGTAGATTTAGAACACTTAGTTGTCTGAATCTAGTAAGATAGAAACATCCGGTATTAGACATTCAATTTAGGGAGAAGGAGCATGATTTTAGACAGTTCGTTACACATCAGAAGTACATAAAATCGTTTCTGTTCCATAACACAACACATAAAAAGTCAATATTTAATTGCGGGAGGTGTCTTTCTACGAACCTTGTTGCATGACGTCAGCTGAGATCTAAGCAGTGAAGCACTAAGTATGAGAATTTACGGGGTGCGCAGAATAGCTGGAATAGCATAATCAAATATTTGCTTTTAGCAGTCAAAATGGAAACTATTTTATTGAATTTGTATTTTTCTCGAGTTCTTGCAATTCTCTCAAAACCTTAGACACCTCTTACATGGCCGAAGGCTGCTTAGGTTTCTGTCAAATTTTGCTATTATATGGTATAGTAATGTAGGTGGGTGGTTTTGACTATTACTGGCACGTATCCGTTCATGGTTTAAGCAGTAGTTTTTGTGACCGCTGAGATGTTTTGGTTAACGAAAGAACTTTCTACTGGTTAATGCACGCAATATGAGCGTCGTACGTCCTATACAATCGGAAGGTCACCCTTGCAAATGGTACAATCACTTCATTCTTAATAGAGGCTAAGGGGATAAGATAAAATTGAATGAAGTGCAGAAATGAGTTGTTAATGTACACAAAAAATTCACAAATTCGTGGCCAAGGATTCTAAAATGAAACTTGACAGGTGCTGAGATGATTAAGCCGTGTTGATTAGCAGTTCAGCCGCAGTTTGAAGAAGACTTCTCGCGACAGGTTGCTCAGATCTTTAATTTTCCGTGATGCCTCTGGTCTGATGTACACCCGGCGAATGCCGGAGCAGTTCCTTAACAAACAGACTGAGTACTGCACGCGATCATTCCTTCCTCATTCTTGTCCCCCTTCTCCTTTACGCAACTCACATACCTACATTTACATGCACCACACTATCACACATGCCTTAGTGCTCAAGAGCTTCTTCCAGCTGAGACGGTGCCCCGCTGGCGGAAAGAGAAAAAAAACGCCTCAGCCGAGGTGTCAGTGACACGATCTAGCAGAGTAAGAACACAGCCACTTCTCATAATATAACACACACTTGCGGGACTAATGTGAATAGCAGTTGACGCGCCGGGCTTCGCAAAAGCGGTGACGATGGTGCAACGGTTTGGGTATCGGGCTATTATACCCTAGTTTGCGAGTACAAATCCGTTCGAAACCATGGAATTTTTAAGGGCCAAAAAATGCTTCGTACGTCATCCTTCGGAGGGAAAGTAAAGCCGGCTGTCCCATGTTAGTATTTAAAAGATCCTCACGTCCCATGTACAGTATGTAAAAGATCCTCAAGCCTAAATGAAGCCTCTGAGCTAACTTCAAATCGCCTATTTCGTCGCCCGAGTGATACCTCCTTTCTCCGCTAATGGGTGAAAGGAGCATAGAGAAATTTGCATGGTCAGATGGAAGATGATGATGGCCTGATGGCCCGGGTTTCGCCGCGTAAAATAAGGCATCGATTCAATTCAATTGAAAATATTGAATCTCCGCGCAAGTGAAAGAGTGGGTTGCGGCGTGGCGACTGCCTCGTGGCGTCGGGGCCGGGGGCAGTGCTGGCCACGCGTAAAGGGCCCAGCACCGGCGGCATTCCGCGGCCGCCCTCACTCCGGAACACGCCGCGTGGCGCAACAACAGGTTCCGCCAAGGTCGGGCGTCGAAGCCCGGCCGCGCGCCAGCACACACGCCGCTCCCTCGCGCTCCGGAAACGCCCGCAAGCCACCTGCGCTCCAACGCCGATAGCATGTGTGTGTGTTATAAGACCCGTCGAAAATGTTTAAGCCGCAAAAGGACTTCAACAACTTTAACAAAGTATTCTTACGTATATCTCAATAAATATTGACGTTATAAATTACATTTGGTTCAGAGCAAGAGTAGGACAATTATGTAACGAGATATTTGTTTCGAGACAAAGGAAGTTATTTTTTTCTACTCTTTAATTTCAGAATATGAGGAAACCCTTAAAATGGTCTATAAGGATACTATTTCGATTTAGCTTACTGTCTCATGCTACAAAAATAGTTTTACGACGAAAATTGCATTATACTAGAAGGTGTCAGAAAAATATAAAATAATGAATCGATGGACAGATGTCTCTTAATCTCAAATTATTAATTCTTGAAATAATAATAATAATAATAATAATAATAATAATAATAATAATAATAATAATAATAATAATAATAATAATAATGCCTGATGTAAACCGGCGATCCCAGAAAATTCATTTGTTACAATTACCATAACGCACCTAAAAGAATTAATTCTGGATATCTCTATTGTAAAATGGAAGTAATTTCATTTACTTCCTCGCCGGCCATTTCCGCTTCGCTCCGTGCCACTTACTCCCATCATCCGTCCCCGCCGAACCCTCCATGTCCCGGCCCGCCCCTCCCACCTCGCCCGACCCGCATTGCCCTCCCACTCGCTCAGCCCACACCGCTAATCCGCAATAAAGGCCCCTACAATGTAGGTTGCATTAAAGCAAATTATTTAAAAAACCGTATGGTGTATTGAAATGAACGAATAATGTTGAACTATTTCAAGTTTCGTTTCAGTGTATTTTTTAAAAATAAAAATCAGTTTAAAAATCGATTTATCGGTTGAAAACTGTTTGCACTGCATATATACAGACATTGATTTTTAAAGTAGAAAAATATTAACAAAATTAGACGTAGAATATTAATTTGAGATGCAAGTCGTTGAACTACGACCCTTTTAATAAGATTATTCCTAAACGTCATAAATTCCCTTTGTGTCCTCCAGATGCAGTCTCAGGCCTTTTTCTTCTTTCTTGGAAGGCGGGCCACCTGAGAAAAAGCGCCTCTCAATTCTGTCCGCTCGGCGGCGGCGGCGGCGGCTGTGGCACCCGCTGGGGGTTCCCCGGCCACGAGGTCCTTTGGAGCGTTCGTCAGCGCGCGTGGGCCTTCCCCGAGGCTGAATGAGAAGCCGGGGAGTGGGACCTCCCAGCCGTGATTCTCGGAAAAGACAAGCGTGGTCAACTTTCTTTGGTGCCAAGTTTACCTGCTTTTGCGTTCTTCGGATAAGAATATAACGCAGTTACGTGGAATGTGTCATCGCCGCGGTTGCCCACAACGGGAGATACACTGCCGCGCCGATCCGGGGTACCGGTGAGCTAGTTATGGACTCTGAACCTTCCGCGCAGTTATACGCTGTGCCTGCGCCCGGAAGATATAACGCTAAGCCAGGGGTTCCCAATGGGTTCCCCCTGGCGGTCGATGAAATTTTGAAGGGAGTTAATGATGATCAAGCGGTCGATTTGGGGGTCTGTAGCAGACTATAAAACGGCGTTTGATACGTGTAGAGATACCGTCGATAACAAAAAAATATAAGTTTAATAATTAATTGTTTTTAGATGCTCGTTGCTAGCTCTTGGTCAGCGTGCTCGCTTTCCACTACGCGGCCCCGGGTTCCTTTCCCGGTCGAGCCAAGACTATGGTGTGCGTTTTACTTGCAATGTCCCAGTATATGTTTTTGTGTGACGATGAGAAAATTCACTTCTCAGGTTAAGAAGACGGGAATACGGCATGGGGATGTCTACTTGCTAACCACACGTATCCCCTTATCCACAGCCGCGAGGCAGGGACGTCGCCGGTAGGCCTATGCCTGTTCACGGACTGTCGCGCCAAGTACATACATACAACTGTTGTTTGATAAAAGGAAACAAAACATAATAATAAATTACAAATTCACTCTTCTGTCGTTCGTCTCAAGGAGTAGGGGCATAGCTAGGTTGGTGCAACGGGTCCACCACACTGGTCCACCGAAGAGACGCCTCAAGAGCCCTTAATATAGTAGCCTGAATTCAATCATTCGGCCCTTAATATATAACTCTTTTATACCCTCGCGGACGGATATCGGCAACGAATAAATCAAATCGCATTCCATGCTTATTTTCACTACTGCACCAGACAAATTCTTACACAAACAAGATTTAATGCAATTAGGGCCATTTTTAGCAGTTTGAGCCATTTCGACTTTTTGCACCGGGGCATTCGAGAACCTAACTACGCAACTGCTTAGGATGTTTAGAAAATTCAACAAATTAAACTATGTATTCACAACGATACTCTATCGCGGAAGAAAAGGCGTCCATCAATATTTGCTGCAGAAATATTAGGACGAATTAAAAAACGCTCAATATTTTGTACACATTTCACAACAACGAAGATTAGAAATTCAGCTTTTCAGAGACACAAGAATTTATAACCTACCATACTGTTAAATGCAATAGTGGTCGTTAATGACCTAGATGTTGATGCAACCTTAAATAACAAAAAAATAGATCCAATTAATCTCCTATTTTTTCCATTTAAATGTGACGCAGTTCATGTTTCAACTTTGGAGAAACAAAATTGCTCTTAACACAACCAGATACGAGGCATTACACGCGCACGTTTTATTGAGCACTTATTTTGCTAGATGCGAGTGAAGCTGTTGACTTAGTTGTTTCGACGGCAGGACTCTTAAATGAAGTCTGCAGCTCGTTTTACGATGCAGAAGGGAGCGAAGATTTCTGGTTATCAGATTTGGTCAACAACGCTCGTTGGTGTGTTTATTTTTACTGGCGGACCCGGCAATGCTTCTCTTCTGCAGTGCATGGGCTTGATCTACGATCGCGAGTGTGGGTTTGTTCTAGGTCCTGGTTTGGGCATGATTGTCAAGTATCCTATTGTTGAAATGTTTTCCCACAAGTTTGGGCATGCGTTCAGTATTACACTGTCGTGAAGAAATTTTATTTACTTGTCCGAGATAACGTTCAAGTAATATCGGGTATTAAAATTCCGGTCGATATTTCTCAATCGGGGATCGTTAAGGCAGTAGTGCCGAAGCTATCTCGGACCGAAGGATCGAGCGGGTTCGAGTCCTGAGTTCGAGTCGGTTTACTTGTCCGAGATAACGTTCAAGTAATATCGAGTGTTAAAATTCCGGCCGCTTTTTCACAATCGTAAGGGCAGAATATGTAGCCATACACGCACTACACTTGACGGAACGGCGAGTTGCCCAGCGCTTCTTTTCGCGGACGTACACTGAGCAAGTCAACACCAAGCCATCACCGCCCCCGCATATCGGAATTAATTCAAAGAGAGGAGCGTTAAATACTCCCGATCCAATAAGATCAAAATGTGAAAATTTCAGCGAAATCGGTCGAGTAGTTTTACAGCGATACAGACATTCGCGCATTCCCTTTCATTTATATAAGGATACATTCAATTCACGTCGGTTAAGGAGTGCGGCTAGGGATTGCGGAGCCCAAAAGAACAGTTGCCCATCGCTGTGCGCCGGGGGGGGGGGAGGCAGCTTGCCCGATCGCCCCGCCTCCGCCTCCGCCTTCCTCGCGGTGCGATGAAAGCGCGAGCCACGACGAGCGGTGCACAGAGCAAACAGAATTAGGATAATGACGCGATCAGCTGGCGAGCGTTCCAATTATAGCTAGTGCCTTTCTTGGCTTACGGCACAGGAGGCAATTTGGGTGCGAACCGGCCAGGACGCGTCCGAGAATAACATTTATTACGGAACACTAATACAATTTTAAGGAAGTAGTGGATCCATACAATATGAATTAATCTGATGCTTTTTTGGATTCGTAAATATGAATATATTATTTCTGGAAATAAACATTATTTTGTAATTGTTTTCGAAATGGTTGGCCCCCTTTTGCCGATCACGTGATCATCCACATTTTGAATTTAGTGAGTAATTGGGTAGGTCGTTTACAAACTATTTCCTATTCAATGAGTCTGCGATAATAAGATGTCAGCACGAGACTAGTCTCTGAATATAATTTTCCAGATGGGGCTATTTATTAAGTGGAAACTATTGAACTTTGTGATATCTCGATATTATCATTCTTCTCGCCAACTCTGCTTTCATAACACGTCCGAGTTATGAAATAAAAACCTCGATAAAATTAATTTTTCCAGTTTTCTGGACAAGCTCTTGAATCACAAACACTGAAAAAAATATGACAGTGTGAGCGTTGGTTGCCTGTGGTTTCCTTCCAAGCCTAGAGCCTCATAGTAACTCAGTTTATAATGTCTTCACTTCCTGACAATACAATATGCGTTTATAAGAGTGAGAGACGCGGTATCAAGTTCCCATGTATTCATCGCCGTGCACTTCTGCACAGGAAAACGTGAACTAAGGCCGCCTTCAAGAGCGCGAAAAATATGGGAGCTCGTTGACAATTCTTTAAAGCAATAAGCACATTTAAGAAAGTTTGCAAGTCCTCGCAAAAGATTTGGTGACTAGACTGACTCAAAATATTGGAGGAAATTCGGAGACATTTTTGTGATAAACCGTATGAATTTTCCAAAATAAAGAAATATCTATTACATCTATACACAATTATACAATTATGCAATGCTAATTCGGCCAATACGTTTTATTAATACTTAAACACTTAAAAAAATATATGTATCACATGTTGATCCAAACACAATGTAACAGAAGAACATGCGAAAGACCGGAGATTTTTCGGGGAGAGGGGGCGAGAAGAAGGCTGAAAAAAGGCTAAAAAGCAGCAAAACCAATAAATTCAATCGATTCCATAAATACAAAATATTTGCATTTCCAAACATATACGCCTAGATATAAACAAACCTCAGCAAGCCTACCAAATTATTGTTTATACATATGTCCAAAAAACATTCCCTCCATTCAAGAAAGCTATAGAATCCTGTAAGTAAACCAAATATCGAGATTCTCCGCAGATTTCAATCAAAATGTCTCCGTCAAATGGTCAATGCATCCCGGTAAGTATCTAACAATCATGCAACAAGATCTACAAATTCCCTCCGCATACGAAGAAATAATACAACGCAGCATCAAATACTAAGCACACCTGAATCAAACAACTGCCTAACACCGATGCTATCAATCTTCTGGGCAATAGTGAAAACCTTGAACGACTCAATATACATCACATCGTATACTTGCCATCCCGATTAAAAGAATTATGTCAGAGATACTCTGAACAATGTTTAATGCCCTTATGTTTATCACTAAAAACCAATTTACCGAACGTTTGCTAAATCTTTGAGCAAATGCTGAAACCGCACCTTGTTTTGCTTCTATACATTACTATAGTTTCACTATGCGTTTTATTGAGCTCACTTCTTGCTAGTAGTACTAGAACGAATAGAACGTGTATTACTGTTGTATTTGCAATAAAAAAATAAAATCTGCAGTTCGTTTACCGATGCAAATTAGTTTTCTATAACTGGGGAGCAAAAATATCTAGTTGTGAAAAGTTGGTAACTTCGTTTCTTTAAACTTTTATTCGTCGTTCAATTATTTATTGTTAAAATGTTGGAAAGAAATCTGGAGCTCAAGGAAACGTGCGCACATGATACTTCTCTCCCATTCGTTACATACACTTTTACCGTTCTTTGACTAAATAAATCAAATCAAATATATAACGTCGAAAAATATTTGTAACTACCTTCTGAGGTATTTTCTTTAAATCTATTACAAGATTTGATTTCTATTTTACAACGTACTAGATATTATTCTAATTTGCTTACAATTACTAACTTTAAATTATATCAATATCAAGTAAAAACACACAAAAACCATGACTTGACAGACTTTTCATCTTCTTAAGTAATACTGAAAAGTGCTACAATTACGGTTTGTAACATAGGTGATTATCTGTATTCAGAAACATTTCTTCTGACAAAGTGGAGAATTTAACTTATTAAATTCTTAAACATTTTAATTTTTATTGTTAATTGTTCACTTTTACAAAATTGTTATTTGCGCCAACAAAAATATAGTAAACCAAAATTTGATTGTTTAGGTTTTGTTCATTTTTATCCTACTTGGTTCATTTTTATTCTTCGAGTACTTGTTAGGGCATGTTTTTATACATATTTTAGCATTTGACAGCATGGAAAACCTATCCAAAGTGATAACAGTGCGCTGAGTGTCTAGGCCGAGCTGTTGACTTCTGGATGGTTTTCTAGTTTTTCCGAAGAGGAGAACGAGGAAGACTTTCAAAACTAACCAACGAAAGAAGAGTCTCTCCCAGGTTCTGTGAGGCGAGGTACATACCAGGTATTTCATAATTTTATGAAGTTTTTCAAATGTGAAACGTCATACTGATGAAGTTCATAGTGATGACAAATCATAATGATAATAAAATGTGAACAACATAATGATGGCAATAAGTATTGGAGATCTTGTCATAAAGGACTTTGAATTGAATGAAGAGAATTTATTATATCCGCTTCCAATTGTTTTGTAACTCCGTTATTATTAAAGTATCTTATAGGAAATCAATAAACAAAGTTTTAGAGAAGGTCAGATATATTTTTCTAGATAATTTGTATTATAAAATGTGATTTTTGAAATGAATAAATGTGAGAAGACAATTTGTGCTAATACTACAATTTCACAAATATTTTCTTGGCAATAGTACTTGCATGACAGTCCAATTAATCATTACAAATGTTTTAAATTTCTGTACATTCACCCTGATCATTCTGAAAATGCATCGATATTTGCTTGAATGTCAAGAAGTAAATAAAATATATCATAGCTTTTTTTCATCTGCATATACACACATTTAATCTTCTAAATTTACTAAATTCTTCTGAAATTAAACTAATATCTATTTTATTCTCGGTGGAATCAAGGGGAACCTCGAGAGGTTCATCGTATCAGCTAACATGACGTGAGATAATGTGAGGCCACTCAAGTGTTGTACTTTATCAATTAATGCGATGTGACTCAAGATTTTCCTTTTCATCTCCATTCGTTACTCATTTCGTTTTCTTCGAAACCCCTCCGGAGACATTTTGACTATTCCATAATTACTTTTGTAAAGCGAACTATATGGATAAACATGACAACGGAAATATTCCGATAGAATTAAATCTACAAAAGTTTTCTTAAGATTCAAAATGTAAGATAATTAGAAATAAGATCCGAACTACTATTCCAAAAATTTTGAATATTTTGTGATTGTTGTTGGCTGAAATTTAGTGAACATAAATCCGTGAAGAAATAATTTTAACAAATCATCAATTAACAATAAAATATTTATAGTAACATTTAATAGAAAAGAGGCTTCTAAATTCCGAAATACGGATTTACATAATTATTATATTCCATTGTGTTTCAAAAGTTTCACCTCCCTTCACCGCTTCCTTATACTTAATGATCTAGATGCTCATAATTGATGTGCCGCTGCGTATTATGTCAGAGATCATACTATAATCAAAGTAAAAATATTAAAACAATTGCAAGAAATATACTCATCACTCATCGTCTCTTTGATATAATTCGTACATATGTACAATACGTAAAACACGAAATATCAAAACGACAGTTAGAGCAGACTTAATATCCGAGAATTGCTGTGCAGAGGCTGGAAAGGAAAATTTGTTTTTACCAAAGGAACTTTAATTGTAGAGTTCCCATAATATATTAGTTAAAATCTTGCCCGTATAATTTTTGGTCCGGAAACTTAAGACAATTAATTACTAATAACTTCCGAAATACTTATTTATGTGTTAATGCCGTTAAATAGATGTTTTCTGCCTCGAGGTTGACTTCCACACCCGAGGATCTCTGGCCCCAGGGGTAAAAATCGCCTGAGAGAGCATACAAAACTTCATAGTTTTCTAGTTCGTTGCTGAATCAAACGAGGATTCGAAACATTTTATAACTTTTCTTGCGTCTAAAGTCAAAAGACGCATTGTAATTGTCATTTGTAATAAAGAACATAAAACTACTTTCTATAATAAAAAATCGAACACTATTTCATATTTTTTTGTGTGTGAAAAAAATTTTATCTATAAATATGAATCTGTTCCAATTTTTGTATACATTTGATTATAAAAACCAGTACAAGATGATAAAAATTAGTAAAGATAAGTATTTGATGATAAAAATCCTTAAAAAGCGTTTTTATAAAGTGTAAATTGTTACCCAGAAAAGTAACGTAAAATCCAGAATAAGTTGAAGAACATTAATTTACTGGTCATTTATTTATATTATTATATAGAGAAATGTTTCTTGTTAAGGACACACAGTCAATAACAAAATGATATTTCTTGAACATTTTTTATTCGTGTGTGTTTTCCAAGAAAAAAAAGGTCAAAAAAATCACTGACTTCTTTTTATATTAACTTACTAGGAATTGACTGTCTGTCCTCAATAAAAACGGCACCATTTCTGTATGTAATTAAAATGCGGGGCCCGCCAAAAAAAAATTCGGGACCCCGATATATTTTTCAAAAAATCTAGACGATGCACTGACGAGTGGGAAGGCGAATGCTGTACGCGGCTGGGCCGTGCCTACCTGCCGTGCAGGGCGGCGGCGGCGGCGCCGGCAGAGGCGGCGGCGGTACTGCGAGTGTCCATCGCTGCTGGAGGCGGCGCCGGCGGCAACTGAGCGGCGGCGGAGACTGTTCGCGCGCCAGGTAGCCCGCCCCCGCGCTATCGATCCGCCCCCCTCGCCCGCAGCCTGCGGCGCGCGTCCCGTGCCCTCCGCCTCCGCCCCGCCCCCCCCCCCACGCACGCGCACTCGCACTCGCACTCGCACTCGCGCCGCCACAATGGAACCGCTCTGTCCCGCGCCAGCCCCCCCCCCCCCGCCCCACCTCGCAGGGGTTGCGCCCGATCGCCCCTCCCACACTCACAGCAGACTCGCCGCTCTTCCTTTGGACTTCCTTTGCTCCACGCGGTTCCCTCTCGTTTCCTACTTCCATACTGTGCTCTCCGCCCTCTTCCCTCCACACTGTTCGCGGCATCAACTGGTGCCACTGCAGGGACTTTGACCCGGAGGCCCTAGTATTCGAGTCCCGACAGTGTCAGGATTTTCGACACTAGCTAGACAGCTAGGTTGGATTCAACCGCTGTTTGGAGGAGAATTCTAGCGGCCAGCTGCTCTGAACAGTAGTTTTCTGTGGTTTCTCCGATCAACACTAGGCGAATGTCGCAGCAATACACTGACAAACGGGCCACGGACAGCGCGCGATCTTTCCTTCCCCTTCCTTGTCCTTTCTTCACCACTTTCGTACACACACTTACACGCACATGCACTACACAACTACACATGCAGGGCGACTAATCAGGAGCTTAGAGCTTGTCCCGGCTGGGGCGGGGCCAAGCTGCTGGGAGATACCTGGTTCGAGAAAATGCCATAGGGCGGTGCCGAATCTCGCCAACCATGGGGGGAAGTTCACCACCACCACCCGCAATGAAAACATACACTTATGGGACTAATGAACTTCGCGTTTCTCCCGCCTGCAATTACTAATCAATCAATGCATACATCCACCTCCTACATCCTTTCGTAGATTTCCTTTACATCACTTCTCTTCGCCCTCTTCCGTACATACTGTTCGCTTCCCCCACTGCCCTTCACATCCTTCTTGCGGTCTTCTCCTATTCGATCTCCGCTCCGCTCTCTGTGCTTCGTTCTCTTCTCTTCTGTGTTTTCCCTTCTCTCTCTGACGTCTGCGACCAGCATTCAGCTCACTTCAATCGGCAGTCTCCCTCTGCTCTCTTTCTCCCCCGGTTCTCTTACCGCCACTTTTTATTTTTCTCTCATTTCCCCCTACTCTCTTCCTACCGCTCTAGACCTTCAGCACTTAGCACACGTTCTAGCCTCCCCATTTCACTCCCCACTTCACTCTTTATCATTAACCCTCGATTTCACACATTTTGTTCGTCGTATTTGATCATTCTCTCATCGAAAAGGATGTAATGCGATGATTTTTCGGCGAACACGAAAATTAAATCTATGACCTAACTGAAAATTACACTTGTTAATAATTACCATTTATTGCAAATAGTTAATAAACGTTCTCTTATATGTGGCCTTCTTTATCACGCCTCCCTACACTTCCATTCCCCTTCAACCAATGATATCCCCGCCCTCATTGTGATTGAATGGCTTCTTAGAGAACGCGCAGTCTTATCTTACAAGCTAAAACTTGAGTACCAAAACGGGCATCATCGATTACGATAAATGAATGGTGATATTCTGAGTTAAATAATAAGAAATTCGCGCACTCAAGTTCTACAAAAATTATAACTTCCATGCAAGATTACTCTTCCTCTGTTCATTTGATTCATTATTGAGCTGATGAAAGTTTTCATTTTTCGTTTGATTTTCTTTTCGGCGTAAAAGCAATAAACTTATTTCAGCAAAACATAAAATTTGGTGACAAATAAAATCGACTTTAAATACTATTTTGCAGGCCAACAATGCTTATAAGAACGTATATGCGTTAAACAAAAGCTTCATTCTTGTGATATACAAATGTGTATATATATATTGTGACGTACCTGGTTGTCGGTACTTTCCACTGGAAATCTAAAGGTTATAAAGGACGGGTGTCTTGCTCGTGAATGGGTTTTCTGAGGGACTCGATAATACATTGGTAAATCAAAGTAGTAAATTAGTATAAACACAAATACGATTTATTCATGACTCAACATCTAATACACCTGATTACATACATAAAACCTCGATGTCTTGGTACCAAGATCCTATCAACCATGTAATCTTATCATACCTTGGGGCCCCATTAATAATTCGACTGTTGTGGCTGCTCACCCACAGCGACGGCGACCGTTGACCTTCACCGCGGCTCGGCGTCCCCGGGCGGTGGATGACGTAGACACGTGCCTCGCTGGTCTGCAGAGGCGGCGACGAGAATTCCTCGGCCGCACCCTCGGATGTTTCCGCATTCGCTCCCACACGCGCGATCACAGCATCTCGTAGATGTCTATTGCGTTCATACCATGCACTCGAATTATATTACTGCGCCCCTCCTCGGTTCTGTTCGGCTTCCCTCTCGCAACCGCTATGCACGTGATCACACTTCGTACCGGCGTTCATTACACTATGCACTGTTCTATAAATTACTGGCTTCTAATCAGCGATTATACAAATCTAACACTGTTGAACGTCTTTCGTCACTGGTAGTGTTTCACTCAGCTTGCAGCCGTCCGTCTTTCCTCTGCCACTCACTCTCCGCAACTGTCCCCAACCGTCGCCCCTCGGTGTCTCCTCGCAACTGTCCAACCGTCGCCGCTCGGCTTGTAACGGCCGGAATCCCCCCCCTCTCTCGCTAGGCCGCGGCGGCAGCGACCGTTCGCTCTTCCCCCACTGTGCGTCCTCGCACCTGCCGCTATGCCGCGCCGTTCAAAATGAGTTGTAATTATACTCCTGTACACTGTCTTTAATTGCGTATAGAAACGCTTCCGCGTTTCAATATATATATATATATATATATATATATATATATATATATATAGAGAGAGAGAGAGAGAGAGAGAGATTAATAAAACGAAGCATTTTAGGGCGCTAAAAACTAACAGTTTGACTCCTAAGGCCTCAAATAAACATTTCTCCCACCGTAATCTACAGGGTGAAAATTTTTTGGAAATTCTATTACATTTTTGCTGGGTGAGATGGAGAGGGAGGGAGACAAAGAAAGAGGGGGAAACAAGGAGAGAAGGGGAGATGCAGGGCACAACAACATCTGCCACGTTTTGCTGGTATATTCTTGATTCTGTTTTTAACAAGATGTTTTCTTGCGTTTCTATTCAAAACTGCCCATTTTAAAATTATTCAATTTCAATTTTATTTTAATTTACGAGAATGGAAGGTTTTTTAAATATTTTATCAGGTTTGTGAAGTTTGAGAAAAATTCAATGTTTTCATTGAACACTAAAACATCACTAATTTAAACTTACGATGTTGCAAAATGGATTAAAAGGAAATATTTGTGATTTGAATAAAAATGAAACATACCTCATTAGTATGCTCTCTCTTTATGTTTCGTTATGGTTGCAAAAATATATTAGAACCCTACTGATCCTACATGACAACACATCACCTACACTTTCCTGTACTTCTTTCCATGAAATAACTTTAATGATGTTCATCGCGTCAATTAGTAGAAGCGATGCACCTTATTGTTAGGAAATTAGTATTATCTAATTAGTAATAATAAAGCCAAACATTAAATGCTCAGTTTCGCTTTATACATGTTTTTAAGATATCCCGATTTAGCATTTTTTAAGATCACAACTCATTTTAGCCATTTTTAGAATCTATAAGATTCACGTATTACTGTAACCGTACAAAGAACCCCAGTCCAGCAAACTGCGAAAAATAAATGTTATTGTTTTGGAAAATAATTGTTTAGTAAATAAGCCGGTGGAAGAAGAAACAAGTGACAACGTGAACGCGGAACCTAATTTTATATTCTCGTTAAATAACAGGGAAACTTTCGAGATAGAAAACAGTGTTAGGAAAATAAACAATTTTGAGTATCATCCGGAAACATTTCGAAAATGGGGTACAAAAATTTAGAAAAAAAACTTAAAGAGGCAGAAAGATACTTACACCGAAAGACAATTGAATATAGGCAACCAATGTTAGTAGCTTTCGAAATAAGTTGGAATTTCGGAAAAGCAGATGAACTAGAGGGCAATGAACTTTGGGGAACGCGGCAAATAAAAAGGCAAAATTTTCTGATACTTTTAAAAGTTCTAAATCAGAATAGAGGTAACGAAAATATAAAATGTTCCAAAAAGATCTCGGTGACACAGGAAAGCGAGCACTTTTTTTATTGTTGAAAAACAATCGAAAGACTGGACTAGCTAAACACAGGACACAGGTGTATATTAGATTCCGAACCGACAACATGTGCTAGCATGTGCCGGGAAGTTATTGTGTTTTCGGGAGAGTGAACTGTTATTAGTTGGTAGGTGTATTGGGAGCCAGAAATAGGCATTTAATAGGATGAGTGGAAAAATGGAAAGGTGAGCCCAGCTGATGGACCTTTATGATAAAATGGTGGATGGAACGGGTTCGCGAGCCGACGGCAACACTATCACGTTCAGGGAATTGAGCATTTCGCAGAAAATACACGCGCGTATCGAATACATTTGTAAGAAGGCCAAGTAATGTAATGTAATTTTAGTAAAGCTTGAAATAACGTACATGGCCATCAAAACTACTAGTGCACAGTAGGAATGAGAAGAGTGTAAATAATTTTGTCATTAAGTGTGAATGTTAGATTTAGAGTCTTTTGTTATTATGTAGAAGATTTGTTTTTTGTTGTTTTTGTGTAATGGTTTTATCGGCAACGTCACAGAGGAAAGTGGCGACGGCGAAGTTTAACGCCGCCGAATAAACAGTAGTTCCCCTGAGCACGGTACTGAATACATTGAATAATGTCTAAGTCTTTTTTTTATTCGTATGTTAGGAAAGATAATATCCCCTCCCATTATCGATAAGATAATGAGAATATCAATTTTCCGTATCTTGTACAAGAGGGAACTTCAGTCCCACGATCCAATATAAATTTTCCAGTGGCAACGCCGCTCGTGCCGAAAATATTATTATTGTAAAATTTGTTAAACAGAGCGTGGATCTCAGGTAAAAAAGGATGTAAGGAAATTATCCTAATACAGAGGGAGGCACGACGGGACAGTCACATTACAAATGAATGAAATGGATATATGCATTAACACAATAAATTACCTTCAGAAAGATGCATAAGAATCACAGGTCATACTGTTTCGTTCCTGATTTATTGATTTTGTATTTTGTTGTTGATACTTTTGAATATATTCAACACAACAGGGACTGATATTCCAGCGCTTTATATCAAATTTCGGTATGCGTTCTCCACGACTTCAGCATAATGGCAGAATTCGTTGAATCTCTCCTTTAATCCCACTCCAACCTCGCCTTTGCCTTCGTTCCCACAGGAACCGGTGGGAAAACGCTCGGACTCCAGGGACATGGAAGTGAATTCTAAGCGAGCCCAAGGCGTTGGGGAGCACCGCTTCGGCGCAAGTGTTTCCCGCACGCTCATCGCGATTGCTCGCGCCAGCGAAAACTCAATTCACTGTCTGAATCAACTGCCACTTGGCTTCTTCTATGGCAACCTCTTTAGTAATGAGCAAACACTGTAGGGGAAAATGTCTACAAAATTAGGTAGTAGAAAGACATGTTTGTACGAGTAATTTGAAGATCATTCGAAATAGCAATGGTTGATAATTCTCCGGAACACTGTTAATCAGGGAATATATATTTGATTATTTCGTTTTCCCCGGCGCGTCAACTTCTATGGCAAGGGTGACTGCTATTGTCATTAATCCCATAAGTTGGTGCCTATTTTATCACGAAAGTCGGCGGTAGCATGGTTCTCCGCTGCATGGTGGGATCCGGCACCGACTTACATGTCGGCTAGCCGAATCTTCCCTACCGCGGAAACCATTAAGCTTTAAGCTCGCGGATGGACTCTCAGCATGTGTGGTAGGGTAGGGGATGTAAGTGTGAGTAAGGGGTGAGGATAGGGCAAGGAAGAGGAAGGAAAGATCGCGCGCGACCCGCGGACCGTTTGTTTTGGCACCTCTTTGCCATTCGCCTGGTATATGTCTAAGAAATCAGAGAAAATTACCGATCACAGCAGCCGGCCCTCTTCTAGCTAACGCCGAAAACACCGTCGGAACTCAAATACTAGACCCTCCCGGTCAGAGACACGGCAGTGTCATCAGTTGGTGCCCTGAGCCGTAAATGTTTGCGTTATGAGGTCAACATCCTTCTCTTATCTTCCTCTTTACAGAGGTATGTTATAACATTGATTACTCTGAAATAACGAAAATGAAAAATATTGATCTATTCATTATTAAGCTTAGGCACATATTTTTGTTTTAAAGCTTTGGTTTGGTCACAACGTTAATGAAATATCGGTTTGCTAGGGGAATGCATTACGTTCTCATGACGAGAGAGGAGATATTAAACGCCGTACTTTTCCCGCTCCCGCATCTCGGCAACGCAGCGGTTGAACGAAGTAGGCATTGCGGGAGCTTTCGCAATCACCAAAACGGGGTGGCTCCGTGGTCGGGCTCCGTTGCGACGTTCGTGTGCCTTTCGCCCCGGATTATTTTATTGGCGTTAGCTGCGAGCGGACGGCGCCTTTTCACGAGCTCGTAACGCGGAGACTCAGCGAACGGCCTGGCGCCGGCGGCGGCGTCGCCCGAGACGCCGCCGTACAGATGGACGAAAGCGACGGAACAGCTCGGGCCGCTTCGAAATATCAGGGTGTCGAGACACAAACACTTCGCTCGTGGGCTGCAATAGTGGCACTAATGAAAAAGTACGAATTTTGAGTCAATGTAGTCTCCAGAATAGCAGTTTGCAGGAACAAGTCTTACAGTACAGTATTCCACCAACAAATGGCTGAAGTAGGTAAGATGCATTTCAATATAAAGTGAAAACTTCAAAGTCTTTTACCTGAACACCTGATATTTTTAGTTGTGCCACTATTGCAGCCTACGAACGACCTATTGAGTAAACAAAGTAATATTTCACCTAAGATAGTGAAACCACGAAATTTCGGACCCGAAAGGGGAAAAATGTGTTATCTTCTATTTCAACAAGTTTTTAGTTGCTGAAATTCAAATGTAAAATATGGAGCGTAACAAAACACATTTCGAATCAAGAAATTTGAATTTCCCAAGTGTACTAAAGGAGGAGATGCTGAATGATACAATTTCTGGAACATTCTATGACAATAATCCTTTTATGACAGTGACATTTAATAACTATTACTATAATCCTTCTTTAACATCATTTCTCATTTTTATCCGGGATCTAACAGTGTTTGTAATGTTTTCAGAAAAACAACGGTACCGGCAGGCCAGTCTATCGTATCACACAGGGATGAATGGGGATTAAACTAAGGAATGAAGCAAGTTAACGATGTCGGCCAATGGTAATAGCTTTTCGCCGAGCAAAATCTCCCTATTTATAGCAATCTCAGCACTGGTTAATGGTGGGCCAATGGATAAATCTCCAAGCGTCGGGGCATTACAAACAACAACCAATGTGTTAATGTTTTATGGATGGTCGATATGAATTAAAAAAAACAAGTAAAATAATTGATCGTAAAATACTTTTTTCTTTACATTGAAAGGTCTAGTCACATTTTACACCATGATCAATTTGTCCTCCGACCCGGAGATTCTAAAACTTGACAAAATGATATATTTGTGACAGAACATTACAAGAATAAAACTTCCTTACACTTCCCATCGTATATAACTTCCCTGCACAATAAAATTCAAAATTTCAATTCACCTTTTTCATTCAACAATACAATCAATTGAATTATAATAATTGTTTTCGAGCACTCTAGAGCCCTGACGCGAGTTAGTACGATCGGGAGAGGACATATTCTCCTGTTTAGGCCAGAGGGACAAAGATGTTTTTCAGCATGCTATAGCGTCTGAAATGATTGTCAAAACGTGAAGTCAAAATTCGAATTTTGTAGAAGATTTTGTCTACTTTAATTTCGTTTGTGATGGTAATTTCGATAAAGCGCACAACTTTTTAGATACAAGCAAAACACTGGAAGTGCTAAATGTTTAATTTTTTGTTGCAAATTTGCTTTGTAAACTCTACATCTTTTGGTGTGACGAACCTTATATTCAAATTCAGCACAAAAAAAAATTTAATGCGATAATAAACGTCCGGGATTCTTTTCTGAATCGGGCCATTTGTAGTGCTAGAGGAATAAACTATCAATGTATTTTTCGGAAATAGTGGCCTAGGTTGCCTTTGATGTACTGTATCGACATATTAAAATATTGCGGTCTTCCGAAACTGTACACTAAAGCCACCAATTGCACTAAACATCCTGAAATCAGAGTATTTCAACGCGTCTTCCACTACGTCTTGATGTCAAAACGACAAGTTTTTGTATGAAACATCCAGCCTAAGGTCAGAACTATACTATCGAATAATTAAATACATTTAATATACTGTTCTTTCTGAAAAAGAAATTGTCGAGGACATGAACACATAGCTCATTTTTTGTACATGAGACTGAGTTGCAAGGCATTGCATCAAAATTGAATTAGAGAAGGCAAAGTCAGAAGTGAAGGAATAACAAACGAATTGATAAAATTAGACTTGATCTCACCAGCCCAACATAAAGTAGTGTTTAAGTTACTCCTCCATAAAAGATTCCTGAATACGCATCACGAATACAACTCATTAGGCAAAACAAGAGTGGGAAGACCAAGACAGATATTGTTAACAGAATAGGCCTTACAGTAATTTCAGGCAAGAAAGATGAAAGGGTCCAGACATACGGAACATTTGTGATCTTACGCTACCCACGTCCGCGATACTAACAATCTACATTTTCAAAATTTGGACGCAAGGAGTACGGAATAAAATGTAACAAAAACCGTAATTTTACCCATTCAAATATCAAATTCGTCTTTCAAAGATTACTCACATGAAGGTCAAAATGCAGTAAGTGTTGCAAATTATTCTTAATAATAAACCTAAAACCAAGAAATACTACTGGTGCCTTGTGAAAAATGATCGTGGTCTGTGCTGTGTTTCGATGGGAACGGATCGTAAAATCACTTTTCCCAGCGAATCGAAGTCCACGGCCGATTAAATTGAAGTCAGTGGAGAGCGTTGCCCAAGCAGGGCCGCGCAGTCCGTGAAAGTGAAACTGGAGGTCACCTGCTCATGCGTCAGAGCTAGTCGACCACGAACATACAGAAAGCAGGCCCATTTGCAACGTCTCAATCGCCACAGCGTCACAGTTACGTTGTTCTCGGCTTCCCATCAATCGCTTCTTCTTTGAGAAATAAAGGTCTATCGCAATAATAAAAATAACAATTTAATTTCAAGTCTTCTGCTTTACAATTCACAAGTTGCAAATAAATAATCACGCTGAAGTTATTACTGTTAATATTCCTAACCTTACATGCATACATTTGGATAAACCCGCCTTCCTGTGGATCTGAGAATCTATTGAACTTGCCTCCACAACATCGAAAAGCATTATTCTTGTTTATTTCGGGTCTTCTATCATAATACCCCGTTGCTAAGGCTAAAAGACAACTAACAACGCTACTTTACACATTATTGACTAATATAGACTACCGATATCCATTCACGTCTAATAGGAAACCAACGACTGGCGCCAAACGCGTGCAAAATGAAAAAAAAGTATGGTGCTAAACAGCACGTACTTTCTCGCACTTAAGGCGCGTAGAGTTTACGTAATTTTATAAAACCGGAATGTTTCTCCATATTAACACACCTCAGTCATCACTTACATAACTCATTAGAAATCGTACAGCATAAGGTGCGAAATGTAATTCTTATAAAGCTAAAATCATTGACACAAATTCGACAGTTAAAATTGTGTTCCATACAGTCAACAACATCTCCCCAAAATGAGAAAGAATTCTCATAATTACAATTTGCCGTGTCGCGGCGCGGCATTGCAATATATATTGCAATCTGATATCTCATAAAACATTTCAGCCAATTAAGTGCCGAAAACTCAAATTTCCTGATTTCCAATATTTAAAATAATACGTTAAAACATTCTCTTTTAAAAGCATGTATATATCCCTTCTTAAAGAAATGATTTTTTAGAATAGATTTCATTTCACAGAAAAATCTCTGTGTGCCTTTGCAATGTTAATTTTTAGCAATTTTTAAAAATACAGACAGTTTGTCGAAAATGGGAGCAGCACCGTTTTCTTTACCGTTCTTTTCTTGCATGCGAGGAAAAAATGCAAAGAAACAATTTAGAACAGTTTTTGAGAAAATAATTGTTTAAAATTTTGATATATTTCATGTAAAAACTACTCATTAACAAAGTAATTGAACATGACTTTTCTTGAAGATCTGTTTCTGATGTACATATTTCATTCTAGAGAATTCAAATGTCTATAACTATAACATTCAACGTAGTAATCGTGTTCATCAGTAGTAGGTATCAGCAGCTCATTAAAAAATTTTAAATACAACATGTGATCATTATTTTACAATACACTGACAGGTGGCATTAAACGATTATAAATCGGTAGACAAGTTTAAGTGCCAAGTACAATATTTTCTGATGAATATATACATATGAATATACATTGAATTGTGTGAATATACATTCCCATTGAGTTATTCAAATAAACGCTCTCTGTAGCTTATAAGCTACAGATTTTGGTAATTATCTCGCAAATAATTATTTGCCATTGCAAATCAACATCAATGTGGGGATCCCAGAACTCAAGATAACGTGAACAAAATACACTTCTCCGAAAAGTTCGTCACACATGTTTTAACATTTTCGGTGTTAAATAAATAAATATGTAGCGCTCAGATTGCGTTCTATTCCACCAAAAATTTACTTTTAATCTTACGCTCTGATGAGTCGCGGTAGAGATCAATAGCTTTCGTTAAAAAGCTTTGTAGGAGGACAATCATAGACTTACCTGCAAGTTTTGGATGTTAAAGATATAATTCTCCACAATCTCTCAATACATCTGAAGATCTCTCCCTCCTAAGATTCCTATTTCCAAAAATGTACTGGAAGTGCCCGAAAAAACCTAAAATACCATTTTTAAATAATCAATACACTTCCACAAACGTATAAAAATAACTATTATGGACGTTCCTAAAGGCGATAAATATGTCAATTATTTACAATAAAAATGCAAATATTTGTCCGTCTGCGAAATTAAGTTTCCAAGAACGTGTACTCTACCTTGAGGTGCAGCATGTTACGACCTTCAAGTAATATCCGATATATTATAACGAATGACCAAGAGGCACGAACATTTTCAGATCTGAGAAACAAACGTTTTCAAAAAGCAAATAATCATTCAGAATTCCGTAGTTTCACTTTCAGCACAAAAGGATAGAATTGTGAAAATTGCAATGTGAAAACGCAGCGAAAAAACTTGAGGAAAACCGTAACCATGACCTAGAATTACAACCTGCAAGGTAAAGCTATTCGTAATAGAAAATTGTTTCTCAATCGTAAACTGAACTTTAGAGATCATCATTTTATGTTTTCAAGCAACATATTTTAAAATTAAATATTCGAAATATATTTGCATGCACTCTCTCATACGTGGCTATGTTTTCTGACAGGTATGGATGTGTTTTTCGTGATCTTTGATACATTTTTTTCACACACGTTTGTAATGAATCAAGAAAATAACGTAAGTTATGAAACGTGAATGTAATTTCGGAACTAGTTTCGGGTAATGAATTTCTTGCTTATTCGCTGAAGAAGTCAATAATTTGATGTCAAATCAGAAAATCTCACATACTTTCTGTTGATAAATAATGTCTGTCTCAAAGGAAATAAACTGTATAATAAGTCGCTGGACAGTGGGTTCAATTTTTCGCAAATACGGATACAACAGCTCGTTGAAAATCTACATTATAGAAATACATAATACTAACCTGGTAGGTAGTAATTAAATCCCTATTAAAATTAGCTGTACCTTTTTCTCTAATTAAATTTCAATAAGTAAAAAACTTTTCATTCTTTGAAATGCGATGTGAGAACTTTTATGCAAAGTCAAACGTTCACTTGGCAACATGGACTATCCAAAAATTTTATGTTTATGCATGTTTATGCATAAGCATGTTTCGGAAGAGTTTTGCGGGCATTCCGGTGGTGCATTTGTAATACCACGACAATTTTCTGATTTGTGATTGAGACAATTATTATTATTTTTGATAGAGAAGGATCCAACGATGGCTGATGAAAAAAAATAATCATCGATTAAATACCATTGTGTGGTGTAGCATGACATCCATGAAAGTTGTTGGTCCGTAGCTCAAACAAAACAAATAACAAATCAATAGATTCTTATACTTTAATATTATATTCATGTCTACGTGAGAAAACTCGGCGTCCCAATATCTAGTAAGCAAGGAGGAGTTCCGTCTCATAAAGCACTTCCGTATGTGAGTCGACAGACATTTCCAGGGCACTGACTTGGTTGCAGCCCTTATGAATGACCAGCACTGAATTGTCATCTCACCCATTGCGAATTTTTCCTTTGGGGGATGGAGTAAAGACCAGGTTTACAAAAGAAAGAAAAAAGAAACAGGAAGCACACATGACGAATTGCAGGAGTGAATTCGTCAAAATTCATTTTTAAATGTAACGTATTTTTAAGAAGCCCATTAAGCAATCATTTAACTAACGTTAAATGCAAGGGCATGAATTTTCTGATTTCTCGCTCGTGTTCTTACATTTCTAGCACCTCAGAGATAAGACGTACACACACACACACACACACACACACACACACACACAGAGGAAAGCAGAAGTAAAGTAGCTTCGAAGGCCTTCGGTCAACCGCCAGCAGATAACACATGGCACGTACCTGTGCGTCTCTGATCCATCCCACTCCGACCAGCTGAGCACACGGAGGAGTGGAGAGCGGGGAGGGGGACGCCTGGCCTTCGGCTCCGAACTCGATATCCAACGAGCGAGCAACCGAGCCGACCGAACGGAGGCTCGCGGGGGCGGCGCTGGCGGAAGCGCAGGGGCGGGGGGAGGGGAGGGGACGGCGAGGGGAGGGCAGCTGAGACGGAGTGACGGCCGTGCACTGTGGGCTGGGTTGGAAGAAAAGTGGACAATAACGAAATGGAGTGGATTCCCAATTTTTTTACCCACACATTAATTTTTATTTCTGATCTGATTTGTAAAAAACAACTGAAATTTTATATATATATATATATATATATATATATATATATATATATATATATATAAATGTATATAAATAATAATTTATATTTTATTTAAATCCAATTTGTTACTTTATGGTCATACAGCGACCACTGTTTTTTCAGAAGCAGCGAACCATGGTTTTGAAACTTTGGGGTAACTTTGGGGTAACTCACATGCAGACAAACAGGAGCATCCACGCCCCGGGGCGGGATTCGGACGTAATGTTTTTATTTTGGTTTTAGGCAGAAAAAATAGTAGGGAAAAAACGATTTGCTAAAAATATTATTAAATGAGTTTTATGTAGGTTTGCAATAGAAAAACAAATCGGTAAATTCAGCACAGAAATCCAAACTCAGTATTCCAGTAAATTTATATCCAGCTCAGAAATCCTTTACATTTCATTTTATTATTATATTTTCTGGAACGTTTAGCAACAACGTGTTTCCATAATTTTGGAATTATTTTTTTAATCTAACTCCAGATTCAAAACTAGTGACCCAAAAAATACGCAAAATGTGAAATGATTTCTATTGAATGAACTCCCGTCTCTTCGCCTCTTTCCCCTCAATCCAGAGCTCGCAGCCAGTGCGACGCGGCGCCAAGTCGAGAACGAATCCCCACTGATGGAGAAGCCGAGAGGCAGACGACACAGTTCGCCCATCTCGCCGGCTCTGCTCCTAAGACGACAGCGCCCCCCCCCCGCCCCCCCCCCCGTCACGCCCAGCCACGCCCCCCTCCGCCCACCGGGCGCCTGCTGAGACGGCGGCAGAGCGGCTTAAGGCGCCCCCGCCTCTCGCCGCCGCCGCCGCCGCCCCCGCCCCCGCCCCCGCCCCCGCCACCACAACCTCCCAAGCCCAGCCCCCAACCCCCGGCCACCGTCCTAGTCCCCCGGCCCCCGCTCATGCCAACTCATCCCGCGACACTGAATACTGGCAATGACGCTACGGTGATATTTGCGTCCACGATGAGAACCTGTTGCCAATGGTTGGAAGGAAAGCCTTCGCGAAAATTCTATTCAAATGAATTCCATGCAATAAATCATTAAAGCATTCAAAACAAATAATTTCGTAATGTTTCTCTTTTTCCTTCTTTCGTTTTTGCGTAAAAAGCACATTTATGATTTTTCATTAATAATTTAGTTATCGAAACATTAGAGTTGATTAATATACTTTTTCTTTCCGGATGTACGCTAGTTTTCAGATCGCTGTAGGGTCGCGACCTTAAAACTGGAAAATAAAAGATAGTGTTTGCTTATCAAAAATTGTCGTTCTTGTTTGATTGATTTCCACGTTAACTTTCGTGTTCACTCATGCATACGATGTTCATACACAATATTCGTACCTGCGTATCGTAATATACTAAACGATTTTCTATAGGAGAATTATTCAGAATAGTATAATAAAAATGCGACTGCCTTCTATTTCTAGCTCCAGAGTCGGATTCATATTTATCTGCACGTCCACAATAACATTAACATCTATGAAAAAAGATGTATCTACTTTTTCGTTTCGAAGGTCCGACAATAACAATTTTCCTGTCGAAAATTCACCGTTTTTCGGCGCACGATTACAATACTTTCTCTTCTTACGAAGTGAGCGCGAGAAATTAAAAATGGCAGTATGAGAGCAATGGGTGTGCGACATTGCAGAAAGAAGGCATTACGTAGACGGTGGTAGGGAGACCGGTGTACAAGGTGAGTAGAAATATGGCAAATCTCCAAGATGCCCTTGGGTTTCTCAAAGGTTAAGGCTTCGCAGTTACTAGGCGACGGAAGTGAAAAGATGTGATCTCGAAGTATCGGCTTCCCCAGGTCCTCACATCAGTCTACACAATCAAGGGCGCACCAAGTAGGATTTCCACTTTGGGTACCAGCTTGTAGTCTCGCGCTTCACAAATGAACTCGGAACACGGCTAATAAATTGTGAAATAGTTCTTTTACAATCTTCTCTCCAAATAGTATGCATAATACGAATAAAATAAATGAGCAAATGTAATTAATGTTTTCAGTACTGCGCTTGAGTTTTTAACGTGTATGACCATTTCACTCGCGTAGTACAAAAGAATGTTATTAGGAAAAAATCATATACTGAATGACTTTTACTGTAAATATGTAATAACTCCTAGAAAAGTCCACATAAATTTACTTCCAGTGTATTAATTTTCCCCAAGAGATGTACCTTGGTTGAATATGCAAAAGAAGGAGATATAATGCAGAAGTTCCCGTTACAGTACACAGATACAATGGCGTAATTTCGAAAGAATGAATAAAATAGCGATTATGCAAGAAGAAAGATTAGATGTAATAAAATTACTTTACTCCCTTATTCTAAAAAGGTAAAACATTTAATTATTATCTTAAATACATTTTTCCGTATCCAAAATATGTCAAGAGAAAACAATACTTGAGGAAGACTATTGTACCTTCTACAAAGTTAGTGAAATCGGAACTCCCTAGCCATTGCCAACTTACTTTTTACCAGTTCATTACCAAGTTCACGAGATACCCTTCATCACTTACGTCTCAGTTATTACTAGGAAGCGTTTTGGTTCCGATTGCTGTGTTACGCGACTGGCGAGATGACAATGGCGGTTTAATTTGTCTTTCGAGAAATAACGAGTCTTTGTGCACTTATCCTTTTGAATCAAAGTCAGAATGTAAGTACAGTCCCTTGTGAGCAAGAGAGAGAAGTGTTGGCGACAGCGCTTGGCTCCGTAAGGACTCGGGTGGGCGGGGGGTCCTTAGGGGCTCGCGCCGCGCCGGGCAATTAGGGAGACTCTGGGCCCTCCATCCCCCCATCCCTCCATCCCCCAGACAGCGATCGCAATCCAGCTAGGGCCACGCAGGGCCTTGCTTAAAGGGATGTGCTAGACCACCAGAAAATTCTCCTCTCCATTCAATTGTATAGCGCGTAAACGCTTTTAAATTGCACTTCAGAGTAACCACCCCTCCATTAATAATAAATAACGCATATGAACTTTAGATGGAAAATAACCTTCCATTTAAATATTTACGTTTATATAGAGAGAATAGATTGACATGGGAGCACCATATTCAATGCATTTACAATTCCACTTATCACAAAAAGTCTAGGTTATATTTTTTATTAAATTATCAATCAAAATTACTCGTTGACTGCAGCTTGTTATTATATAAATCAATAATTCGTCCATCCCTAACATGTGCATGCCCCATTTTGTGCAATGCTTCTACAAGACATAAAATACAAACAACACAATACAAATATTAACGAAAATATTACTAAAAGCTGAATAGTTTATTTCCAACACAAAAATCCACCGTGGACTTCAAATAGACAAAATTAAAAACTATATCGATCTTCAAAATGATAGAATATTTTAAAAAGTATTTCAAGACCAGCCGTACATATTTACCAACATCGGTGAAGATGTTGAATAGCATTAGTTTCACTCATTTACCATGCGCAGTTATGTGTGTGTGTGTGTGTGTGTGTTGTGTACAGTTATCTCATGTGTATCTTCTGTCGTAAAGCTGCCTTCTCGTTTGCAAGGCACTTCCCAAGGAAAAAAATCTTGTCGGAATAAAACTGGAGTTATATGAACTCACAAGGGTGAAACAAAGAAGTTGAATTGAGATGCGCGCATTTTGAGTCCTTTCTAGTGGAACAATGACACTTTAATGCGTTCATCATCCCCCAACAACATGTCCTTTCCCGGCCCTTTGTAGAACCATTCAAGACTTCAAACATACGAACTCACCTTCTCACACAGAAAAATAGCTCACGTTTACCATGGTTTTATTAAAGAGGCCTAAATCCCCCAAATATTTTTGGGGGAGGGACATACATCTAAAATGGGTTTTGGGGGGTTTAAGGCACCTGCAGATGTGATCAATAGCTCATTGAATTTCTCTCGGTGAAACAATTCATTTGACGCTATTTGTAGCCGAATACTTCTAGAATCTTCTAAAAGCAACCTGCATTGTTTGAAGTATCTCTATGGGTACTTTTTCATGTAACTTTCCATGCATGAGAACAAGCAAGCCAGGTAAGTAATGTATTATGTTAAACATTCATTTGTAATGTATACACTTGTACAGATTAAATAAAAACGATTAACAAGACAATACTCAAGGGGTCGCCACGCTGAGCGACCACTGTAGAAATCGGGTAACTTGCGTGTCTCCATATCCTCCAAATAGCGCTGACGGACAAAGACTCTGCGAGGAGGCGAAGAAATTATTATACAGCACGCACAGTGGATCGTTTTAGTGAATGGCCGTAGCAAATATTTTTGAAACGGTTTTAGGAATCGGGATGCAGTTTGCACCAATTTTTTGTAGATGAAGAGTAAATAACACATTTCTTTTCCTTGTTTGTAACATTTGTAATTTTGACACAATTTTGATTTTTTAAATGAAGTTATATTTTTCCACCACCTTTCTAAAATTCTCAAAGAGAAAAATACAATGTTAGAAGCATTGTTATATCGTGTAGGTAGAGTTTTGCATGAACAGTTTTTTCAGCAAGCACGAGTTAGGTGCGGAAGAACGCCTTGCATATAATTTTTCCTTTGTGTGGTCTAGAAAAAGTAGGTTTTGGGACAGAAAAATATCCGGAAGCTGGCAATTAGTACAGATTCCCCATTTAGGCATGATAAATAACGTACTAAAAATCATCGAAGGTAAAGATGATCTAAAGAAGACATGTTAAGGTCGCGGGCAAGGTAACAAGCTTACTAGAGCTAGCGGTCACGCTTACTAGAGCTGCGTCCAAAGAAATTGGCGCGAGATTTAAAAGTAAAAATTTTACACGTCTACTGAATGACCGTTCGTCACTGGATATCTGGCCCATGACAGACTTTGAAAAAAGTTACTTGACATATATTGTCACAAATTTAGCTGTATTGTTCCTATTTTTCTGTAAGACAAAGAAATGATCCGTTAAAATGAAATCATCACTTGGATTTCAAATTCTCAATTGAGATTAACAGTTTAAAAATGAATGGAAAGTAACTTCACTTTGCAACCCTGTTTACTTACGAGTGATATAAAATCATGACATATTTGTCATATTTGCGACAATATATGTCACGTTTCTGCGTTCAAATTGGAAGGTTTAACAGACAAATACTCTTGTCTTGTAAAAGCTCTGTCCATCCGTAAGCGAAAATTATTAACTTATAGAGACTTGTTAATTTATTCCACATTATTGTTATATACAATAAATAACTGAATGATTTAATATCACAACATCAAACGAAAGCAAGGATTCGCCATTCAAACATATTCCTGTCACTTAGCAAAGATGTTCATATAAGGGAGAATTTAAAGGAAGAATTTTAAGAAAATAAACATCAACTGTTAATGAGTAGAAGAATATACTCATAATATTTATGAGTTATTTGATTTGATACCAAAAATCTGGCAAACATATTTTCGTATGAAGCCACTATCCACTGCCTCACGCGCATGTACACCCCTTTCTGGATTTTTAGGGAAAATGAGTGCGGAGTCAGGGGCAGTTGCCCGTGCCCGTAGGAGCGGGCTGTCCAGAAGGGCAAATAGCTCGTGGGGGCGCGGTTTGACGTGTCTGATCTAAGGATGTGGTTGTATGAGCTTTAAAAGTATTTTATTGTATAATTTTTTTAAAGTAGTTTATAATTATTTTTAAGTATTGTATAATTTTTTAAAGAATTGTATAATTGTTTAAAGTATTGTATATTTTTTTTAAAAACTTAATATGTTTGTAACAAATAATGTACATCAATTTTCGGATCAATGACCCACATCTCGATCAGAATTTGCCCGGTTTCCCTGATCCATTGAGTAAATGCTGAGATGGCCCCTTGTTTTGCTTCTGGACGTAAATGTAGTTTCACTATGCGCACGTTTTGTTGAACTCTCCTTTTGCTTGTAATGGTAAGAGTAGAGGTAAGGGCGAGTTGCTATTTTGTTAGCAATGCAGAAAAATCATACTTGCAATTCGTGTACCGATGCAAGTAAGTTTTCTAAAACTCAGAAACGAAAATGACTATTTTTCAAATACTGCTAATCTTGCGATTTTTAAAATTTATTTTTATTTATTTATGTTAAACTTTTACTCGTCTTTTAACTCTTTATAGTTTACATGACGTGTAAGGATTTTGAAACTCAAGAAAACGAGCGCAGATAATCTTTTCCCCCCTACGTCACATACAGTTTTTACTGTTTTTTGACTGAATAAATCTAAATCTAAATCTTCTAAAAGTCACCTTCAGTGTATTTCAAATATTTCGGAAACTAACTTAAAAAAACATTCCGCACTAAAAGAAAGAAGATACAATTTCCCCGAAATTCATTTCGCAATGATAATAGTTTCGGAAATAGAGGAAGGAACATATGAGAAATTGTACAAAATGAAGCAAACTGATACGTTTTTAAAACACGTTTTACCTCATTTGCATGCATCGCATACAGTGCAAACGAAATAAAAAGTATTTAAAAACGCGTGTCAGGAGACACCTGGAACGACGCTGTACCCGCCTTATGCCCAGTACGTGGTGTCGCCTCGCCGTCCCCGCCGTCGCGACCGCCGCCGCCGCCGCCGCCGCCGCCGCCGCCGCCGCCGCCGCCACGAGTACGTTTTACGTAATTCGCCACCCGCCCGACTCCGCGTCGCACCGCCTTTCACTTTCATTGTGCGCGGCCGCCTGCAAATTGGGCGTTTTCCCTCCGCCGCCGCCGCCACCACCGCCACCGCCACCGCCACCGCCACCGCCTCTCGTCCAGTGAGAGTGGAGGAGGTGCGAGTCGCCAAGGCGTGAGATCTCCAGACGCATTTGCCCCAGGCGACGCGGGGGCGCCCGCCCAGAACAACGAGGTCAAGGTGGAAGAAAGTCAAGGCGCAGCTTTACCTACGGGCAAGGGCATTGTTACCGGGTTGTCATGGATACGCACAGTCAAACATTACGTCGCGAGACGATTGCGTCGCAATTTTGTTGAGTTGTACTGTTCTTTTTCTCTAGAGGTTCAATATTACTGCCAAGTACTTTCATTATTCAAAGTTCTTGCGCTCTTGGTGGACTGTTTTAATAATCGTTCAATTACCACCTGACGGTCTTAGCTGAGATATTTTTTGAGGCAACATACTAATTCAAAACGAATCACAGGAAATCGCCAAGTCGGAATTGTGTGGTGTGCCAGTTACTGTTTTCATATTCATATTTCAATAACACATACGTATGTTCCAATTCGTCATTACTCATACATATAATAAGTAGTTGTCGTCAAAATCATAGCGCGTAAACGGTGGTATAATGTGATGTGATGTGATCTGGTGAATCAAAATTTCGGGTTCTCTTCTGAAAAAGTGAACGACAGAAGGTCATTGTACCAAGAAAAACAAAAAACTCATATTGAAAACAGTGATAAACAGTGCTGCAATAATGTGTGAATAAATGCATTATCAAAGAAGTCATGTTAGGTTAAAAATGTGATGCCTCTTATGGAAATTCATTCAGGAAATGATCTAAAAAAATGTTAAGAAGATCAAAAAATTCCGTTTTTGAAATAGAAGGCGCACACACCGGACTTAAATCTGATGCAGAATTATGGGACAACACTAATAAACGGACTCATGGATCGAAAGCCAGCTATCTTCATAAACTCTGGGAATAAATCCAAAACGCCTAGTACGCATACTATGTTGTATTTCCTAAAAAATTGCAGTTATTTGATGGAACGTTTTAAGATATCTCTGATATTATTATTATTATGGAATAATTAGAGCAGTTTGTTGAAGTGAGGTGGGTTTTCGAGAAAACTTTCATCATTAGATTTATTAACAAAGGAAAGGGCACCACCTTTCATTCAAAAAATGACTCCTGGTAAATATGTGATTTTAATTGAAATTTTAATTAAGTATCCGTTTTTAATCGATTCAATTACACATGGATCCACTCCCAGACCCATCATCCTTCAAAAAGATCCCAATGTCCAGGATCAAAACTTTGGTTGCCCACTCCTAAAATGTACAGTATGAAATTTTATTGTCTGTTAAATAAACGAAAGACAGTATAACCCATTCGTAAATATAGATTGAATTTTGAATGTATTGGCGAACACTTTTTACTTTATAATCTGATTTCGCAGAAAACAAAGAAAGAAATACACTAGAGTGCAACTGTCTTTCATCATTATTCTACATTAATCATCTTGGAAACGATCGGAGAGGTTTTCATGGTGTATATCTGTTAAACCAAGTTCTGCAAGAGCAACAATTCTAATTCAGGACTTGACAGATCCGCCATTTTAAATAGAGACGTTTCTACATACGCAACAGATGAATTTCTCTAGGCGTCCGCGCATTTCGCCACGTTTATCTCGAGCGTCGATCGGAGGGGTGGGAATCGTGGCCGGGGGCGAAGCGGACGTTCGTGGAGGGAAATCTGTTTCAATTAGCGACGTCTGCCGCGGGGCTTCGCAACGTATCGCACCTGCGTGCGCGGGCTGCGTGACGCCGACGCACGAAATGCAGCGGATCTCGTTCAATCTCGCTTAACCCGCGTAATTTTAAATTGAATTGATCATAGAACTAAAACAACGGTAAATGAAATTTCGAGATGATAGCGATAATAATTATTTAAATAATATATTAAAATTATTATTATTACTGTTAATACTAGCTGAACCCATTGCGAATACATCACAAACGGAAGAACTGTAGAAAAGGTACAACCGAAAAGTACTATATTTGAACTACACAAAAATTGGAAAACCAAAAAACTACAGTTTCATGTCGTTATTATTCGCGAAAGCTGTTTAAATGAGGGAGAATTAGAAATTCTGGAACAATATTATCTTTATAACCGGGTGAGGTGGCTCAGGGCAACAAATTATGTCACCGTGGTGCTTCTGTCCGGATGGTCCAAGGGTTTGGGTCCCGAAGAGGGCAGCATTTTCGACACTAGCTATATGCAGCTCGGTCGAATTCAGACGCAGTCTAGAGGAGTATACTAACAGTTGGCTGCTCTTATTGGTTTTTTAGAATTTTTATAACATCAGGCAAATGCTGGAGCCAAAAATGGGCCGCGGACCGCGCGCGACCTTTCGTTTTCTTCCTTGTCCTTCAGCCTGTTCGTGATAAATGCGCCATTTATCATCTTGGGAAATTTTGACAACCGTTTAAACACAATGTCTTGTTTCTAATGCCTGCTCTTTGACAGCTATTACAACTGCTACCAGTTGTGACTTCATTTATCACTTTTAAACCATGTATAAATTATTGGTCTTTATTCATGTTTATCTTGACCTTTCTTTTGAAATATTGTCCGTAGAGTAGTTTATCTCATCACAATTTCTTTAATATTTCTTATGCCTCACATTTCATGTCAAGCAGAATCAGTAGTTTATTGTGTTTTTCTGTGCATTTCACGCAGTTTTCGTTGCAATTATTATTATTATTATTATTATTATTATTATTATTATTATTATTATTATTATTATTATTATTATTATTGTTGTTGTTGTTGTTGTTGTTGTTGTTGTTGTTGTTGTTGTTGTTGTTATTGCTTTGAGAATGTTCCAAGAATGATGATACCGATATACTTGAAAATATAATAAAGGTAATGTCCTGGAAATTCGAGAGAAAGTAAACGTTCAATGATTCTTGCAGCGTTCGTTCAGTTGGTTACTTACGTAATAGCAACCTTCGCCTACTTCAAGTCAGGTAGGTTTCAGTAGTTGGGTTTCACTTAAATATCATGTTGTTTCTTCCCTGTTTGATCTTTTTTCTCTGAATTTTAAATACAATGCAAAACCACGGAAAATTAGTTTTATAGCCGTATTTTGTACAAATTCAGCGAAAGTTTGTTCATTTTAAACACGCAAACATAGACATGAAATGACACATGATATTCAACTACAGGGACAACTGTTATATGTAAAACTTTATCTAGAACAGTCATGTTCCCCTTCAGTTATGTAATAAATGTCAATAAATTCCATGTTAAGCGAGTGTTGTTGCGAATTATACAAGCCAGACATTTACGCACAACCACAAATTACACATGATTTTGACATCTCCCCATGAAACATTTTTCCAAGTTTCGAAATAGCATTCGCTATTCTTGCTTGCCTGCATTGCGCAGACAGATGCAGCGGCGGCCACTCTCTACTAGGATTGCGGGTTCGAATCCGGCGTATGACATGGTGTGACGTTTTCTCGTTAAACATATAACGTAAAAAGGCAAACTACACGTATTAATATAATCACTCAAATCCGCGTTTATTACTTTATAATTTCACAAAAACATCGTCTGGACCTGTATTCGTCAACCTCCCGAGAGATACGGCACCAAAGAATATAGTAGTATGTACGTTCTAATTAAACGTACGTGAGATAGTATTAAATTGTGGGACCATGATAGATGATAGTTGCAGCAGTTCAGATCCCGGGGGACGCGCGCGACCGTGAGCCTTGGGGCGAGCGCGCGCGTTGGCGTCGGGAAAGGTCCGTTTGCCCCGGGGGCCGGGGGCAGCCTTCACGCGACAGGTTCCCCTCGATTTTCGGGGGCAGACGCCCCGTGTGCGGGGCGGCGGCCGCTCCAGATCGCCACCGCCGCCGCCGCCGCCGCCGGCCTACTTGGGCGCAAGGCCGCGCGCCGTGAAGCAGGGCCGCTTGGAAGCCGCTTAGCTGATCCGCTGCTGTCGTTGCCACCGCCGCCACCGGTAATACAGTCTGGAGGACAAATCTAGCAGCCAGCAGCTCTGTTCGGTAGTTGTCCGTGGTTTCTCCGATCATCCCAAGGCAAACGTCAGAGCTGTACCCTAACCAACGGACCAGGAACGGCGCGCGATCTTTCCTTCCTCGTCCTTGTTCTATCCTCACCCCTTACTTACATACGCTTACACTTACACGCACTTCACATGTCGAGAGACCAGTCGGGAGTTTAGAGCTTGTTCCGACTGGGGTGGTGTGAAGATGATAGGAGTTACCTGGTTGGGAGAAATTCCCGCAAGCCGACGGATAGGTCGACCACCATCTCCCGCAATGAAACATGCACCACATTTACGGGAATAATGACCTTAGCCGTTGATGCGACCGCAATCTCTAATCTGTCATTCATTAAAAAGCACCTCATTACCGCATATATCGTCGCCGCCGCCGTCGTTACCTCTGCTGCGTGAATCTTCGCCACAGCCTTCGCAACAGCGCTGGCGCCGAAACTACCATCAACGTCACTTGCGACTTCGGCAGTGCCACCTGCCGCGCTCTCTTTTACCACTTTATCCAACTCCCACAATCTCCACTAGCATTCCTTTCTAGTATTTTTATCGCTATTTTCCTTCGTATATTCTGCTCTTCTTCCCTGCTATAGAATATGTACCACTCATCCTCTCTCCCTCCTTCCGTCCCTGCCTCCCTCACTCACTCTCTCTCTCTCTCCCTCTCTCTCTCCCTCTCTCTCTCCCTCTCTCTCTCCCTCTCTCTCTCCCTCTCTCTCTCCCTCTCTCTCCCTCTCTCTCTCCCTCTCTCTCTCTCTTTCTCTCTCCCTATCCAAGCATCCGCATTCTCTACTACGTCATCCAAGATTTTTATCTCGTCATTTCCTTATCACATGTTTTTCCCTTTACACCCCTATTCGTGTTATCTTCTAAACTTTCTTTTGACTCACCCTTCCTACTTTTCTTCCATTCCACATGCTTCCTTCTTCCTCCGCGTGTGGCCTTGCCGCTCGCTTATCGCTTTTTGCTCTTCATTTCTTCCTTCTAACACTCTTTACCCGACTCATTTTACCTAATCACCTATCCTGTTTCACCAACTCCAATTTACCTTTTTAGTCTCTCCATACTTGTTTACAAAATAAGCATTTATTCTTACCTGTTTTTCTTTCCTGTTCTTCTCTTCACTCATTCATACTCGCAAACCTAGAATTTGTCACCCAATACGAGTTGGTTCAAGTCACTTGTATCTCCATCCTTATCTAGTTGCAGAAACCAAGAGATATCTGGAAACACAGTTGTTTTAGAAACTTAATTGTATTTTGATACATTTCAAACGTTATACACGTTTTTACGAACTGTTTTGGAAATGGCAAAGAAATATCCAATAACGGGAGACATAAAGGATGATATTTCATTAAGTTATTACAAAAGTAAAACAATTTTTTTCGATATCTAAGGAAAGTAAACATTACGCTCAACGTTGGACTAAAACCCAATCCATTTATATTTTTTTACAAAACTGACAGTTTCTTAGCAACCTTCCAGATAATAAATCATCCCTTCATCCTTCCAGATAATAAATAATAATCTCCACTAATCATTTCAATCCAATTCCATTCTTATTTAGATTTATTTGTATTTAATAAACTTCTCGTTTCACACTAATTATTTTTGGACTGAATTTCATTATTGAAACGGAGTTATTACTTATACTTCTTATTATCCCGAGAAGATAAATTAAGCCCGTAGAATTGCTAGCGGAGAAAATAGAGAGTATCCGAGGCGCATAAAACTATTTGTGTATGCCACTGAAGAGCTTGATAGGTAATGTTCTTGACATAAATAATTTTAATGTATGCAAATTCTAGATTACTACATGACCTTGAACTAGAGCTACATGTTATTTCCCAACTGTGACATTATGACCTTAATATCAAGAGTGTCTGGTAAACATTAGAAACCACCTGGTAATCAGATCCAGGAAGACAATGTAGGTTTTGATCCATTGAACATGGTGAGAATGGAAAAGAAACTTCTGTTATTTGCATAGGAAGGAAATCACTACCATTCATATTTTAATATTACAGTTAACTAAAATTCTTCTTCCCCTTTCTGTGACATTTTGCTAATTGCCTGAATTTTTCCATGGAAGTTTACATTTGATGCAAGAATACTGAAATCTTAAATGTATGTTTGTAATGTAAAAAATATGTTTCTGATCTAAATATTACATTTTTGTAAATCACCTTTTACGCAGTGTGAAAATATTTTCTGCAATTATTATTATTTCTGTGATAATTAACCGTTACATGACTGAGCCTCCTAATTTTTCAATAATCACACTTCTCATTTACGTCACTCACGCACTAATGAATAATTAAAATGCCAATTACGAAGTAATTTCTCATCTACGATTTCTCCTTTGTTATTTCCAAGCTCCAGGAATGCATCCGTGCATGCCCAATAATGCCGTAATGAGAGATCCGTATCACAATTATTGCCAAATGTGTACTTGTGTAATTTGCGTGAAAAGTAAAGGCTGATTTCTATAACCTAAGTAATAGGGATTATCCATGTACTTAGGTTCGATAAATTCATAAAATTATCTCCTTATTTTATAAGATATGAAACGAACCGATATAATGAATTATTTTTGTTGGGTGTCGTAAAAACGCAGGGCCATCTATTACAGGTAGAAAATAAAAAAAAAGTTCTTATTATGATGTATCTTCCCCCAAACAGGATCCTTTTTAAATCCAATCTCTGAAGGGATGAGACAGGTTTGGAGGGAAGAGGGCTAAATGGAAATGGGCAATAATATTTCGATATTGAGGATTGCAGCATAGCGGTGCTAGCGGAGTGGGCGTGCGGGGAAGGGTCGGTCGATTTATTAATGGTTCTGAGCGCTTCAACTGCTAAAGTTGTTATTCCCGTAAGAGTAGAATATCATGGGAGGTGGCGGTGATCTTCCGCGCTAGGTAGCGAGATCCGGCCCCGACCTGTGTCGGTTTGCGGGGTGTCTCGCACCAACGGGACACCGCCCCACCCGCAAGCTCTAAGCTCCCGTCCGGTATCCCGACATGTGTGGTAGTGTAGTGCATGCAAGTGTAAGTGTGTGTAAGTAAGGAGTGAAAGTTGCTCAAGGAAGGGGAAGGAAAGACCGCACGTGGCTTATGGCTCGTCTGTTACAGTAATGCACCGGCCTTTCGCCCAGTTTCGATCGGAAAAATCAAGGAAAACTACCGATCAGATCAGCAGACCGCTAGAATTCTCCTTGAGACAGTGGCTGAGTTCAACTTAGACAATACAGAAATAACTAATGTAGAAAATCTCGCCACTGTCGGGAGTGAAATTCTAGGACCTCCCTATCAGAGACACCGCAGTGACATCAATTATTAATGATCTGCTACCTCCCAAGATATGGTTGGGCAAACAAATGATTTCTTATGGAGTTTCTTAAACACTCAAACGTTTTTGTGAAAATAAGCTCCAAGTTACGCTTGTGCAAAAACGCTCAAACAACGGTTTCTCAAAACTGGTTTCAAATGAACGGTTCAATGAAAATTTGCATGTGAAACCATATTTTATTATTGTATAATATTCTGATAGTTGAACTTCGATTCTACTGATGAGGGACCGAAAATTTGAGAAGATGTGAAGAAACGTCTTTGAGGCGCGGGAACGTAGCAGCGATGAAAAGGGCGGGGCAAACCACAAAATCTAATCCAGACCTAAAAATAAGAAAACTAATTAGTTCTAAAAAGAAAATACTGGTGACAGCAAATACGTGTACAACTGAGGTAAATAAAAAGATTCAGAAGAACAGGCAACAAAATATTAAAAGAACGAAAGAAGTAAGATTCTCGAAGGTTGTTTTAAAATACAAACTATTGGGACTGAGATAAATTAGAAGGCTCAAAAATAAATTAACCACGCAAAAATATCTGAAAGATTAATCACTTTTTCGGTCGGATTACTTCTCCAGAAACTGTTTTCAGATATTTCATCCTGCCGAACGTAATGATGATGATCTACGCAACAAGTTAATAATGACTACAAAGTTCAATTTTTAAATAATAAATAAGTTATCGTGAAATCGTGTTATCGATGAAATTTAAATAAAATGGTGTACCACGTGATTCCATTATACTAGAATATCTCATTCTAAAACATCCTCGTACTCAGACTAATGGACTTGATTTCTTTGGAAGGTAGTGAAGCGCATACCTGCAACGTCCGTAATGCCACGGGCGTCGTTTTTCAAATGACCTCCACGTGATCTTGCTCGGCGGCAGCCTTTGCTTATCTCCGTGAGAGGGCGTGGCACACATACTAACAGCAAGTGAGAGTACTTCCGTGTAATGGCAAAGTCCTTCCACAGTCGCTGCTCTCCGCGTAGTTCGCACACCTGCTGGTGGCTATGATTCAAATAATCATTGCTTCGATACTTCTCACATTCTCCAATATTTAATGTTTAACGCAACACGATGTTTTTGGGGATATTTGAAAACATTAGAATATTTTAACTGAGAATACCGCACTGACAGCAAACATTTTATATATTATATTTCACTGGATATTTTTGAATTAACAAGGTAATATCAATGCTTCAAAAACTCTTGATTTATATGACAAGTCATCATAAGGGGCATTATTTAAATATGGAGGATTTCTAAGTCATTATGTTGTTTTGACTTAAATTTTCCCGAACCTTTCAATTAACATATATTTTATAAAAATAATAAATGCTATATCAATTTGAAGGGTCGGGTGAGTGATTTGAATCCAAGATCAAAAGATAGTGTTTCAGCAGGGAAGTGGCCAGGATTGGGAGAGTGGAGGGTTTCTGGTTTGTTGTCCAGCCGACTTCATATTTTCTAATAAATAATTATTCATTTATTCCGAATATGAAATTTATTTTTACTTGATGACTTACATATGATATTTCTAACGTTAAGATGATAAATTGTGTGACTTCCGTCAGGGTAGAATATTATTAAAATTAGACTATATTTTTCAATATGTATCATTGACTCCTAGAGGTGGGAGAGCGCCATGACCCCCTCCCCTTCCTTGTTCCACTGAATTGAAAACAAAATTAATTGAGTTGCATTTCAGCGCGGTGCGTACTTTTCCAGAACGGAATAAATGGCGTAACATTGTTCAACAATTTCATAACTTAATAAGAATAATCTCACATTAATAAGAATTATATCACATCAATATTTTTACGATTTATGCAAAAATCTAATAAAACAACAATTACGTCTTGTTTTTATTTTTTAATTTCTAAAACAATCATTTTCAGCAGATTATTATTTCATAACGATTCTTTCAAGCGGAACAGAAAGTAATTAGCTCACAAGTAATTATTATTTGATACAGAGTAACAACGTTCCTGCATTTTCCCACGGGCAAGTTTGCCGAGACGCGAGAAGGCAACAGAGATCTGGGCTGTTTGTTCCGACGGCGACCGATAGAGCGCGCCAGCAAACCACCAAGCGCCCCGGCGCCGGCAGAGGCGCAGCCGACAGCAAACGCAATCTGCGACGGCGTGCCTGCGGCCTCGGTTCGAGGCTCTGCGCTGACACACACGGCTCACGCAACGCAATTTCCGGAAGCCTCAAATTAGGAATGATATGAGTTCGCGACAGAAGGCATTTCGAACGAATAAGAGTTATAATTTTTTCCCGGCACTTAAATTAACACGAGGCAGATAAAGAAAATGAACCGGTGAGTTGGCCAGCAGTGCGCTAGAAAAGTCTCATCACGCCTAGGAGGGTGATAACAAAAGAAATTATGTTTGTGTTACGAGAACAGGGCAATTCAGGGAAGAAAAGGCAGGTAGGGAAGGAAAAGGCGAGGTGACACTAGCGCCGCGCACGGCAGCGAAGCTGGAGGCGGATGCCGGAGCAGCGGCAGGCTCTGTCTGGGATCGGTGCAGCGAGAATTTCCTGGTCCGCTATGTTCATAGTAGTGGGTCAACCGTGGAAAATTTATTCTAAGTTCGAATGCAGACGGCGGTGGGTGTTCTAGGTATTAATACCTCAATCGGACGATGACACTTCCTGAATAAGAATTGTAGGTGCTGGCTTCTCTGATCGGTTATTTCAGTGGTTCTACTCGATAAATGCCGGGTGGATGCTTAAACAACGAACACGTACCGCGGCCGGTTCCTTCGTTCCCGTTCCATCCCCACTCCCGTCATCAGGGTCGAAGGGATGAGCTGATGCACGATCCCTAAGTGATCCACTCTCCATTATCACGACGCACTCCGGCAGCACAGCCGGTCAAGTACGCATATGTCCGGTCAGATTACAGCCTGTGCTGGTCTGTAGAGCAATCGAGGAGACAGTGTTAGAGAGAGAAAGTGTGTGTGTGTGTATGTGTGTGTGTGAGAGAGAGAGAGAGAGACGTCTGTAGAAACATACCCCCCCACACACACACACCAAAGAAAGAGACACATACACAAATATAGAGAGATTCAGAGACAGACAGAAAGAAAGATAAAAATAAATAGAGGCAGAAGACAAAAACCGAGGCAAAGAAGAAGATACTGAGAGAGAGAGATAGAGAGAGAGAGAGAGAGAGAGAGAGAAAGGAAATAAAAAATCATAATAAGGATTTCAGAGCGTATTTAACATAGAATACCTAGTAATGTTTGAGAATAGCAGATAGCTTCTCGTTCTACTTAGATTTCTGAATTCTTTAATCTGCGATATTCGAATTTGACCCACCCTCTTCTGGCTACTATCTATCTATCTGCACCTAAAAGATGTTTTTTTCACATTTTCTCGATTTTTCGGTCCCGTAATGGAAGAATTGCAATGAGACTTTGGGGGTTTTATACACTATGTGCTCAAAGGTATCCGGACACGTCCAAAATGATACGGTGCGGTCATGGTTTTTATGGAGGGGGTTTGCACCCATTCATGTTTTGTGCGGCACTATCACTGCACAGGCCTACGTTGATGTGTTAAATACATTCTTGCTTCCCCTTGTTGAATAGCAATTCGGGGATGGCGATTGCATCGAGCATATACAATCGAGCGTCTGTTCACACTGAAGGGACTGTGGCGGAGTTGTTAAACGAAAATAAGGTCTCTGGAATTGGACTGGACTGCACAGAGTCCTGACTTCAATCTTATCAAACACCTTTGGGATGTTTTGGAACGCTGACTTCGTGCCAGGCCTCACCGGCCTACATCAATACCTGTCCTCAGTGCAGCACTCCGAGAAGAATGGGCTGCCATTCTCCAAAAAACCTTCCAGCACCTCATTGAAAGTATGCCTGAGAGAGTGGAAGCTGTCATCAAGGTTCATGGTGGGCCAACACCCTATTAAATTGCAGCATTTCCGATTGATGGCGCCACGAACTGATAAGTCCTTCTCAGCCACGTGTCCGGATACTTTTGATCACTTATGTAAATTCTCAATTCAAGAATTCGAATCCGCCTTGAGAAAATTGAGTGTTTGAGAATGACAATTTTGAGCTCATTTTCACTTTTTTTTTGAGTCTTCGAAAAACTTCCTACAAAATTATTTGAAACAGCTATACGCACAAATGCAACAATCTGTGAAATGTGCCGGTAATGTAAATATTAATTATATGACGGATATTCTAAAAAAATCATTTAAATAATGTTGGAAAAATTAACTAATACAAAAAATGTTTTTATATCAGGTTACGCAGTGAATTTAGCACTATCCTTACCAAAAGTGCAAAGAAAAGAATAGAGACTTTTTTAGAAGAATCTTGCCTATTAAAATGCCATTATTTCACGCAAACGTACTCGAAAAATACTGATGTTTTGAAAAAATTGAACAAGACCTGATTTAAAGATCTAATTTTAAAGAAAAATTTGCATTTCGCAGAGCAATCTTTATCTTACATAGTGTGATTGTAGTAATAGGAGGAGGAGGAAGATGCCAAAAGAAGGTTTAACTTTTGCAAATTAAGAAATTTTAGATAATTTAACGTAAGTTCAACCTGTATCATTTGTATAAACGTACTTTCCTCTATATAATAAAAAATTTATTCCAAACATTTTGAGCAATTTTTTATAAAAGAAAATTGAAAATTACCTTCAAACTTCACATAACGTATCTCAAAAAATAAAATATCCGTTTCAAATTCAAGGGGCCGCAACATCAGCCAGATCTATCGCGGAATATCAGTTTTGATGAAAATCCTATTTACGGTTCAGCAGTTACCGTTGTTCACAAGGAGACGGACGGTAGACTTTTTAAAGAAAATCAATTTTTTGGTATCAAGAACCCACAAAACGTGGATTCTGGCTACAAGCGTATTCTAGGAATTAATTTACTATTTACGGGAACAAGCAATTTCCACATTTTTCTGTATCAGGGATCTACAAATCAAATTTCTCTGCCGAAAAATCTCAGCTTGATGATGCAGCTACACATATATTTATTTATTTATTTAATAGGTAATTATTACAAACAAATTAGATTACTTGATCCTATGTGGCTAGGCCGAAGGCCTTTAAGCCATTACAATACCTACATCCTTTCGCGTTCTAATCTTTCGAATTCTGGTATTCACCCCAAATGGTCTCTCCATTGCATCAAAGCCGCGGAAAAGAGACCATAAGGTACGACCATAAGCTACACATATATTTCTCTATACTACGTGTGTAGTTTTTTAGTGTGTAGGCCATCTCGAACTACGCGTGCATCTTGCTTCCGCAGATGCGAGTACCTTTCTGAAGGGGGGAATCAGCATTTTAGCGGAATTTTTATTTCCCGAGGTTGTTAGCTCTGGGGATATGGACGTTGAGATGATCATGATGGTGAGGAATGAAAGGTCAGTACACACATACAGAGGTACACAAATACATCCATGCCCGAGGTGGGACTCGAAACCGCGGTCTTCTGGCCCGAGACGGCTACGGCACTACTGCCCTAACGATCTCGAACATTTGACCCGCTACGTGTGTAGTTGTGATATCCGAGAAAACAAACTAATGGTCCTAAAGAATGGCACAGACTTACGATTCCATGTTGGTACTTTTTGAAACGACATCTTTCTGTTTATGACTGTAAGTCAGATATGACACGACATTTCATTTTATCAAAGTTGTAGGTTGGAGAATACAAACTTCAAGAGCTACATTTTCAAAGTAAGAATTGAACGCTTCCTACTGGCTTCAAATTTTCAGAAAATTAGGGTTTCGATTAGTAAGAATTAGAACGATTATTTATTTCCCTTTATATTATATTTCAAGAATAAGCTGAACACATAGTTTTTTTAACAAACAGCGTTTTTTAACAAGAGTGTTTTGACATTAATATTACGAAGCTAACTTAGCGTCAAGCGTAATAAAAGCGTAGCTACGCCCTCTGGATTCCTCAATTTCAAATTCGGATTATGTGGTTCGAGTGATGGGGTAATAATGGTAATAGAGAGGATTCCCAATAGGTTAGGTGACGAAATGAATCATTATAGTGGCCTGAAGTAGTCCTTGAGGAATATGGATTAAATATTCCTTTTGTCGTAGAATTCTTCAAGTATGAAATATGGCTGGAGAAGACGATAATGTTTCCAAGGATGTATTGGAAAGTTAGAAAATTAATCGGGTTGTCTTGGATAGATCAAATTCTTTATGCAATGGATTATTAGAAACGAACCAAGTTGTTTTTGCTGCAGTACGGGTTATATGGTTTTGAAAAGTTTAAAGTGCTTTAAGTACTATAGTAGGAGCAGCAGCTCACCAAATGGGGCAAACTCAATGGGGTTAGATGTGGGACTCAATGGGAGCGAAGGACAGGTTTATATAAAAACAGTGTAAGATCAGCATTGCGGGAAAATGTTAAATTTATTAACGGATATAATTTGAACATTGCAGCTTGTGCTTTATTGATTTTGTTCACGATATGGGGTTTCCAAGACAGCCGAGATAAACAAGAACCCGAGATGTTTGATAGGTTTATTTGCTGGCGTACGGGGGTCGTTGATTGATCTTTTTATAGAAATATTTTGAGAGTTTTAAATTAGCCGTAAAGTGTAAATCTTTCCCTCATAGTTTGAGGGGATAATATTTAGTACACAGGTACAGGTCCGATTGTGATAGGAGCATAAAGCTGATCGAAGTTGAGAAATGCAGTCAGATAGTTGTGAGTTTGACGAAAGAGGACGATTGCGGGGTCTTCGGTGTATAATGGCATTGAGTGGTTAGCTCCATAGGGGACGTCAACAATGAAGATATTGTACAATATGGGGGACAGAGGGGACTCTTGAGGGACACCAGCGCGAATTGATGATGGAGGCAAAATTTAATTATTCATTTTGTAAAAATGTTATTAATATTGGCATTGCAATAACGTAAGACGAAGGGTTTGTTTCTTTTTTTGCTCTGAACAGATTAAGGGGGAAGAATATGGATTGGTCGAGTAGAGTATCCGACACCTACAAACATTTTTTAATTATTACGTGTCCCCTTCATAAACATAATTGGGCTTTGGAAATAAATTTTTTTAAAAATCAATTAAAAATTGGCCATCTTTAGGCAAGGGGTATATTGCGTTTAATGAGTTTCGTATAACCAATTTAGTTATGTAGCTAAAGAATATTGAGAAAACTACAAATATTTTCATAACTATGGCCACCATTGATGCTTTTACCCTATGCGTGGATACACATTTCAGAAAAATAGTTTTCTTTTGTGGAAATGGTTCGCAGAGAGACATGAGGCTGGTTGACGCTCCGCCAGCTGACCCCAATTGAAAAGTATCAACCATCCTTGAACGGGACCTTTTGTTGAAGATGAACGCAGAGGGGAAAAGGGAACTCAAAACAAAACAATAAAACTTATTACGAAAATCAAAAGATTAATTGAAGGGTTCAGCGGAAAAAGAGATAACATTTTCTCCCAAATATTACAAATGACGTTCAATAATCTTACGGAAAATATTACGTTTCAAGCCTTACATCACATTGGAGATCACTGTTGTACCATTTTACCACTGAGTATACCAAGACTTCTGGGGGACGATCGTTAGGTTGTCAAGGACACACAACCAAAAATTCGGTTTATGGAAACTATGAGACCGACGTAAGAACCCGAGTGTGAACCAGGCCTCCCCTGCTTTTAAGTTCTTTCTCAGTTCTTCTATAATTGGTTCTCAATAACATTCTGTTTGACACCGACCTCTTCACAATTTGAAAACATCTTACACCAATACAGCAAGGATGAATTCGTAAATGTATTAAAACATTTAGAAATTTTTCCAATCGTTATCGTGAACTTCCCAGGTAAAACAAGTCAACACAATTTTTAATAAATTATTCAAAAGAGAGAAGAAAACACTGCTGACAAAATGACAATGCAAAATTTAGAAAACTGGGAAAATAATGAGGCTATAAAAAAGATATCATGTCTACGTGGCATTATAGCATTATAGCAGGCATCGGCATTTCCTAAGCGGCAATGTTTCGCTCTGATGAACGTCTTAATTACGAAGCACGCAGAACTTCAGCACATCGACACACTACACCATAACTATATAAACCCAACTCACAGTGAGCCAGACAGCACTCTCGCCTCCGCCGCCCACGCAGTCGCTTCTCCGCTCGCAGCCCGTCCTCCATCACCATGCACGCCGTCTCCCTCACCGCCCTCGCCGTGCTGGCCCTCGCCGCCGCAGCCCTCGCCTCCCACGAGGACTACGCGCACCACGTCCCCAACTACAAGTTCGACTACTCCGTCCACGACCCACACCACGGCGATGTCAAGAGCCAGCACGAGAGCCGCCACGGCGACCAAGTGAAGGGCGCCTACAGCCTGGTGGAGCCCGACGGCCACGTCCGCAAGGTGCAGTACACCGCTGACAAGCACAACGGCTTCCAGGCCATCGTGTCCCGCGAGGGCAAGACCAGCCTCCACGGCTACGGCAAGCAGGACGAGCAGGGTCTTGGCGCTGGCAACGGCGCCGGCTGGGGTGCTGGCGCTGGTGCTGGCTATGGTGCCGGCTGGGAATCCGGAGTGGGTGCCGGTGCCGGTGCCGGTTACGGTTACGGATCTGGTGCGAGCGCCGGCATCGTGTCTGGTGGCCACGGCGGCAGCGCCCAACACAGCTGGCACATCGCCCACGGCAAGGCCAGCGTGTCGCAGAAGTTCTAAGCGTCCTGCTCCGAGAGGAGTCGGCGAGCGCGCGGCGGCCCCCGCGGGCCCCGCGGCCGAGTCGGCGCCGAGCCACGCCGCCGCAGCCGGCTCCGCCACCCCGCCCCCTGGTGCCCATGGCGGCCCTTGGTGTGTGCCGAGGGCCGTGGGCGTGTGCGGGGGCGGTGGGGCCGGGGCGAGGCGAGAGTGGTCGCTCCGCGCCGCGAGATGTCCGCCGGTGTGCGGAGGTGCGCGGCGCGGCCCCTCCTCTGCGACTGGGGCGAGAGCGCGCGTGGCTGCTGCCGAAGTCGACAGCGGATCTACGTGGGTCGCAGCGGGCTGCCCTTCGGGACTTTGGTCTTCGATATGTGACAGCCTATGTATCCTGTTCTCTGTGAATAAATAACTTCTTCATCTTTATTCCAGTGAGATTCATATTTTTTTGCTCTTGGTCCTTCCATTCTAGGTCAGTTTGTTCTTCGTTATGCGTACTGATAAATGTAACGAAACTGCACGTTACTCCGCCATTCGCTGATCCTGTGGGGCGTGCCATGGGTCTTCCCCCGAGCTATGCACCCCCTTCCACACCGTATCCTTTCCATTCTGCTCTGCCTTTAATGCAAAGGAAGAACTGGAGCGGAATCCATGTTCAGCTAGGTGTGGCCATTCGCTGATGCTCTGTTTTGTGGGATGGAGCGACTGGCCCAAACACCATATAGCGTCCTACAACTCCTTACAAACTTATTCTCCCGACACCTCCACCTATAACTTTCTACATTAGCTGAGATAGCGCTGGAGTACCATTGCAGTTCCCTCAAACATGGAGAGTGAGAGAGTTTTTATTGTTTACGCCGAGTTGTACCAAGAACACGAAAAGTTTCTGCTATATACAGTAACAAGTGTACGAGTATTTCAAATGGTGGGCTGACTCTTCTAGCCAGTAATATCGTACACAGCAGCGCACAGAGTATGAAAATAGACCGAATAGCAATCAAATATTTTTAGTCAAACATGAAACTTTTCTTTGTTGTGGTGTTTCCCGATTCCTGGGTGGCAATTTGTGACGAAACCGTAGACAACTCTCATGTACCTGGAGGTTACATAGTTTTTGTTTTAATTTCTGCGTGCACATCTAATTAGCAAATTAGTAATATTCTAGATAATCTTTTCATACCCTGCGTAACATTACGTAATAAAAAACGTACCGCATGCGTATAACATACAATATTCAAAACGTACTACGGAGTAAAAATGTACTGGAGAATCCGTTCTTAGTCATAATGTTAGGTCGTTTCGTATTGAATTGATCTCCAAGACGGCGCCCGTCCGCGCGTCACATCCTGTTCATTTCGCCCCTTTGCAGCCAATGACGCTTTCTCTTTCCGCGGAGTCGGATAACTGCATCAGATGGCACTTCACCAAGTCTCTTTCCCTCTGCCTCCTCCTTTCCACCCTCTCAGCGCTGCCTACTGCCCTTCAGCAGTTGCCGGGCATTAGTCTCCATATTTCGCTGCTATCCCACGTGCAAGGAGGAAAATATATTTTCTTAAAGTTTAAAAAAAATTGAATGTCCATGAGGATGCGTGAAGATGCGTTTGCATTTATTGGAATAAGTTATGAATGTGAAATTTTGGCATATTTTATTTATTTATTATAATTACTTACATACATTATTCTCTTAATAATGGCTTAAAAATTAAATTCAGTTCCACAATACATCATCGATTGAGATGTTAAGAAAATAAATAATACAAAATGCGTTTTTAATTGAAAAAATAGTTTTTAATGTCTATTACTTCTAAAATGAAACTCTTCACATTGAATATGTTGACTCAATTTAGCCCATCCGTTACTCTCTGCTATTTGCCACCACCACATAATGAGTGTGGCCATGTGTTGTCTCAGAAAGTTAAGAATTTTAGAAATCCAGAAATTAAAATATTTCTTATTACAGTTTTAAAAAAACGAAAACTTAAATTGAACGATTTTTTATCGTCATGGCGGCCAGAGCAGCGCGTAATACTGTTGTAACTGTTCCGTCATCGCTCTCCTTACCTTCCATTACCTATAGCCTCTTTTTTTTCTTGCATCTCAAATCTTCGTCTTCACTCAGACGTAATGTAATACTTTCTCAGTTCCTTAATTAAAACGAACTTTGAAGAGAAGGAACAGTCTTCGTAATGATTATGAGACGTTTCTTAGAAATCGTTGCTTTAAACGTTATATTTAGTTGAAATCTTGATCTCGAATATTAAGCCCCTCAGGGTCGTTCAAATGAAAAATGTGATTCAGACAGAAAACGGAGACTACTGAGAACACGATATTAATGAATCAATTACTTCAGTTACGAAGAAAAATAATATTATAAAATTTGGTAGTATCTCGTTGCGCGAAAATTAAAAATCGAGGTAGTACGTTGAACAATATAACATTTTAATTGAAAATAAATTACCGACACGTAAAAATGAAAATCGCTTTCCGTTACATTATAGCTTTTTGTTTGTATAAGAATACAACCTAAAATAATTCCTTAATACTAATCAATGTTGAAAGTCGCTTGATGTTAGTTGCGAAATGTACATTTGACATTTTCCTTAACGACGTGCCATTATTCGCGCTACGTCGATTCGGACGCGACGATCACTCTCTTGAGCTCCGCAGATTCGCCGGAGCATCACGTTGTTCTCTGGAAGCGAGAATCAAGCCGCACTCTCTTCGCTTCCAAAGTGCTGCCTCATTAACTTGGGAGAGCGAGTGTCGGCGGGCAGCTTTTACGAGGCGGCGGGGGCGGAGGAAGGAGAGGAGTGTGGGTGGAAGCGGGACGCCAGCCCCCGAAGCGCAGCAGGCGTGACGGCGGCCATCGATCTCAAGAGACCGCTCCACATCAGCGCCGCTCCTACCGCGCGCGGCCTCACTCCGCCCCCCCCCCCCAGCGCTGCTGCTTAATTGGGTGGGTTCATTGATTATTTCGTGTTTCAGGGCGCGTGAACGGGTAAGGAGTTAGCCCCTTTTTTTCTCTCTCTTTCGGGTGATGGCAGTGATCTTCCCGTCCCTAATGGTGAGATCCGGCATCGACCTACAGGTCGGCTAGCGGAGTATTCCCCAATCAGGAACCTCGCACCAATGGGGCACCGCCCCAGCCGAAACAAGTCCTAAGATTGGTCTCCCATGTATGATAGTGTAGTGCATGTAAGTATGTGAGTAAGTAAGGGTGAGAATAGGACAAGGAAATGGAAGGAAAGATCGCTCACAGTCCGGGGCTCGTTTGTTAGGATATTGTTCCGCAATTCGGCTGGAGTTGATAAAAAAATTACGTAAAAATAACGTTAAGAGCAGCCGGAGCTAGAATTCTCCTCCCGAAAGTAGCTGAATTCGTACTAGCTATGTAACTAGTGTCGAAGATTCTGCCATCGTCGGGTCTCGAACCCTAGGACCTCCCGGTCAGATGGACCGCATTGACATCAATTGATGCCCTGAGTCACCTAAGCGTTGTTGATATTTTCTTCTTCTCCTCCTTCTTTTTCTTTTTCTTCTTCTTGTTCTTCTTCCAGCGATTCGTTTACAACACGTTACGCTGTTTCTCACCACCCTGTTCTGACTGATGTGACACGTATAAATGTCTCAAATATCCATGACGTCATGATATCAATATAATGTCTGTGGCATTATGAACAGCTTTACTGGTTCTTTCTTTGTCTTGCTTTCTTCCTCCGTCATTCTGAAGCTCGATTTTTCGTTTAAGATCAATGTTCAACGGGTATTCACTTGTTACACCCCTCTACAAGGGTATTTTCGTCAACACACAATAACTTCGACATATTTTAATAACATAATTGGGGCCATGTTGCAACGTGAATAAACTAAAGTAACGTTACACATTACGACTGTCATATAAATTATTGTAACAACCCACTTTCCACATATTTATGAGGGTAAGTTGGAGTGCACATATGTAGGGAAAAACTTGTATCCTTTTCCCTATACAATATTCCTAAACAGTATTCGAGTAAAATTTTTGAGTGTGCGTATATGCGAATGTGTGCAGTTCCGTCACTGGCGTCTAGACCATTTCTCGTGCACTGATCGAGACGTATGAGTTGTCATTCGACGCGTCTCGGTCTCCTGATGGGCAACTGGAAATTTGTTTTCGGATTCGGCTAGAAGATTCAAAGAAATTTACAAAAACTTTTTTTTGTGTTTTGGCAATGCAATCTTGGTGATAATGTCAAGAATTCAACCAACGCCTTCTAAATCAACCTATTCAATTAATCACCAATATCCAAAGGCATTTTGAACTTAATACGCCATAATTTTCTTTCATGACATTGGCAACACTGATGTGTCCATCTTTAAGTGAACAATTCAATCACCAAGTAAATCGCTCGTTTGATATCAATTTAGATTCGAATTAACGTTATCGTATTTTAAAAATAAATTTGTGAAAACCTACGAACAGTATTGCCTTGGATCTTATTAAACTTGAAGAATTTCAAGTGAATATAGAGAAAACAAAACTGTAGGTAATACTAGAGAAAGAATGAATGTTCATATGTTTGACTTCTCACTTTGCGTTCTTACATAAGTGTGCAAATACCGATTTTTAAATGAATGTGATTCACAACTTATTCTTATTAAACTTAAAAAACACTTTATTTACATAAACACACAATACCGACGACGCCTTTTAATGTTAGATTCGCATGCAACGCTAGAAACGCATACAAAACAATTTATTCAGAAATTGCAGAAGTAGAAGTGAACACAAATTTCACATAGTTTATGAAGTTTTAATCTCTTCAAAAGTTAAGGGAGAAAAATATGAAAGTGATAAAGAAATCAATGAAATGTAGTTGTAAAAGATGTTGCGACAGAATTTTCGGAACTAATTGGGAATGACCTGAATTTTTGCATTTAGCATTTGTGCATTTAGTAAAAACGTAGCTGTACTAAAATTTAACTATTAGCATAATCAAAACCTGTAAGTATTTGTTACGGCGTTTATAATTTTGAAATTGCAATAAGACCGATTCATGGAGGTAAGATACAAGACTATTGGGTGTTGGGAACTTTTGAACGTGAACTTTTCCATCTACTACGATTCAGTGGTAAGTTCAGTGTCAAATACTGAAATAACATATTTGAACAAAGCTGGGCATGAAAGAAATGAAGTATAAATAGTAGTTTATGCAATTAGTTTATAATGTTAAGCTTTATTGCATGAGTACATGTTTTAAAAACGAGCGACATTAGGAGCGAGTTTTCAATTTTGTACTAATGTAACAAAGCAACATTATAAACGAGTTGCATACTATATTTTTTTGTATAACAGCATTATACACTTATAAGAGAATCAAACTTAATTTTGCGAAACAACTTCCCTGTGACGACTCGGGTATTTGACATCGTGCAAGTAAACGGTGGTCGGCTGTTCCGTATAGCTCTACCTCTCCCCGATTCCCTCGCTACGTTTGGCTGAATGTGTGATGACACAATCATTCGTGACATAAAATCTAATACGTCATCATTTGTGCCGTAAAATGCCCGATTACGAACGAATTCTTGTAACAGAAAAGGTTATTTTATAATGCTGGAATACAAAAAATAAATTTTCAACACATGAAATTATTTTTAAAACAGTTTACAGCGTCGGCGACACCACATTTTACAAGTAATTGTTTATTAAGCCATTATCAGCCGTAACAAATACTTGCAGGTTTTGATTATGCTAATAGTTAAATTTTAGTACAGCTACGTTTTTACTACATGCACCGTTAGGTTTATTGGGATAAAAATGTGTTAAAACATAATGAGGTCTTTCAAAATAGGCTTCATTTTATTTTGAAAGAGGTGTAACTCATTGTATGAGAACTTACCAATTGCAGCCGTGAATTGTTACGCCGATTTCATTCGTACATACCTCCGCATAGTCCTGATCTATCATCCAATGTTTTTCATGCCGTCTCCACTAGTACTAATGTCAGTGCCAGTACTAATGACAGAACGTGGTTCCAGGGACTTACAGAAGTTTATTTCATGCAGGCATCTATTTAGAGCAGCATTGGAACAAGTGTTTGGACAAACATAGTGACTATAACAAAAAGTAACCTATACCAGTTGTACACTGTTGGGTAGTAGCATAGACGACTCAGGTTTTTGTGAAAATGTAAGAACCAATATTTTTGATTTACTCTATCAAAGGTACCCTATTGAAGATAATTTCCAAATAGAATACGTGTATTTTCAACTATAACTTATATCAGAGGTACATTAAAGTGTCCATTCGCCGAAAATTCAGATTTTTTAATGTCTTCGCGATGGCTTCACACATTCTCCAGACTGAATGTCTCAACACCCTATACTCTTAGAATACTTTCTCTCTCTTGCACTCTTAGAATACTTTCTTTATCTTTTTCGCCAACAAATGTGCTTCTTTGTCGTGGAAGACCTTTTGATCGTATTCATTATGACTTAGCTAAATCGGTTTTCATTAGCTTTTTTTTCTGGAGTCGGGTATGCTTTCGATTAACTGACGCAATGTTCTCAGGTCCCACAAACACCCTCCTTTCACCATATATGTTACAAAAATAACTCTTCCTCGCTGCAAATCCATGCTGTCATATGAGACGATTTTTTTCCATTAAGAGTTGTATTTACTATGTTCATTATAACCGATGATGAGAGTTCATTCTAATAGAATATTTTACATTTACTTTAAGAGAAATTAATACTTATTTGTACGTTATACGTACGTGGATCAGGACCAATGTCTGCAATTCATTTTAATTAAAAGTTCACTTCACCCCAGTTTACTGTATGTAGAGTCGAGTGTATTTATGTTTGTGAACTTAAATGTGGTCTGGAGATTTTTTGTAACTTTACTTTTAGAATTGCGATCATCATTAATTGAATATGTGTCACTAAAAGTCTACTTCATGATTTCACTTTCCTTCTTCTGATCATTTTCCTTCCTCTCCACAAAACCCGCGCTTCTACCACATTATATGCCTGTTGATTCTCTTACTGCTTTTCTGCCAACTTTGAAGGTGAAAGGTCACTATTTGTGCTAGTAAAGGAGCAGTTCCCTTTAAGGTTGGACTGGTTCAGAGCTTCACCTAATTAGAAAGTCTCTAAGCTCCTGCATATTTGAGAAAGAAAAGCTTTAATATTTGAAAGTAATTAAAAAAAGAATGGGGGCGGGAGGACAATGATTGATGTCAACAGTTCATTTTCTTTCTCTATTGCCGTTCACAAAACTTTATTTCGAGATTCGTTTAAAAAAGCTTCCTTAAGGATAAAACATATTCACTAAATCATTAGCATATTTCCTAAAATATTTATTGCCTATATGTTTAATACATACACTCCCCAATTCTATTAAACTATCTTATACCGCAAAATCTCGACAATTACTGAATCAACTTCTTCTTTATCAAGTACCTCCGCTGATGATGCAGTTCTTTTTTTTTAGCAGGTATGATGTAATTAAGTGATTTACGAGTATTACTAACGCAAGGGTTGCTCTTTAAAAAATTCCAGATTTTCAAGCCGATTTGTTTGATGCTTCGATGTCTGATGAAACTAATGGTGCTATAGAATCTCATAGACTTTCTCGCACAAGTTAATTTCCTATTCTCTTGTGTCTGGGCTAGCTTTTCAGTTTTGCCCCACCATCTTCCCAGCTGCTACCTATCGACATATAAACGAGTTTTTTTTTTCACTTTTTTTCCACATTTTTCAATCTTTTGGTCATCTAATAGTGAAATTAAGAATATCAAAGACGAGTAAAACCAGGTTCTCTATTCAAATTTTCATTGAAAAAATTGTGGTCCTTTTTGATAAAATTTGAATTTCTGCGAAATTTAATTTGAAATTATTTGCTGCACTTGTACTCACAAATGTAATAATTTACAGAAACGGTAATACAAACTTTAACGTCAGAAATCTGAAAAAAACATTTATGTAATATTTGAAAAATCACAAGAATAACACAAAATGGCTTTTATGACATGATATTCAGTGTATTTAACACTATTTTTTAAAAATGTTTTAAGAATCATTTTGGAGTCGTTTTTGAGAATTTTTTTAATTGCCCATATTTATCTAAAAATTACGCTAAATCTACTATTTAAAAATTTACATTACTTTAATAAACTGTGGAGAACAAATTTTATAGGGAGGAAAATCTCTAACCTCAATAACGTAGTTGCATCAAGGTGTTAAAATATGTCAAAGTTCAGCAATTTTTGAAAATCGGTTCTAGGCCCTCCCTTCGTATTAGTTTTTCCACTTTATTATCATATTACAATAAATTTAAAGATAAAATTTGGCGTAATTTTTGAAACAATATTAAATAAAATCTATCGAATTCATTTAAAGTACCTCCAATATTTTAAGAATTTTCAACACAGTGAGCTTCCATTCTGGCTAGTTCAAACGGAGAATATTCATTTTGGAAAACTCCTCCCAGAAGTTAGTGTGCTAGTGTTTTTCAGGAACGGGCGGAGGAATAGAAAGAAACGGACGGACGTTTTGTAGAAAGAAACAAGGAAGGAAAGAAAGAAAAAGAACACAACCAAACTTGTTTGGTGCCAGAGGAAACTCAAAACATGTATTTCCTTTGACATCGTGCTAGCGATATACATAACTTCCTCTCGACTACGTATGTTGCTTCCTATACGTACGTATACCAAAAAGTAAAATGCACGCAATCGTGGTTAAGAAATAATGTTTCATGTTGATCGAAACGGTAGTTGTCATGTGGACTAGAAACTGTACCTAAGATTGAAGTGGACTGCAATGGTAAATTGAAAGTGTTTGACAATTTGATACCATTGAGTTCCTCGTTTCTAATAATGAAGCATGTTTATAATCCGCATAATTTTGAGTTAATTCAGAATATATTGTAATATATTAATAGGTTAGCAAATGTTTATTTAGGTTCGGTTAGGTGTCTTTTTGGATCGGGTACCACTATTATCAATAGCACGCAAGTCCTCCACGTCGCTAATACCCGTGAGAAAGCCTCGAGTCCCTTGCTTTATTATATTCCGTTCAACATTGTGTCTGGTGCGTCATCCTCTCCCTCCTCAGTTTTTGGAGACAGCTCTGAGGATGTGATTCCAAAGAACTGCATTGTGGGTGGCTCACCATGTTACCACACGGGGTTAACAATCGGGACTCTCTCACTCTTCATGTTTGAGAGAATCGCCATAGTACTCTACACCGCTATCTCAGCTACTCTAGCTAGATATAGGTGGAGATGTCGAGAGAATAAGTTTGTATGAAGTTGTAGGAAGCTATATGGTGTTTGGGCCAGTCGCTCCATCCCACAAAACAGCATCAGCGAATGGCCACGCCTAGCTGAACATGGATTCCGCGCCAGTTCTTCCTTTGCCTTAAAGGCAGAGCAGAATGGAAAGGATACGGTACGGAAGGGGGTGCATAGCTCGGGGGAAGACACATGGCACGCCCCACAGGATCAGCGAATGGCGGAGTAACGTGCAGTTTCGTTACATTTATCAGTACGCAAAACGAAGAACAAAGTAACCTAGAATGAAAGGACCAACAGCAAAATATGAATCTCACTTGAATAAAGATGAAGAAGTTATTTATTCACAGGGAACAGGATACATAGGCTGTCACATATCGAAGACCAAAGTCCCGAAAGGCAGCCCGCTTCGACCCTCACAAACCCGCGGTCGACTTCGGCAGCAGCCACGCGCGCTCTCACCCCAGTCGCAGAGGAGGGGCCGCGCCGCGCACCTCCGCACACCGGCGGACATCTCGCGGCGCGGAGCGACCACTCTCGCCTCGCACCGGCCTCACCGCCCGCGCCCACGCCCACGGCCCTCGGCGCACACCGAGGGCCGCCAGGGGGCGGGGCGGCGGGGCCGGCTGCGGCGGCGTGGCTCGGCGCCGACTCGGCCGCGGGGCCCGCGGGGGCCGCCGCGCGCTCGCCGACTCCTCTCGGAGCAGGACGCTTAGAACTTCTGCGACACGCTGGCCTTGCCGTGGGCGATGTGCCAGCTGTGTTGGGCGCTGCCGCCGTGGCCACCAGACACGATGCCGGCGCTCGCACCAGCTCCGTAACCGTAACCGGCACCGGCACCCACTCCGGATTCCCAGCCGGCACCAATACCAGCTCCGTAACCGGCACCAACGCCAGCACCAACGCCAGCACTCCAGCCGGCACCGTTGCCAGCGCCAAGACCCTGCTCGTCCTGCTTGCCGTAGCCGTGGAGGCTGGTCTTGCCCTCGCGGGACACGATGGCCTGGAAGCCGTTGTGCTTGTCAGCGGTGTACTGCACCTTGCGGACGTGGCCGTCGGGCTCCACCAGGCTGTAGGCGCCCTTCACTTGGTCGCCGTGGCGGCTCTCGTGCTGGCTCTTGACATCACCGTGGTGTGGGTCGTGGACGGAGTAGTCGAACTTGTAGTTGGGGACGTGGTGCGCGTAGTCCTCGTGGGAGGCGAGGGCTGCGGCGGCGAGGGCCAGCACGGCGAGGGCGGTGAGGGAGACGGCGTGCATGGTGATGGAGGACGGGCTGCGAGCGGAGAAGCGACTGCGTGGGCGGCGGAGGCGAGAGTGATGTCTGGCTCACTGTGAGTTGGGTTTATATAGTTATGGTGTAGTGTGTCGATGTGCTGAAGTTCTGCGTGCTTCGTAATTAAGAGGATCATCAGAGCGTAACATTGCCGCTTAGGAAATGCGGATGCCTGCTATAATGCCACGCAGACATGATATCTTTTTATAGCCTCATTATTTTCTCAGTTTTCTAAATTTTCATTTCATTGACATTTTTTCAGCAGTATTTTCTACTCTCTTTTGATTAATTTATTAAAAAGTATGTCTGTTTCATTTTTCTTGAAAATTCTCGATAATGATGGAGGGGATAGTTCCTAAATGTTTTATTCCTTTTACAAATTCATTCTTGGTGATGTGATGTAAGATGTTTTAAAATTTTGTATTGGTCGGTGTAAAACAGAATGTTATTGAGAATCAATTATAGATGAACTGAGAAAGAACTAAAAAGCAGGGGAGGCCTGGTTCACACTCGGATTCTTACATCGGTCTCATAGTATCCATGAACCGAACTTTGTGTCACGTGTTCTTTAGATACTAACGATCTACCCCAGAAGTCCTGGTACACTCAGTGGTATAACGGTACCACAGTGATCTCCAACGTGATGTAAGGATTGAAGCGTAATATTTACCGTAAGTTCATAGATAGTAAGTTCGTAGTCTTTTGTAATTATTGTAAGAAAAGATTCTCTCTTTTTCTGTTGAACCCTTCAATTAATATTTTGATTTTTATGGTAAGTTTTTTTTAGTTCCCTTTTCCCCTGTACGGCCATCTGCAACAAAAAGTCACGTTCGAGGATGGTTGACACTTTTCAATTGGAGTCAGCTGGCGCAGTGTCAACCAGTCCCATAATCGGCCTGCGAACCATTTCCTCAAAAGAAAATTATTTTTCTGAAATTTGTATTCACACATAGAGTAAAAGCACCAATAGCTATTTCCATAGTAATGGAAATATTTCATAATATTCTTTAGATACAGAACTAAATTTATAATTGGCTGTCCGTGCAAAGGTGCCGCGACGCCGCGTTCATGGCGAAGGTGCCGACGTTTCGGTCGCCATTCTGCGACCTTCCTCAGGGCGTAATGCCGAATAAGCGCGAGGCAACATGGATTTGATTGTTTCTTCGCATGTCAACTGCTATTTTCAATAGTTGTGCTGGTGTAGTGAATGTCTAGTTTATCCGGGGAAGTGACGGCGTTTCTCTTCAGTGGATGGTGAGATCCAGTGCCGACCTTCACGTCGATTTACGGGGATATCTCTCCATGTGTTTCTACCAGTGTAGCACCGCCTCACCCATGACACGATCGGAACTTCCGACTGGTCTTCCAATATGTGCGGTAGTGTGGTGCATGTAGGTAGAAGTGTGAGTGTGTAAGGGGTGAGAATAAGACGAGAAGAAAGAAGGAAACATCGCGGGCGGTAAGCTCTCGATTGGTCTCCCGACTTGTGTTGTAGTGTAGTGCGTGTGAGTAAGGGATGAAGAGAAGGTACGGAAGGGGTTGGAAAGATCGAGCCTTATCCGTGGCCCGTTTGCCTGAGTACTGCTCCGGCATTTGTCTGGTGTTGATCGGAGGAATCACGGACAACTTCCGATCAGAGCAACCGGTCGCTAGAAATCCTCTCTCGACAACGGCTTAATTCGACCTAGCTGCGTAGCTAGAGTCGAAAATACTGCCACATACGGACTCGAACCATAAGCCCTCCCTGTCATAATCGCTGCAAAGACAACGGCAATGCTGCCTTCGTAAGCCGGAGGTGCCGGGGGGGAGGTGGGGGGGGCGCTGGATCAAAGGGCGCCGGCCGCTCGCAGCGCCGCAATCTCCTGAGCCGCCAAGCGCAGCCGCGCAGCGACCAGCGCCCACGTCGCCCGGAGGCAAGACAAACGCGAATGAGGGCGTGGGTAAAGGGGCGCTTTATCTTCACCATGGTATAAATGCATTGAAGCAAACTACGAAATCTACATAATTAAAACACTATTCCGTTTTCTTTAGAGTTTTCTACTCAACCAAATTTCGCGATTTTTTTAATTAAAAGAAGTAGTCCATGAACGTGTTGTTCTTAGTGACTGGTTTTTGAGAACAGGTGAATTTTTTAACTGGGTTCCCTTGCCCTATGGTCTGTCGGGTAACACAGGGGGGGGGGGGGGGGCTTCCTAATATTCGGTAGCGAATGCGAAGAGCCAGAGGTAGTTAGGATCTCATTTCAAAGCTTTTCTCTTCAGACAGTCCATCCACAAATTTCTCTTGGATCGGTCGGCGCTCGAATTCCAGCCCAAATGGTTGAAGGCGTGCAGCTTGACCGTTCCACGCGTCACCCCGTTTGTAAAACGCGCTATAATGTAATTGATTATTTGGTGTTTCTGTGCGCGTCAACTGCTATGGTTATCAGTCCCGTAAGTGTCGTCCACGTTTTATGACGAGAGATGACGGTGTTCATCCTTCGCTAGATGCGGAGATACGGAGAATTCCACCTCCAGGTCTCCCTCACCAGCTGAGCATCGCCCCAGTCGGGACAATCTCAAGGTCTGGTCTCCAAACTTGTGTGGTAGAGTAACACATGTACGTGTGTGTAAGGAGTGAGTATAGACAAGGAAGAGGAAGGAAGGATCGCACGCGGTCCGTGGCCCGTTTGTTAGGGTACTGCTCCGGCATTCGCCTGGTCTTGATCGGGTAAACCGCGGAAAACTACCGAACAGAGCACTGGGCTCTTAGAATGCTCCTTGAGGCAGCAGCTGAATGCGACCTAGCTAATAAGCTACTGTCGAAAATCCTGCCATCATCGAGACTCGTACCTTAGCTCCCTGTTCTGAGGCACTGCAGTGACCTCACTTGATTCCCTGAGTCACTTCAGCTGGTACTATAGTTTGAATATTAGGTCACAGAAGAAGATACAAACAATAGCTCTAGAAAGTAAATTGAAGAAAGAAGAGAATCTCGTATAAAATGTTTATCTTCATTTTGTAGAAGAATATTATCCTATAAACTTTAATGAAGCTATTTATTAATAGGTTTGTAAATTATAAACAAATAACGTCATAAATAATTTGACTAACAATATGAGGTCAACACAAATGAATGTTTGGCTAGGCAGAATAGAAATATTAGATGACATAATAAATACTAAAAAATAATCAGATGAGAGATCATTATAGAAAGAGGATAGAGCTACGAGAATGACACACAAGATCTGAAAGCCATAGGAGAAATGAATTGAAGTTGTTAATTGCACGATATGTGAGAATTTCCATCATTATTATTGGAAATGTTCGAACAACAATACTGAATGACGAAACTTTACGTAAGGCAAGACTTCGAGATTTTTTAAAGGGATGATATAAATCACGAAGTTTAAGGTTAACCTTCATCAGAACTGAAATAGTGCTTATGGAATTGCAGGGGAAAATCCATAACGTCTTCACATACACGTCGCTATGCTTCGGTCGTCTTCCCTTCTGATAGAACAAGTATCGAAGGGAAAGCTTACTGCTGTGGCATTCTAGTACCAAAATCTCTATGAGCTGAAGGTTCTGAGCGGGCACGTGATTTTCATTAATTATGAGTAGAGCTCGGAAGTTTGGCATATTGGCTTTTAATTATTGTTACGATTGAATAACTTGTAACAACTCACTCATACCATTTCAAGATTCAAAAAGGAGTTCACAACAGCATTTTGTAGAGTCAGCGTCGCGAGTAAATAAATTCGTAGTCATCATATGTCGGATGGTCATGTGCAATCAAGATCACAAAGAGAAGGTACTTTTCTCCGACGTGCATGCTACTGTGAATTTTAGTTACAATAAAAACGTGAATAATTTTAATTAATGGTTTTTTACTCAAATTACTTTTGAATGGTCATTTTTTAATGTTTCCTGTGTTTTTATATCTACTTTAGCCAGAATAAATTCCTTTTTGCCCGCCTATTTTAGATAAACACGTGAACTTTCGGACTCTAATTAAAGTAATTTTATGAATATTATTACTAATATGAATTATGAATATTAATAGTATATTTTTATTACAAAATTTCCCTGGCTTTACTAAATTCATATTGACACAAATGTTACTCCTCTAATACTTGCAATCGTAAATATGCGTATCGTATAATCGTAAATAAGGATATTTCTGAAATGTGAAAATAATTTGATCGAATGTTAATTGTACGCACGTTTTGTACGTTGAATACGTTGAATGCAGAGTTTTGTCCCAGATATATGGAAAGTAATCTAAAGAATAAACCCCTGATTGTACAAGCAAACTAAGATACGTCGCAACTGCTTCTTCAGTAATGCTCTATCTTCTAATGTCAAATGTAAATCCCAAACTTCAGCTCACGACGAATGATACGGGGCGGCTTGAAAGCTTCTATCGACCTCTGCGCTCTGCCGCGGGGCTGGAAAGCCTCGTGCGTAGAACTGATTTTCCGAGCGAGAAGCAGCGGGTTCAAGACGGCTGGCCTCCGAGCAACAGTAGTTCTCGGTCGCACCCCACTAGAATTTCTGATCCGACACGCCCCCTCGACGCCCCGCGGCATTAAAATTCATTCAGGTCCGCGAAAACGCACTTTGCCACACTGCGGTGCCTCCTACGCCTTCTCGCCTTCGCTGCGCCTTTCTGCCCGACGCGCCCTTTTCCCACTCCGTCTTCCCTTCTGGTCCACTTCAATCCCTCCCCCCCCCGCCCAGCCAGCGCCGCGTGGGGGGAGGGCGAGGGCGCGCCGAGGTGGAAATCTTTGAGAAAGGTCTTAGCGCCTGTGGGGAAAAACTGCTAACCCACTGGGATTTTAAGATCAAAATATGTAGTTGTTTATGTACCAAGTGTGTGATTAGGGTACTAATTATCGAGAGCCTTTGGTCCGAGGATTTTTTGTCGCCGCTCGCTCATTAGAGCGATTTATCACGCCCGTGATATATACAATATTTTATTTTTACCTAATTTTAATTATTCACATTTACTTATTTGCGAATTAACAGACGTTAAATTGACTCTGTCTTTTCATATTTCCTTCCTATAGTTTCCTTTCATAATTCCCCCACGCAATTTGCTCCGTAAGAGACCATTTATAGCATCATTCAACTGTTTTTATATATCTCTCGTAACCACGATCCTTTTGATGCAGGTAAGTTACGAAGTGTATATTGAGCTCCGTATCCAAGTAATAACAACCAATAACTTATCAGTAAAAAATAAACACTACATAATAAAAAAACGACTTGAAATAGTTGACTCGCAAGCATATTATTTCTTTTGGTGAAATCCCTTTTTCTACTCACCTACAAAATATACAACAATGAATGAGAAATAAATGAAAAATTTTCTTCACCCTTTGCATATAGTACAGTCACTTCTAATTAGAATATTGTGTTTTATTGAGAATTGTAGTTAAAAGATTTCTCCGAGATCGATTATGCGACCAATATTCTTACAACACAGTTTTTTAGAGCCTTAAGATGTATTGCTTGCGCCTTCATCTTTAAAACGAGTAGTTTCTGAGCCTCCGAATACATTCTAGTGTCATAGTTGCTATAGAATGACCAGATTCTGGAATTCTACGAAAAGTTATGTATGGTATTTTATTATTATTATTATTATTATTATTATTATTATAAAAACGTTTATTTTTCATCACTTCATTGTTTATGCGTTCCTGTCATGCTTCCATTTCCATTCCGTATTCTCCACCTTCCTCTCTTTCCTACGATCTCACTTATTGTTGCATCATCACACCGCGTTTCTCTCCACCCTCTCACCCACGCCAGTCCCTCTTCGCCAGGCGCCTACTAGTTACTTCCCCTCGCAGTAGCGCGTCTTCGTCCTCGCTCTCTCCCGCTGTCTGTGCCGTCCTCCCTCGCCCGTCCTCCGCCCTCGCGCACTTCGCAGAAACCTCCGCCGTCCATTACTCTGGCGCGCGCAGCTCTCTTCCGCCCTTTTCGCTGCGTTGGGAGCGCTGGCGCGGGGCCGGAGGCGTGGGGCGGAGGCGCGGGGGCGGAGGCGCTGGAGTTAGCGCTGGGGCGGGGGTGGGGGCTCGCCGGCAGGGGCAGGGGCACGGCACGGGCGTGCGCGTGGAGGCGCGGGACCAGAGGTGTCAGCGTGGGAGCGGGGACGCGGGTGGGTGGGCAGGGGATGTGCGGCCAGGGAAGGATCCGCGGGGACACAGAATCGGAAGTGGGGGTGGATAGGGTGGGCGGTGATGGGTGGGGACAGGCGGGGTGGGCAAGGCGCGCGGAAGCGCGCGGGGGCGGGCGGGGTTCGGTGGGGGAGGCTAGGGCGCGCAGGAGCGGGCGGGCCTGGTGCGCGGGCGGGGCCGGTGGGGCGGGGGCGGCAGGGGACGCATGGAGACGGGTGGAGACGGGCGGGGACTGGCGGGGGGGGGGCGTGGGCGCCGTGCGGAACGGCTCCTCCGCTCGCTGCTCCGCCGCCGCCCCGCGCCGCGCTGCGCCGCTCGTTCACAAGCGCCCCTAAAGCCTCTTCGAGCGAATTGTCCTTATTTCCGCTTCTTTTCTCCGCCAGCCGCCTTCCCACTCGGCCGACTGAGCCGTCTTCGTCGATACTCGACCAACTTCCAGCTGCGAGGCCCTCGAGCGGCCGCGCCGGACAAAAGGGGAGAGCTTCGTTCCAAAAAATATCCCTTTGAGGGCACTTCCTTCTTCTTCATCTTATTTTACGTTTAGCGGATTTAGGCGGGAAATTTAAAACCAATTCAGCGGATTTTCGGCGGAAACTGAAACGAACATGGCGGAATCTCTCTAAACACATCTGGCAATACTGCTCCTTCCATCTATTGCCGCCTAAACATTGTGGTTTGTCAATTTTCCCCGGATCCTTCGTATTAAAATTAAGTTCGACTTTTATTTTAGAAGAGTAAAACCTGGTCCTCTACGTATATGTCCATTAGAGAATTTGGATATTATTTTCAGAAAATGTTGTTTGGTCATATCTGAAAATGCGCAAATTTGAGATCACTTTCCCCAAAAACGTTTCGTGTTTTTGAGAAACTTCATTGAAAACGTTTGAAGAACTTGAAGCCACAAATGAAATCTTATATATAGACAATGGCTGTTAGTTTGTTGGTTGGTTGGTTGTCTGGTTCGTACTTAATGCACTGCCGAAAGCGATAAAGCTTTGTCAACTTATTTCTTACACTTGTGGGAAGCGTATAGGCATAGTACGATGGGAATGTACATTTGTCTGCGCAAGTAGATGCGCATTGATGATTTTATGCTGTCCCAAGCGCCCCTGTTCAGGCTCTCTAACTCAACGGCGCTCTAACGCAACCCGCAGCACCCTTAAGTATTAAGAATGTCTGTCCTTGGGATTGTGAAAAAACGCCCAGAAGAGACAGGTACAGAGAGAGACAGAGGGAGACAGAGGCCGACATAGACGCAGAGAGAGAAACAAACAGAAAGACAGAGAAAGAGAGAGAGACAGACAAAGAAACAGACAGAGGAAGCCGGAGAGAGAGAGAGAGAGAGAGAGAGAGAGAGAGACGAAGAGACATGGAGACAGAGAGGGACAGGAACAGTGAGAGAGACGGAGAGAGAAAGGGAGAGGGAAGGAGAAAGAGAGAGATGGATTGCTGGACAACATCTGCCGGGTTCCGCTAATAATACACACAAAACGTCCGTAAAGTAAATATGAAAGACGTGAGATATATTTAAAAGTATACATTTCTGTAATTTTGAAAATATTAAAAGAATAAATCAGATTAGAGTTAATGACATGTTATTCAGTGCGTTTAGCACTACCCGAACAAAATATTTAATGAAAATATTTGGATATATATTTGAAAAAATGATGTCCGAATTTCTGAAAATGCAGAATAAAGAGATCATTTTCACGGGAACCATTTGAATTTCCAGAAACTTTATTGGAAAGCAATTGAAGTATGAACTTTTACAAATACAATAATAATAATAATAATAATAATAATAATAATAATAATAATACTTTTACAAATACAATAATATATATAAATCGTCGGTAATATAATTTTAACGCCGTGAGAGATATATCAAAACTTACATTTGTGTTGTCATTTGTGTCAACTCATACAGTGCATTGTCACTATCTGCACAATAAGTTTGGAGAAAAAAATTTGGAGCCATTTTTGAGAAAATATTGTTTTTAATATTGCCCATATTTCACTTAAAATAACGCGAAAATTCTAATATTTACAAAAATTTACATAAAATTGATTGAAGAACTAACTTCAATATAGTTGTTAGAAAACGCCAAAAAATTCAAACTTTCGTACTTCAGAAAAATTTCTAGTTAACAGGGAAAATGGGATCTTCCATCTTTCTAAGTGTATTTCACTTTATCTCACAAGAAATTTAAACACAGAATTCGGAGACATTTTTGAAAAAAGTTTGAAAAGAGAAACTAGTGATTTTCACCCACGAACAAGCGGGCGGACAAAGACAGATGGACATTTTAAAAAAAACACCATTTAGATAACAGAAGTCCCCGTTACAGGAATTTCAGTTAAAATCGCAAAATTGATTTTCCGCGGAATTACACAACTTTCTCTAAACTAAGTATTTCCTTATAGTACACGAATGTATATAAGCAAGTAAAACTACGAGTGGTTCAGCGTGATTTTTGTTTCAAAAATGCAGATTCGAATTTCCCGCACCACTTTGACCAGAATCTTTTATCAGGATGCACTGCAACGAATGAAACATAGCGACACGGCAGTTTGAAATTCTCGAAATAAATTCTCATTGTCACGTCTCATTGTGAATTTAATAGGTGTTAGTATTCTTCATTTTGTGTTCATGTATTAATTTACAGTTAAGTTCCTAATGCTCGCGATTAGTAATGCGTTTTACAAATGATAGCTGAAAGGTTTTATTATGAATTAGAAACAAAATTTTAAAAATTGTCTATCATCAAAAACTACTCCTATTTTCTATTTTTATTATTTTAGTTGTAGGAAGACGCCGAAAAAAATTAGAACTCATGCAATTTTCGAAAATTCCGAGAGAGCACGAAAATGCAAGCGTCTTTTTCTATCAGAGAAAATAACAGAAAAACAATTTGCGGACATTTTTGAAACTTTTGAAAACGTTGAGGCTTCATGTTAAGTTACGCCAAAAATCAAAATATCTGTTTCGAGTTCAAGTCGATATCAATCAGATCGATCGGAAAATGTCAGTTTTGGTGGAAATCTTCCTTTCGGCTTAGCCGCTAGTGTCGTTCACAGACACACGAGCAGACGTCGTGCCGTCAATCGATTTTCGGCTATCAAGCGCCCGCCAAACGTGAATTCTGACCATACACCGTGTTGGAGGAAGTAAAACATCACATATGAAAAAAGATTCATCCACTTTTTCACTAGAAGGGCCCAGCAATAAGATTTTTTCTGTCGAAAATCACGTTTTTCGCGCATTGTAATGTTTTTTCGAGCATTATAATGTTTTATATTGCATAAGTAATAGGTGATAAAGTAAAAATAGTATTGGTGATTTAACCCAATACCGTGTGCTCTGAAATAACGTTACTTATCGTTAATACTGTGCATTTCTCGCTGAAGAAGTTCAGGTACGGCAGTCCCCCAACAGTTAGTGAATAACTTTGGGAATTAGTCATTTATTTATAGGGATAGAACCGGTATATTATAATAAACCTTTATAATTAGTTGACCAATCTACAGAATCTTCTAAAAATTTAATATCTGGGTGCCATATCTACCGAATGTTGCTCGGAATTGTGAATGCTATAAACAGAAATAACAAAACGAGAGTATATAACAGTTTGATATATGAAGGGTACAAGGTTACAATAAAAGTGTGAAGAACTTCGAAAACTTCGTTATTTGTGACAGAGAGTCCTGATCCCTCGGGCGATCTTTTCGAGTCTGGGTGCGGCAGTCGCCGCGACGTCGCAAGTGCCTTCGTTGGTGCCAGTCCAAAAGGAAGTCACGTCTCGCCTTCCGTCCAGGCCAGCTCCACTGACAGAGCAGTACTTCACTCGCCCGGAGGACACATTTGTTTAGAAGAGAGAAGGGAACAAATTTTTATGTTAAACTAGCGAAACTATGTGGTACTGAGGTGGTGTTGAGAATTTTTGAACGGGAGTATAAATGTTATCAGTTACTACAATTCATTGGTAAGTCCAACGCCATATTCGTGTGTACGTGAATCGGCAGGCGCGAATGTTTTGATTCATTGATAAGTTATAAAAATTCTACTTTTATGTATTCTGTTTTCTTTAAACTCGCCGAATTTTCGAAAATTGCAAAAAAAAATTAAAAAGATCGACGCCTTCCAAAAACTGCAACAGAATTAATACAAAGGGTTCTTTTATGAATTCTGTTCTTCAGAATTACGTATTTAAATGTGGTCAGCAACATTTTTTCGAAATATGAGTAATGTTCTCGTATTTTTTCGTGAAATATACTTTGTTTTTAATTTCAGAAACGGTCCTAATTTTTTTGTTTTATTTTTTCTTCTAGGATAATGTAAAGTACGATTATAAAAATGGCGCTTTTTTAAAGGTACAGTATACATGATACAGTTTGTGTGCAGATTATATGTACAGAAAACGTGTATGTTAGACTACATGATTTCTGCATGAAAACTTTTGAGCATATTCATAATTTTTCACGCAGAAAGCTTACTGTTGCTCAAGCGCCTCTAGAGACAGAACCGTTCACTAATGGATTTGTTTACTCGACGTGACGGTAATCGGCTATTTCCATTTTGTGATTAGGTGTGTTTAGGTGCGATTGTGTGAAGTGTTATGTGATAAACTATCACTTTCTCCATTCCCGTCTCCCGATGTCTGTTCCCTTTGCTCCTCCTGGTTATTAAATACTTTATAACTTAATAATATTTAATACTACCCACAGTCAGAACTCACGCACAGAAATACCACCACTGATAGTACTCGGTCGGCGCAATTGATTTGTTTCCCGGTAGACATCATAGCGGTGTATTGTGGCAATTAACACAAAACTCATACAGAAAACGTTCAGACCGTTTTATCGCGACTTTTGGCTTTTAAGCACTACAGCTTCTAGTTTGGGATCTTCATGTTTCTTAAAGTGTATGAGAATCTGTTCGATTACTGTACGGCCTTAACGTTGAATTTTCGGAAACTGCAAACGTTACAAATAACGCGAGAATATATATATATATATATATATATATATATATATATATATATATATATATATATATATATATATATATATATTGTTGCAGCATCACTAGTTTCCAACGGTCACATGACCTGAACATGTCTATTGAACTCTTTTCTCATCTTTTTTAAAAATATTTTAATACATCATTGAATTCTACATAATACCAAGTCTTCAGTAGCTGAAATTCCTCAAGAATGATGTATCATGATTATCATGATTTTATCACAGATTAATATAACAGTTGCGAAGCTTCCTACGATTTTTTTTTCATCCGGTGCGACCGCAGTGCTCCCAGTGAGTTGCAAGAGCAGTTCACCGAGGTGCGGCATACGTATTTGCATGCTGTTTACCTGCTTACATGTGATGTGCTTGGTGGTATGTGACAGCATGATACAATTTTGGTGCAGTGAATTGAATCGAATTGTATATTATTTATGAGAATTATCTGTTCTTAACTCACTGGTCATTGGCAAGTTGTGATGACATTTGCATTCTGCAAGCATTGATGCGCAATTAAAAATGCCATCAACATACGGCAATGGTTGTAGTGCCATAAATTGTTGCAGCAACCAAAAGAATTCGTCAAATTTATCCTTATTTAGGTTTCCTAAAGACCTAGAAAAGTAAAAGTTAACAATTTTTTTCTTGAATGTTATTATTTCAAAGCGGATTTGCAATTCCATATAATAACGTTTTCTGGTTAGCCTTCTATACGGTTTCGTGTATATATTTTAGGAGCAGGAAATGGCTTATTAATTGTAGAAGAGACGATCTTTTTATGAAACACGTGAATTACTTGTATAATAATATAAAGCTATGTTCTCTTCACTTTGAACAGAATAAGTTTGTGAACTCTCATAATAAAAAGCTGACGTGAAATGCTGTTCCAACTGCATTTGATGTGCCGAATAAACCACCTCAGATAACACAAAAAAGAAAACTTCCCTCAAATAATGAGCTCAAACTCAAGATGAATGAACTTTGCACTGCTGACGATAGTGTTGAGCCTATTCTGGATATATTTGTTTCAAGCAAAGATTTGTCTACAATTTAAGAAGTGGACATGTAGCAGAAATGCAAGAAGAAGAAATTTCCAGGCTAAACAAAACAATTGATCATTTACGACGTCAATTTAAATACAAATCGACAGAAATTGTGCATTTGAAGCAAAAGTGTAAGGAACTTCGAAAATGTGTGTTGGTAACTGCAAGCAGAATATGAGTAAGTTAGGGTGCAAAAAAGCTGTAAAAGCTGACAGAGAGAAACTTAAATGTGTATATTCAAGATACATGAGCAAGGAAGCAATTAATGTGCTGGAAAGCCAAATTAGAGAATCCAATAGTAGAGTATTAGATAATAGATGGAATGATGAAATAAAATTGTTTGCATTAAGAAATTTATATTATAGTCCTGAAGGTTATAGATTTCTATGTCAGTATTTTCAGTAGTCATCAGTGCGAACCCTGCAAAAATATGTAGATGGGATCAGACTTCACTGCGTTATTAATGAAAATGTATTTCAACTTCTAAAATCAAAATTTTTGACTATGCCAAGATAGTGAATTTTTCTCTTGATGAAATATCAATTATGAGTAACATGACATACGATACTGCTAGGAATTCTATAATTGGTCTTGAAGACTTTGGCTTGAAACGTTCAATGAAAGTGACTAACAGTGTACTTGTGTTTTATGTAATTGGAATATTTAGTAATTTTAATCAGACAGTTGCATCTTTTTCTTGTAATGGAGTGAGAGCTGAAGATCTTCAAGAATTATGCTTTTGTGTTCTTGTAAAACTAAAAGAAATTTGACTGCATGTAAAATCCTGTAATTATGGTCAAATTTCATGAATTGGAGAAACCGTTTGGGTATCACTGAGTTAAAGCCTTACTTGTCTGTTGATGGTGAGAAAATTTTCTTTTTCTACGACAGTTTACATCTGGTAAACAGGGTACGAAATAATTTATAGAAGTATGATATCGTGCACAAACTTGGGAGTGATAATTCCAAAACTGCTTCACGGAATATAATTTCAAAACTATATGAATACGAGAGAAAAAGATATTTCAAACTGGCTTCCAAACTCACTAAAAAGTCTATTGAACGTCCAGTATTTTCAAGAAAGAAAGTGTGTTCTGAGACTCGGGTACTAAGCCATACTGTTGCTGCAGCTATTGAGGATCTTCTAGTTGTGATGATTTTCCACTTTCAGCTTTAGGCACTGTTGAGTTCTGTCAAAATATGAATGATATTTTTGACAAATTGAATAGTTGCAATTTGAAAGGCTCCGTTAAATTAATAAACCCCATCACAGATACATCAGAAAACTTAACATTGCTCAGTAGCTTAAGAGAGTCGATTATATCTTGAAAGTTTATCGATAAAAATAGACAAAACTGCTCAAATAGAATAAAAAGTGTGAGTGGTTTAAAATGAATATTGGTGCTCTTGAACTCGTTTACAGTGAACTGATTGTGGGTCCTGATAAGTATCTCATGATGAGAAAAATTAACCAAGATGGTTTAGAGAATTTTTTTCTCAGTCATGCATCACAAGGGAGAATTTTGTAGTAATCCATCCCATCCAGTTTATGTGTGCTTTGAACAATGCCACACTTTGCAAACTCTTTAATAGCACAAAGAGTGTAAGAGACAATTGTGAAGTTACTAACTAGTCACCTGATTTCAGACATAAAGACTGAGAACAAAGTGTTTTATTGCTCTTTAAGCAGCAAAAATAATATGTCTGAACAACCTGCACTATCCGAAGCCATTGCAGTTTTCCATGTTTGCCGAAAGCTCTGGCAGAAGCAAACTCCATGCAATATACATTTGGATTCATCGTGAAAAAAGTACTTTCAGAGCATAACTGTATAGTGTGTAAATCAGCCATATCGGATTATGAGAGCCCTTCAAGTGAAAGACTCTACAAATATTTACACCAGTTTCAAGAGATTTAATACAGTCAAGGAAGATGGAGGCTTGACTGTGTAGTGACAGAGCATACATATTTTTGAAAAAATGTGAAAATGAATTTGAAGCATATTTCCAAGAAAACATTCATAGAATTAAATGTGGAGAATTGTTGGTTAAAAATTGAAGAAAATAATATAATTCCCTATTGAATGTTGCGAAGGGACAAAATTATTTACGTTAAAGATATTTGTAAAAGATTGCATTATATAATGAAATTTAAGAATGAGAAATGCAAAAAAAGTAGAAATTCCAAAATATCACAATTTAATCATTGTGGATGTGAAAGATTTATTGTCAGTTAGTAAATATCATGTAAATCTTAATTTATGTTATTTTATCACTTATAATTTATTATCATATTCCAATTGTAATTATTTTTGAACTACCATTGTAATTTTGGGTGTACGACCCCATCTCCATCAGTTTTATCGTGCAGTTTTCCTTGATTCATAGAGTAAATGCTGGGATGAACCCTTGTTTTGCTTCTGCATTGTAGATTTTATCCTCCCCACTCTTTGGCAGTAATAAATTTGTATTTTATGATAAACTTGGAATGAGCGTTTTATTATGTATTGTGGCGAAACCGATTTCTTAATGCCAGGAAAATTAAATTAAATAAACAGATTCGGCCACCCTGAGTAATACTGGGAACAGATTGCGACATGGCCTCACGCGCGCAACCATGCTTATCTGACAGCCGTCTCCGCCTCCGGCCCATTAAGAGAGTAGTTACAAGGGTCAGTCGGCGACAGATTTACTGTGGGGCACGTGTTCGCATGGCCAGCTGCACGAACCTTCGAGATTGCTTTTGAAATTGACAAATTATTTCACGGACAACGCCCGTCCTGTGCGAGCATGTTCTGGAAGGGTAAAGAAAATTCTCGACGCTCACAGTTATGCAAAGAGTCGGAACTCCATTCACTACCCCCGTCACCATTGGTCGCAATAACGCAATGCGCCATTTCTTTCGGCCAATGGCGACGCAACTATCTTAAGGAGCCAGAACATGCGAGAAAACGAGTGGGGGGTAAGAGTTAACCTAATGCAATTTCGACTGACAAAATCTCAGAAAGTGCAGAGCATCAGACGGGGCCAGATCTTTTAGACGGGGAGCAGTCGGGAGAGAATCTTCTTTGGGGGGGATAATTATTCATCGGGGAGAGACCAGTGTGTCTCTGAAAGACTTGTAATTTTTGTCGGAAGGAGCCTGAGTTCTAGGCTGAGGGCAGTTAGGAGAAAAACTTATCTGGGGTGGGATTAACCGGGCGAATGTGCCTATGTGGGATTTTATTATTTTGCTGCAAGTTTTGAGCACTGAGCCGGCTGCAGTAGATAGAGAAAATTCTCTGGGGTGGGAATTCGTCGTGAGACGAATGTTTCTCCGAAGAAGTTGTAAACTGTCCGAAGTTGAGTCCGACAATTATTATCACGGAAATCAGAGAGACGCATGATCGACCACTACGTTCCTGAGATTGTGAACGCCCGGCCGCTCCAAGTCTACCAGTTTCTGCCAGTTCTCCCAGACGCAGACAACACTCCTAGACGCCGTCAACGCAGCTACGCGTCGCCACTCCTGTGGTGACGCCACGACCCGACCGCCAGCTGACGGCCCGGGGGGGCCATTGACCTGCCGCCGAACTTTTTCGAAGGACGGCAGCCGTTTCCTCGCCCCGGCCGCGCCCCTCTGTGAAGGTTGCCGCCGCCCTCTCGGCCGCAACGCGCCCGTTCCGGGCCCACAAAAACAAACTTTACCAAGGCAATATAATTCAGGGTATTCATCCCTGCGAAAATCCTGTAATGCGGTGTCGCGCTAAGACACATTGATCTGTAACATTTGTTACCATTGTGATGCTAATTATAAGTCTTCCTAATTTCTAAGCTTTACACTGGCTACTAACTTTTCATCTTCTTATCTGTCCACCTAATTTTCAGATTTCCGATTCTATTTTCATGTGTAACTTCCCTGGGGCATTTTGAATTATTTTGCCCAGGAATAAAAGTGATTTTACCAGTGATCAAAGTGTTTCTTTCATGTTATCAGTATTTGTTAACAATTCCTTCCATCACCGACTGAGCTATTTCAGGGCCGCTTACCGGGCGTTCTCTCACGAGACGACCGGGGGTGTTACAGTATACACCAAAAATGTTCAGATGTTATGCACATACCTGCGTGCTGTTTTAAAAGTGTTCTAAAATTTTAAGCATTAAAAACTATGAATTACTAGGTAGACCTCTGTTATCTCTTATACATCTTAAAGACAGATGCCTCTTGCTGGCCACCAGGAGCGCTAGGGTCAAATGAATGAATTCCCTTCCCATCAGAGCTTCGCAACTGTTATATTGAACTGTGATTTTATTTCTCAGAATGAACTCCATATGACATGTAGTTGTCTAGAAATAATTATAAACGTTGTCATTGCCAACAGTAGTATTTATTGCATGAGCTCCTTTCGATGGCTTAGCCATCATCATCAGTTGTCTGCTGAATGGAAGTATTTGGTCTGGCCCTTCCATTCAGCAGACAACTGATGATGATGGCTAAGCCATCGAAAGCTGCTCTTGCAATAAATACTACTGTTGGCAATGACAACGTTTATAATTATTTCATGAAAAATGCCAACGATAACGCACCACAACACCTATATAGTTGTCTAGAGCCAAGTACAAGAGTTCTTTCATAGAAATGCACAGATATGAAATTGTAAAACCATACTGAGGTATTAAAATTCCCTCTGATAATGAAGTAACAATGAATATTGTTTCTTAATGATACAAGTCTTCTCGAAAGAAGTTAGGATGGAAGGGAAAACTTTCTAGAAAAAAACACCTCAATTACTCCTTGGACACATAATGTTGACAAACCTGACACATGACTTAAACAATTAATTTCAAGCAAAATGAACCTGTTTTTCCATTTTCTTTAATTAATTTGAAAGAAATTCACAATGTAATAATACGGGGTAATTGCTTCACGTAGTGTATATCAACAACATAACAATGACTGGTATGTCTCCTAGAGATGGCTAAGCAAAATTCGGAAACCTGGCCCTTTGTGGCCATGAAATCTTAGCGTTATAGAAAAAGCATTCATCATGCTTCAACATGAAACTACGTGACCTGGACCTAGAATGGCTGACTGTTGTAACAGTCGGCATATTTTCGCACGTAAACAACACATGCATTGTGGGGTTCTGCGGCGATCCCGCTATTGCATCCTTCCAGGTTGATCTACCGTTCATCCTCTTCATCTTATCAGTGCTGACTTTTGTAGCTGACCACAATTGGTATCCGACAACTTTGAAAAAGCCACACAGTTCCATTCTCCTGATTTTGAACGTAAGTCTAGTAATTAATAATTAGATATATTTCTACTACAATGTTATCAGAGACCAACATTACCAGTTTAGCACTTTCAAGTACAAAATTTTAAAAAAGTCGTGAAGAAACATTAAACAATGCATAAAAATTGATTAGGCAAACCAAGAGTAGAAAAGTCATTAAAATCTCTATTTACTAAAAACTGTTGAAATGTAACATCAGGAAGTAAAAATTACTTCACTGAACTAATGTTAGGAATGGATCGACTGTACAAATAGGAAACATTGGATAAAACTTCGAATTTTCTCTCTTATCATTTTATTTTTGGTAATAAGTTTCTTTCTGTTTTGAACAAATTACAAATCAGTATTTTCCAGAACATTTTTCATTTCTGTACCGTAAATTGTGTGTAAACCAGTGGCGGTTTTTGATATATAATTAGTGGGGGTTGCAGTTATGACCTATAAAACTGACGTTATGAAAAAAAACCTAACCAGCTGATGCAGATTGAATTACAACGTAAATGTAAATTACAAATCAGGAAGACTTTTTTATAATATCACAAGGGTCATAATTCGTTTCTTAACGTAAAAATTTACCCTTGTTTAAAAATGTAGATATCTGAAAGTGGTTGAACAACGAGTTATATGCATGAATTATTCATACCCTCACTTACAATTAATAATTAATTCTCCATTTCTTTTTTGCGTCAAGTTTTTAGCAATCGTATTGCGATTAAAAGTTGCTTAAATTAGAATGACTTCGATGCGTAAGTCTGCAGTGAGGCACGCTCTTCTTGCTATTTTTTAAAAACATCAGCGGGAAATTTTTAAATGCGGCGACTTAGATTGGATGAGTTTTATGAAATATTTGAAGTACACAATGTAAGCTTTATGACAATGGCATTAGCACTTAAAACGTCAAATGTTACTGTACAATTTTCCTTTCAATCCTACTTGAAAAGCAAATTCATTCTCCAATCTTTACTGTGAGCAAATTTATTAATAATTTTCTGATAGAAATTAGACATCTTCTGATTAAGTTCTTTTCTAGAAAATGCTTTTGTTATTTTCAGTGTCGAGAAACAAAGCGCAACTTCTAACATTGTCATTGGAATAGTTAACAAACTTATAGCTCCAACCACACAACCAAATTTTTAGTATTGGCAGTTAATAATAATTCTGTTTCAAACTTTTTTAATACAGTAAAGAGGTAAATTACGGAAATCGCATGCAGCTTCATAATGGCCATACCAGGGTCACGTTTGGGAAACATTATTGGCTTATGAAATACTGTAGCTGCAGTTAGGTGTCCCGTGAACTTAAAAATTTCTCAGATCAAGGAAAGAATTATGTCATATATGTGTATGTATTCTCTCTTTGCTTCGTTCTGCATTATTATCAAATTTATTCTCTTTGAAACATTGGCACACTTATTTGGATCTTTTAAATTTTCCTCATTCCATTAACATTTTCAAAAGCATTAATACACTTGCGTCATCATCAACTTTCAATGTTCAAATTAAATTAATTTTCCACCTAATACATGTTCATTTACTTCAGTAAACTAGACAGTAAATTCATAATATATGTATGCATTTGTCATTTTATGGTCTGATTAATTCATTTTGCCAGCTAGCGGTGTTCCCAGGCCTGGAACTTGTTTTTATTATCCACTTCTAGGATAAGGGAGGCATTCGTGAGCACGACGCATTCCCATCACCGTACCTAGCTTACTTGGCCTGCCTGAGCTTTTTCTTTCGTTACACAGCTATAGAAACTGAGACAATTTGTTTGAAAAAGCTACATCTTTATTTTTGCCCCGGCCGCGAATCGATCGGCCCCGGCCGGGACCGCCTTACAGAAAGCTAGTATGCTATCCATGAGCTACCCGAGGGGCGAATTCATTGTTTTCTTCTTCCAGTTTGTCGAATTTAAATAAACATTGCACTTACAACGATGACAATGGCGATAGAAATAACAGCAAGAAATACAGTATTGTAGCCACCCTCTTTTATACAACGAGGTTTACATATCCACAAACCTCGATCACATTCGACAGCAAGCAAATCTTCAACAGCATAGCTCGGTTTATCGGCACTATTGCAAACCTCAACGGTAACAGAACAACCTGAGGAGAGTTTTTAAGCACATCGCAGTTCAAAAAATTGAAAAAGTTATTTAGTAAATAATAATTCACAATCTAGCCATCTAAAATAAATAGTGAATATGTGAATCAATGTAAGGAATAAAAGAAGTGGTTTCACAAACTTTGCAACCCAGGTAAAAAAACCGCCACTGTTGTAAGCTTTTTGAATCCACAATTTTGTTCAGTGATATCGTCTACTTGAATATTAAAAAACATTAAAGCTTAATTAGTTTATATCTTACGGTATTTACAGAAGTGGCACTTGTCTGTTACAGGTGCTTACTGCCCTCACCATCAGCAATGTAGCACTGAAGGTAATATGGCTGCCGTTGCAAAGCATCCTTACAAGCGCTAGCATATGGATATCAAACTGGGTAAGTATGCAATAGTTCATTAGTCATAAGACTAAAGCAATATCACGGACAGTGATACCTTTCTCAGAATCGTCGTGGAAGTAGGAGGCAATATACACGTCTTTCACATATTTCACATGACAGTAACTCACATTCAAATAAAAAACTATGCAGTTTATTATACTTCGATCATTTGTCTCTTATAATATTGTGTTGAGATGTAATATAATATATTCGTACTTTGTTAATTTTGGTCTCTCACGCCAGGCTCTTGTTCTAGGTTTATGAACAAAACTTGCACCAGGACGGGTCGCGTTCCAACTCCGGCCAATCAGCCTGGCGAGTCTATCTCTCGAATATCCTCGAACAACATGGTGCGCATGCAGTGCCGACACCTGTACGTACTTCCGCTTCCTTTCTTCATTTCCGTTCTTTTTCAAATTTATTTTTACATACTACGTTACATTTGCATGTGATTATCGATTCAATTTTCAAAATAACTTTCGTTTTTATGTAAAATCGAATTAATTGTAGGACTCTTCTGAATCAACCGACGACTTTCACCGAATAACATAAATAAACTTAGCACGACTATAGTCATTACAGATTACCAGAATAATATTTCGTTTTCAAAATGTTTCACTCGTAAATAAAATCTGAATGTCATTTACCACATTACTGTACAGAAAAACTTTTCGTTGACCGACTCATTATAAACGATAGCAGAGCGTTTTTTTGTTGTATTTGGTCGCCAAAAATGTTGGTATCCATTAAGTAAGATTTTTTATTGTAGAAGCCCTTAGAAGATATACTGATAGAAACTAATTGGATTTTTTCCAGAATATTAAGTTGCTGTTTTTTAATCTGATGCATTTCTTAGATGTCGCTAGAGATTGCGTGAAATCACGAGCATTCGTTTCATATTTGTGAAAGGTATTCGTAGTAATTAATCTATACAAGATCACGCTCCCCACCCCGCCCTCTTCCATTGCCTTAGTAACAGAAGTTATTGCTTCTTCCTTCATTCCACCCCGCTCCCTCCTGCCTTGCCCTCTTAACAGGGGAACAACGCCGCCTAGAAGTAAAACGGATTGGATGGCATTAAACTCACTTTTACGAAAAACACATTTTTGGGTAACATTTTGAATTACACCATTTTCTAACACACGCAATATTTACTTTTATATAATAGATTAGATAAAATGTCGGAAAACTCTTAAGATTATAGTTGAACACACTCATGTTACTCGTATTCGCTGTACTTTCTGGTAGAAGACTACAGAAATGTGGTAATAAATCTAGCTTGACAAGAATATTACTTTAATTTCCTTCGCAGCATAGTTGTACAAACATTTCTCGTACAAAAAGTGAAAATTAGTTTTAAAATGTTGCTAACTTCGCTTTGTTAGTACTTTTACTCGTCATTCAAGAATGTCTAACTAAAAGGGTATGTAGGGATTCTGAAGATCAAGAAAGTGTGTTCTTCATTGTCTGTTCCAGATTCTGCTTGTACAGATTTTTACTCTTTTTTACGGAAATAAATCAAATCAATTTTTATTGCTCTTCTCTCCACGCATTTTTTTCTTGAGTTTATCGACTGATATCTTTGCTGAGTCTCCCTCTCAATATTTTACATCCTAAAACGTTAAGAAATGATCACCATTAAAACATGCAAATGAGTCCGTCTGCTTGGAAAGCGAATTCGTCTTGATACGGAGCGCTTTTGCTTATGCGCGCTGTCGTAACATGTTTGAAGGAAAGTCGTAGAACCTCGTATTTATGTTCGCGTTGTTCGGTTTGTCATATTACGTCTTTGTTCCCTTCTTAAGTTTAGGTTTAAGCTCAATTGTAACAGATGGCGTAAGATGATATGGTTCTGGTATCTATGCCATGTTATTTTCCCACATAGTTCTCATAAAGTCTACAAGTTTTCATAATTGATTTAAAATAGTAGCTTAAGAAAAAAGCTGATGTTATTTTTTTTACGAAACGAAACAATAAGAGAAAATCCTATTGGGAACTTCAACAAATGTAAATCAATAATACATTTTTTTAATTATTGATTATTTCGATTATTACGGTATGCATAATGAATACGTGTCATTAGTCGAATTGCGTAATTACGCTCCTTAAAGCCACGGATCTCGAGACACCACTGATTCCTGGATGGTTGACAGTCTTGAGTATCCAAGTTCCTAACGGCGCTGAGCCCCTGGCCGAAGAGATAAAAGACACAGACTGTCTGCAACGTTACGAGACAAAAGACAAACACGTAACGGAGGATTACTCCAGATTTATATTTGCTCAATGCTTAAGAAGGGATACGAGACTAGTGACTTAAAATAAGCAACAAATTAAAATAGCTGAATCTGTGCGATTACATTGCACTAGAGGAAGAGCTGAAGAAACGTTACGACTTAAAATTTTGCAAATCCATGAATCTACAAATTTCATATTTACCAATATCTTCACACGTATTTACACAGATATTGTTTTGGCCTATAACAACGAATCCAGCCGTTGACCTTACTTTAATGTAGTGACTGAATTTTTTAATGTCATCACTGACATTACAAACAAAAGGTATGAAATGAATGACAATAGTCACAAACAAACGTTTTAACAATCACATAACATAATGTTTTCTGATCAAGACCAATTGCTCTTCCATTTCTCAAGAACTTGCCAAGTTCGGCATGACGCCATCTTCCCGTTGTCATTTTGCCGAGCCTTTCAAACAACGCAAAATTTCTAGCTTTTTATTAATAAAGGAAAGCTGAGAATCATTCTATATGTAATGTTCAACGCCCTAATTTTTTTCTCCTTTTTTTGTACCTCATTTGTTTAAAATCGTTCACTGGATGCCGAGTAAGAGGGACATCCAAATCATTTTCTTTAGTGCTTCAATATATACGATGTCTATATACGATACTCGCTCACCAGGCAATCGTTTGCTATAGATAAACATGCGCGTGATTGTCGTGAACGTCTTCCAGACGTTTGTTTGGCTAGCACAGGCTATTGTGGAGGCGGCCCGGTCTTGCTGCTGCAGATGCTGCACTTCGCGCCCGAGGAGTCCGACGTAGGCAGCGCGCTGCTGCAGTGGCGGGACGACACGCTGCCCTACGCCGTGAGCGTGCTGCTGTCGGTGGTGATGCTGGGCACGCGCTTCCTGGCGCCGGGCGTCTGGGACCGGCTGCGCCTGCTCTGCCTCAGGTCAGCCCTCGCGCTGGAGGCGGGCGCGGCCTAGAGCAAGAGGGGAGGTACCGGTCACTGCAGCACCTCTGACCGGGAGGTTCTAGGGTCCGAGTTCCGACTGTGGCAGGATTATCGACACTAGCTACACGGCTAGGACACGTTCAGCCGCTGTCTGGGAGAGAATTCTAGCGGCCGGATGCTCTGATCGGTAACTACCGATATTAGTTTCGGTAACTACCTGTTCCGCCGGCCGGTAACCTACACTAGTTTTTCATGGTTTCTCCGGTCAATACCGGGTGAATGCAGTTATATTTACATACACTACACCCGGTAGTGGGAGGTATCTTGTTGAGGCAAATCCTGCAGACCAACGTGTACGCCGGCGCTGTATATCACCTACCATTGAGAGAAGATAACCGCCACCTCCCGTTGAAACATGTACTACACTTAGCCGTTGACGCGACCGGAGCCAATCAATCAACCAAGAGGGAAGATCCGCTACGCTTTCGGTCCCCTTTTCCATTGAACATTTTATACGACATATTTCCTAGTAAATGTATGAACGATTAAGAATGAAATTATGACTTTTAACTATACAATAATCAATAAATACAATAATCAACTATTTAGCCCTAGCAGTATTCGGTTAAACAAGGGCCGTGCGAACGAGAAAGGATAAGACTGCAACTTTTGAAAACGCGGAAAGGGCGCCCCCAGTTCGTGTGCTTGGAGTATCCCTGAATAGCTGAAGTAACACGGCATTGACGGTATATTTATTTACCATAGTCATCAAGTACACACTAAAATGAATTAATGGAATCGATAGAGTAAAATATAAATAGTTTTGGTTGCGTAGGTTTCCGCGGCCGGAGTTTGTGCTGTCTAGGCAATCCGGGACGAGCCGCAGCCCCTCCCCTCAATGCACTGAGCTTGGCAAAGAAGGCCTATTTTATCCCCTCCAAACAATGAAAAACAAAGCTTTAGAAGCTAACTTTTGAAAAATCCTTTCTTAGTAGTTACGAAGAAAATATTTTCCAAATTTATCGTTTCTGGTACCTTCAGTAGTTTAATATCTGGGTTGTCATGAGAGTGTGTTCCTTTCAGTTTATATTAATACACATATTTTAGAATGAATGTTGCAAAAGTCTAAGATAATGAATGCGTAGTGAGGGTGTGGTGAGCGTGAAGTGGGACAAAAATAAAGTACATATGTGAATTTGCCCGTTTGATTAGCAACTCATTATGCACTGCTTTTCGGCAGGTAGGCGAAATCTCTCTGATCAGAACGTGACCCGCGAAACACCACTGCATAATGAGATGCCTACCAATCAGGGGTAAATTCACACACGTAATTTGTTTTCATGAAATTTTCCACCAGTTTATTAGCAAACTATTATCTATCATCGTCGACCTCCTAAGCGTTCTAGAAGTTTGTTGTTTTGTAAATTTATCCTAAGACCCAGTAGATGTAGTATCGGTTTTAGAACATTATGTTCATGATACAGAGGTCTCAAAACAAATGTTACAACCTTGTAGGGCATGGACAAACGTCAAAAATAATTATTTTATGCACATGTGTTCGGCGGGTCATGTTCTGACTCAGACGAGATGTACCTGCACCGAATAGGTGGCTCAGAGCATCAATTGGTCACTGGAGTGCCCCTAATCAGGAGGTCTTAGGGTTCGAGTCTCAAAAGATTTTCGACACTAGCTAGGTAGCTAGATCGCATCCAGCTAGAGCCTGGAGAATTCTAGAAGTTGGCTGTTCTGGTCGGACGTTTTTAGTGTTTTCTTTTCGATCACCGCCAGACGAATGCCGAAACAGAACCGTAACAAAGGGGTAATGGACCGTGCGCGATCTTTCATTCGCCATCCTTGATCTATTGTCACCCCTTTCTTAAACACACTTACACACACTACTCTACCACACATGCCGCGTGGCCAGTCGGGATCTTAGAGCTTAGAGCTTGAGTCGGGAGCTTAGTGCCTATCCAGCGGAGGAAGAACACCGCCACCGTCCGTAATAAAAAGCGTGCACTACACTTAAGTGACTAATGACTTTATCAGTAGTCGTCCATCAATAACGCAGCTGTCTAACATGTCCACCCGGGGTTGCGTACCAACCGAGCGCGACGCCGTGTGCCCCCAGCGCGCAGGGGTCGCTGCGTCGGCGGCGCGGCCGCATCCTGCTGCTGCCCGGAGGCAGCCTGGCGCGCCTGCGCTCGCTGGCGCCGCGCTACGTGCTCAGCAAGGTGGACGACTCGGACGACGAGGCCGACGGCCGCTCCGTCGACTCGCCCGACTACTCGTCCGTGGGCGCGTGCTCGCCGCCCGCCCCGCCCGCGCACCAGGAGACGCACCAGCGGCGTCCGAGCTTCGCGCACCAGCACCCGCACCCGCACCCGCCCGCGCACGCCCCCGCGCCGCCGCCCCCGCCCCCGCCCCCGCCTGCGCCCGCCGTCCCCATGCTGCCGCTCACCATCTCCAAGACGGCCGGCGCCTACGGGGTGCCCACCATCTCGTCCGTCTCCACCGTCGTGCTTTGAGCGCCCACCCAACCACCTGCGGCGCGTTAAAGAGGATCGTAGCAGTGGCGTCTCGTTTGCAGAAAGAACTTCTTATAAAATCTAAATACTTCAAGAATTGTTCCTCTAAAATTCCCAAGTGAATAACAACAAAAATTTTGATGGCAGTGTGCAATATATTTTTTGATATAATTTCTTATAAGAAAATCGTTTTAGAGTATTCTTGAAAAACTAAGATGTACAATAAAGATGGTCGTGGTCGTACGTTTGTGATTATTTTCGGCAACAGCACACTTAGCTCTATTCGAGCTAAAATAATTTTAAAAATTGATGCAAGGTTTAAAGCAATGTTTGAGAATACTTCAAGTGTACCGTAAGGTCTTCATATAAAGCTCCTCCAACATTAAAATATCCTTTCCAAATTCGAGGCGCCTCGTCATCATCTAGATCGATTGGAGAATATTTATTTTGGTGAAAATCGTATGTACGGATTACGCGCTATTGTCCCCAGACGTTTTGAGGAGAATCCACTTTTCCAGTTTCAAGGTCTCCCAAAACGCATATTCTGACTTCACGAGATAAGAGGCCGAAGAGAAATATAAATAATAGTGTATTATTACTAAACAAAATGAAATCATATTTACATTACACTAAACAAAGTAATGTACACGATTTTCTTCAAATCTTTCATAATACGTAAATTTACAGCCACTTTAATATTACACAGGAAAATGTGATCAATTATCTTTAATCAACGACGTAATATTTTATTGTTAGCCCCCTTTTTAATACTTCATTCAGTCTTTCCGCATTGATGTTACTAATTATTGGGTATAATTGCTTCCAATTTTCCACTATCCTTCTTGTAATCATTTTTCTAATTGCTTTTTTTGATCGTATGTTGTGTTTGCGAATCCTATTTCCTGATTGGGGCCAAAGATTATCAATAAGATTTAAGTATAGAGATTGGGATGGCGTATAGAGTACCTTCAGACACTTTTAGTGAAACTATTCTTTCACAACCGGGGCCTGATGTATATGGTCGTTGTCTAGTTAATATTGAAAACAATTACTAATTCACAGTTTTTCTGCGTTTCTTTTCAAATTGTTCATGAGAATATTCGGATACTGCATTTCGTACATGATAGCATGTTCTATATCAATATAATATGTTCACATATGATTATAATCATAATTGATGGTTCATTTACATATCTTATCAAATACAACAAAATAGTTTATCGCAAATATTTTTTATATCACATCACAATATCATTTATCACTATTTATATACTATTTTATTTATTTATATACTATCTATATATTATTTATAACTCAATTTTGTCCAAGTTATTTTTAAACGCACTCAGAGTTTCCTTTTCGATGCCTTCCGCTGGTAGTTTATTCCACGCGTTGATTATTCTGTTGGTGATAAAATGTGCTCTTTGTCCAGTCTTTGTTTTCTCTTTCCTCAATTTCATCTTGTGTCCTCGTAGTATATCATCAGTAAATTTTGTAAAGATGGATTCTTGTGGGATTTTGTATAGTGCATTCATTCAAAATTTTATGTTTCTACAAGATCGGTTCTAGTTCTTCTCTGTTCGAGTGGCAATATAGACATCTTGTGACATCTTTCCTGGTAATTGGAATCTAGGCGATTTTCTCTTGGTATCTTAATTACTCGTTTTTGTATTTTTTCAGACATTGTCTTTTTTATAATATTGTGACCAAACTACATTAGCATACTCCAATATGGGTCGAACATGTGTAAATTTTCCCAACTGTGGGGCTGTGTAATTTGGAGAATGCCTTTCTCATCATATACAGAGCACTGTTTGATCGCCTAGCTACTGCTGCAACTTACATTCCCATTTCAGATCATGAGAAATGAGTACGCCCAGATCGTTTTGTAGTACTGTAATGTCCAAAGTGTGATCTGCAATAGTGTATGGTAGTCTAAGATTTTTCTTCCCAATATGGAGGATTTTGAATTTTTTAGAATTCAGCGGAAGAAGTCACGCCTTTGACCAGTTTTCCATTGTGATCAAGTCCTTCTGTAAAGTTTGATAATCAGTGAATGGCTTTGCGAACAGTTTTGTATCATCTGCCTAACAGTTCCATTTTGATACAATCTCATTTCCAAGGTCACTAGTATATAAGATGAACAGTACCCGTCCCAGAATTCGCGCTGGTGTGAAGTAAAGTTTCTGAAGAGCTAAAGCGAAGCTGTCAATGAATTTGACACCTTTAGGGCCGCCATAGACACCCAGCAGGGGAAGAAAATAAAGTGTCTCCAGCCGGATAATGGACTGAAGAACAAGAACCGAGAGTTTGACGAACTACTGAAGAGGCACGGCATCTCACGAAGGTTAACGGCCCCGTACAATCCGGAGCAGAACGGTGTAGCCGAAAGGAAGAAAAGGCGCTGATGGACACGGCAAGGTGTTTGTTGATCCAGTCAGGGCTGCCTCTCTCTGGGTTGAGGCGGTGAACACGGCAAATTTCATTCGCAACCGATGCCCCTCGCATAAACTAAACGGGAGGACACCCTATGAACTCTGGTTCGGAAGAGCACCAGATGTATCCGACTTCAAGCGATTTGGCTGTGAAGTCATCATGGAGAGGTCACCCGGAAAAGATAAGCTCGAGCCGCACTCCAGAAAGGGCTTCTTTGTGGGCTACGGTGAGGACTTCCGACCGGAGGAGCACCATGCTGAAAAGGTCTCAGGGCTGCTGGGAAGGGATGAGGTGAAGGCCGATGCATGTCCTTTCATAGTGTTGAACCTCGGCCGGGATCCTTCCGAATGCCCGGGTCGGAACAGCAGAGATAGGGAGGCAGTAGAGGAAGAGTTGGACGGCGAAAATTTCCGAGGTTTCGCGCCAGAGTCAGACGGCGAAGATTTTCGCGGATTCGCGCCAGAGGAGCCAGAGACTATGGTCAGGCGGCTACCCGGAAGACCTCGCAAGATCTACACAGGACAGCCAGGAAGACCTCGATTGGCCCATCCGGAGGGCGGGCGTGAAGGCCAGCGTGTAGAAGAGCGGGCTGAGATTGCGAACTTAACCGAAGTCTCAGTCAGGCAAGCTCTTTCTGGTGAGGACTCTCAGAAATGGTTAGAGGCTATGGCGAGCAAGGTAAAGTCCATACTAGAGAAGAATGGTACTGGGAGATGGTGCCAAGACCGGAAAACAGGGTTGTGATAGGGAGCAGAATCGTTGTGAGAAACAAGTATGGAAAAAATGGAGTGTTAAAGAGGCGAAAGGGTATTCCCAACGGTATGGAAAGGATTATCACGAGACCTACGGTCGACGAGGTCGCTCGGCTGCACTCCATTCGTCTGACGATTGCCCTAGTGGTACGAAGTGGCATGCAAATCCGACAATTTGATGTGGCCTCTGCGTACCTCAATGGGACTTTAGACGAGGATGTGCTCATGGAGATCCCCAACGAAATGAACTATGCTCTTGAATACATTGTCGCCAATGAGAATCAGAATCCCCTGGTTAATGAGGCCAAGTCACTACTGAGGGAGCTGTCAACTGGCGGGAAGGTCTGTCAAATGAAGAAGGCCCTATACGGCTTGAAACAGGCCGGACGGGCTTGGCACAAGCGACTCGACAAGGAGCTAAGGAACCTGGGAGCACCTCCTTCCACAGGAGACATGTGTGTGTACCTTAAGGATGTTGGTGACGACACAATGTTCATCGTGATTTATGTTGATGTGTCGAAAGAAGATACTTTCGGAAGTGATCTGGGAAGACTCTTCTGGGGAAACTGGAGCGCTGCTTGGGGATAGACTTCAAAGTGAGTGAAAGGTCCATCTTCATGAATCAGAGGACGTATATAGAAGACATCTTGCGTCGATTCAAGATGTGTTTCATCCTGTTTCCACGCCCATTGCACCTGGCTCAAACCTCTCCAAGGCTGATGTGTGAGGAGACTCTGACGGCGAGAGGCCGCCATATCGTGAGCTTGTAGGGTGTGTCATATTTGTCAGTGGCAACACGCCGTGAGTATGCTTGCCCAGTGCGACTCATTCGGAAAGTCCCACTGACAAGAAGCCAAGAGGGTAATGCCTTACCTAAAACGCACTGTGGACTTGGGAGTCAGATATCAGGTAGGGGACTCTCCCGTTATGGGATATGTGGATGCCGACTACGCTGGGTCGCTAGATGACAGACGGTCATTCACCGGATATGTGTTCACCATGAGCGGTGGACCTGTAACATGGGACTCAAGAAAGCAAAGGGCAGTTGTGATTTCCACCACGGATGCTGAGTACATGGCTCTGAGCGAGGCTGCCAAGGAGGCCACACACCTTCGAAGCTTCCTGGCTGAATTAGGAGGTCAAGCTCAAGGCGCTGTCCCTATACAACGACTTTAGCGCTCAGAAACTGGCGACAAATCCGGTCTGTCATTCTCGAACAAAGCACATAGATCTTCGCCATCACTTTGTTCGGAAAGTCGTAGAGTCAGGGCTACTCAATGTGGAGCATCTGGCATCGGTGGACATGCCAGCCAACATCCTCACCAAGGCCTTGACCAGGTCGAAGCATGAGAAGTGCGTGGACTGCTTGGACTGGTGAATGTCAAGTGAAGTGTGGGGGAAAGTGTTAAAGTTATCGACAGGGCGATACAATCCCATCAGGAGAGTGCCTATCGATATGCCGAGCAATCGGCTGACGGTCCTGTGTTCTCTTTGACTAGAGCAGTAGTGCCTGTGACCGTCGAGGAGAGCGCGTGTGGCTTGGTGTGTGCTAACAGTGTGTTGTGTGTCGCGAGTTGTAATCCGCCTGTAAACAGGGAAGGATCTGTGTGTCGACAGACTGGGGTGCGAGCTGTCCATAATTCCAACAAGATCTACTTCTAGTTGAGATATTCTATCACTAAGACTTTTAGTGCTGTTTTGTAATTCTTGTTTAAAAATTTTAATTATCTCGTCGTTGTCAGACATTCTCGGATCAGACTTGCAGCATATAAAGTCCTTTGAATGTGAGTTTATCTTCATTCTATCTCCACAACTGGAGTGATATGACTTCCAACAATTCGTGCAGTCTACTATGATTTTGATAACGGGCTTTCTACAATACTGACAGTTGGTAGTATTTTCTTGCATATGTCTCACACTATTAGACAATAAACTCTATATCAATCTTCAATATATAACGCACAACGCGTTGTCATCACTAGAACGGCCAATTTCACAATGGAAAGATGGATTCCGCCTCCTGAGACGTACTTCCGTTTGTAAGCCATTATTTATTTTTTTGTCATTTTCTTTATTTTTTTCAGTTTCCTAATAGCAGAATCGAAATGCTACTTTAAGAACATTAAAGAAGAGAAAAAATCTCGTTATAAATACCAATTTGCATTGAAAAATTTGGAGCAGTTTTTAAAAATATGGCGTTTAAGCCTTACTGTAAATGCGAAATTTGAAGCTCTTTTTATAGCAACCTTCTGACCTTTTGAAAAACTTTATAAAAAATCTTTTGAGGCACTTTAATTCACAAATGCAATAGTTTTTAAAAATCGCTGGAAATGGTCTTAATTACGCAATATATTTTTTTAATTGTTTTTGAAAAAAACAAAAGAATGCCCCAAAATGAACTTTGTGTCATTTTAAACAGTGCAATTAGCACTACCCTTTGGAAACATTTGAAGAAAAAATTTTGAGCCGTTTTTGTGAAAAGAGCGTTTAGACCATTTCCATTTCTGAAAATGAAGAATTTAGAGCTCAGTTTAACAGAAAACTGTTGAGTTTTCAAGAAACTTTGTCATTTTTTAAAGCATATTTCCTCATAAATACAACAATGTGAACAAATTGCTGCTAATGTTGTGAGAGACCAAGAAATACACATAAATACAAAAATTTGCGCGACCAGACAAATAATGAATTTTTGTAATTTTTGAAAAAATAAAGGAATAGGGCAATATGGCGTTTATATCATGTAGAGAGCATATTGCACAACTACAAGAAGTATGTGTTGCAATCTATCTTGTGAAAGACTACCAAATGAAGAGTGGTAAAATGCAAATTTGCAAATTTAGAAGACGCTACCTACTCATATTTTTATAAAATTGTACTAAATGACCTTTCTTGAAGAACTGACTTTTTAGAACAATTTCACTTAACAAAAAAATCTCAATTATCAATATTGAACTTTTGCAATGTCATTTTTTTTTGTTTGTAATTCTCAAAAATTCAGAGTTGGCACGACATGGAACCAGCACCACTTTTTTTGCTCTTCTTTGCCTCATAGAAGAAAAAATTGAAAGAAAAAACTTGAAGTAATTTTTGGGGAAAATAATTGTTTAAAAATTTTCTACATTTCAAGTAAAATTATGTGAAAATTACTCATATTTTCGAAAAATTATGCATGATCTTATTTCAATATGGATTCTGATTACACAACACGTTGGAAGAAGTAACTCACTATATACATCTGATTTATCAACTTTTTCATTACCAGGACCTATCAATAAGAGATGTAGAGACATATAAGAGATTTTCTGGCGAAAAATCACTGTATTCCCCCGCAGCATTATAATACATTCTCTATACTGCACAAGCTATATAGAGAAGGTAATGCGCTTAGAGGGGGTGCACTGTATATTTCATGGAGAATAGAAAAATAAAGCAGGCATACAAATAATTTCACACTAATCGCCTTGGTAACACCCACGTGTATTCAGAAAGCACATACATATTTCATTAAGTGAAATTATTGAAATATATAGAATATAAGAAATACTTAAATTTTAGACAATAAAGGTTAAGAAGCACTCTCCACAATTTCTCCTGAAATAAGATAGAAAGAGAAGATGAAACTTTCTGCTGTAAAAACAGTATCTCTAAAACATGTAACATTTATATAATGACTGTCTACAAGAGTAATAAACAAAATAAATGCTTTAATTATCACAATGAAATAACTGACTAAACAGTGTCATGTTACCCAAGTTCAAAATAATCATACAGTCCACACAATTAAAATAAAGACATTAAACTTGTAATGAAAATTTAGAATTAATCCAAAGAACTTGGAAACAGACAATAATCTGATTCGCTTAAATCCATAATTCTGCTTCAGCAGCAAATAATTTATCAAAAATAAATATAAAACTTGTGCTATTAACATTTCATATACTTTGCATATACACAACAATGCTTCATATACATAATCTTCAGAAAAGCTAAAAACTAAAAACCAAACCACAGAAAATTATTTAAAGTCATTCAAAAAAATAGCAACAGAATAAAATTTAATATATAATACCCTTTAAATGGAGAAAGTCATGTCAGCTGCACTCATTTCACAGTTCAAGAAAATTAAAGACTACAAAAGGCAAACAACAGAGAACTACCATAACCCAGTCTCTATATACAGTACACATTACATTTTTTTAAAAACAGAAACTAGTATCTAGCTGATTTCCACATTAAAGGAAGGTCAAAATATGTTGTGCTTTGTGTACAAATTGTACTTAACAGGAAAATATTACACTACAGTCATAAGATACATTGTGATGTTTTTATCACATGACATAATACTGAAGACAGACAATGAGAATTACTCAGGTATCAGTCAGTTGGACAGTAACAATCGTTTATACATCTTCCAGAGGAAATGCATTTGCACCATTCAGAACACATCAAGCCCCCTGGCAAAATCATCTCCCAAACCCAGTTCACTATGAACACTATTTACATGTACACATATACATATACAAAAATAGCCCCAAATTATATAATTACACAAATATGCATTTATATCCAAAATGGTAACTACATAAAATTCTTATACCAATATAAACTTAAAACATTGAAATAATTTTTATTAAAATTAATTTCTCTATTTGAGATTCTGGAATTCATTTGGATATCATGCACCTTCATGGATACACACTATCTGTACACTTCAATATACAATTAAATCGCCAGGGGGAGTTCACTTTACACAATTTTAAACATGACATTCTAAAATAAAGTCTTTCAACACATCGATGATAAGAACCCTCACAAACAATATGGGCACAAAACATTGAGACATTTAAAATAAATTGGCACAATATTTTATTTTACATGTACCATTCAATGTGCAAATAAAAATACATACCATCAGAAAAGACAATACAAGTGCATTGCTTCATTCTATTGCAATTTTTTGAGCAAGGACTTTTCATGTGCATTTGAAAACTATGGAATGTATACTGAAGGAATGTCATGTAAGACTTTCAATGTAATGAATGAGTATTGTGTACCTTGTCTATGCATGCAGAGACAATATTTGGGCAGGAATGTGTACAATTAAAAATCAGAAATATGAGATTAAAATAATTAAATAATGTCATAACAGAACAATAATAATAAATTTAAGGTACAAATTACCACACATTTATATCATTCATTTAAACTTCTTTTAATCACCATTGTAACTTAAAATCTCATGGGCAAGCTACTACATAAAGGCACAAATTCAAAGATGAAACACAACTGCAATGCATAAGACGACAAATAGGTTACATAGAAATCTGTTCAGAATCATATATCCCACATTAAAAATAATATGTAAAAAAGGTGTGCATGAAGATGTTTTAACTTAAGAATTTGTATTCTCCAGGGGAATTTAAAAGCAAATAAAACAGATTTGGCAATACTAATCACAAATTGCAATGATCAAAAACCAGACAGTCTTCTCAACGAGCCCAACACTTTAGGAACAAAGAACATCTTCCCTAAAATCTCACCAAACTGGCTGACTCATCATGTTAATAATATTTCAAAAATAATTGCCATTATTTTTCTTTTAACATGTGGGCAAAATTTCAGCTATGATATGTTAAAAAGCATAACTACTAATATACTCTAAAAAGTCTTATAACAGACTTGTTTCAATATCAGCATAACTTACATGGGCAGCAGTATTTCTCACCCAACAATAAAGATGTAAGTTCTGGGACATTCTGAATTCTGGAATAAATGTATGCTTAATTAACACATAAACATACCATTCCAAAACTTCACTTTCTCTTACACTATAGTATCTCAAAATACAAAGGCCTTACTCAATTTGCAAGTCTTCAATTAATAGAAAAAATTGGTTGAGAAATGCTGCCAAAGAAGATATGTATTGAAGCAGCCAATTTTCAAACCTAGTTAAAATTAATTAATTCACAATCAAATATTTTAAATAGATTTATATAAAAATAATGAAAACCAGTGGTTGAGATTGTAGAAGTGGATGGTCTGCAACATCTGGCACACTATGATGGGGCATGGCTACTCCTTCGACGAAGAAACGCCCTGCTATTAGGATACACTCTTGCTAGCAGTATTAGGGAAGATGCAAGAGCTAGATGAACAGGAGCTTCACTCCCACCAGGAAGCCTGACAAACACTGTTCCAACAGCTGCCACACCATCATCAGTTGGCTCCACTGCAACAGGTCGGATTTCCCCCACACTCTGGACATGTTTGCGTTGTTTCTTGCGATGAGGCGACTGAGATGAAGATGCTGGTAGGAACATCAGAGCATCATCGTTTTCACTTGGAGGATCAAGCAACAAGGTGACAGTAGCAAAAGGACGCTTTGCCATATGCAACATTTCTACAACATGTCGTCTCCTTGCCCTTCTAACATCAGCAGCCTGCTTGGCCTTCCATGCTACCACACAAGCAGCCAAGAACAAAAAGAAACATGAAAAGAAAACTGAAAAGAACACAAACAAATCAATATGTAACTGATCTTGACGGAAGAAAATCATTCCATAACTTGGAAAATGAGAATTTTCATCATTTGAGATCCCTGTTGCGGTAAGAGCAATAAAAAATTTAGTTGCACCAAGATCATGTTTGTCCTGAGGTATTGTCAACACTAGCCTGTCTTGAAGATTTCGAACAATAACAAACATATTCTTATCATGAACAGACACAAAAGTAGTCAAAGGATGAGCTTGAGTTTCACGCATCACATATGTCTGCCGATAATAGTGATCGGTTACAGATGTACCGTTTACAGATGAATAGTCAGAATCGGAAGAAACCAACTCCAGGACACTTAAATTCACGCGGTATTCTCCTTCATAAGTGGTGGTAGCTGTGGAACGTCTTTGGTATCTGCGATCAACCTCCACCTAAAAGCAAAGAGCCAATAAGTGAAAAAATACTGACAGTTAGAAAAAAGAGGTAGTCAACTGAACATGCAGGGATAAAGAAAGAATTCAAACACAGAATATCATTCGCTTTGCAAAAATATATACCATGTGGGCTCCTGTTGATGCATTTGTTGTCACCACAAATGTGTCTTCCAGAGGACTCAGGAAAAGATCCAATGAACCTTGAGTCACATCAACAATAACACGAATATCCACATTCATAAATCTTGGTTGTATTACAAAAAAAACTGACTGTCCTGGATATAGTGGTTTAGGTTTAATTTTGCATTCCTCTGTTGAAGGAAATAAAAATATATTAAATAATTTCCAGGGATTATATAAAGCAAACCATAGTATATACCTACCTAATTGTTTGGCATCAAAACAGAACTTAGAATCCACTATCATCTGGCGATAACATTGATGACCATTCGTGGGAGTCCCCATGTACGAATCTTTACATTTGGAACACTGATGCATCCAACACTGGGACAAACCTTTATTATTATGACTATTACAAGAGGGATCACTTTCTGTGTTATTCTTACAATCACAACCTTCTCCAGTGTCAGGATCACATGTATCACCATGCCCATGACATTCACATCTAGAAAAAGATGCAACACATATTATGTCATATCTCACAGTATGACATTAGAATTGTAAAATTCCAAAAGTTAAAAGAACTTACGGACGACATGGGGTTCGCTTATCCTGATTAATTCTAAAATGCCCAAGAATGCAACCCTCACATCTGTCTCCACTAGTCAAGTTTCCACAAGATAAACAACGAGCTCGGCTTGTAGGTCCTTCTAGTTGAAAAGCATTTTTTGAAATTTCTGCTGATGTCTGAAACATACGATACACAAGATAAACAAATTAAAGAAAAGTGTAAAAAGTAAAGAAACTAGTGGTGCTGTAACTTTGCACAGTTTCTCATTAGATGTATAATAGTTTTGTAAAATTGATGATAATTTTTATTTTAATGAAATGTGTTCATCAAAAACAGATTTTCAAATAATATGATGTCAAACAGAGTTGTTCGCTCAGAATTTACAGCGCTTTGTGAACATAAAATGGTGATCCCAGGCAGTTGGATGCTTTGCAAGTTAGAATTTGTACATTACTTCATATTTATTTGTTCGTTTCTTACATTTGAGATTCTGTTATGTTTTAAAATTAATCTTTTAGAAATTATATAAAACCTACTTAAAATTGCATTATTTAATTGAGTTAAATGTGATAATGAATAGATGATTTCACTTTGGTTAATAACATGTGGAAATAACAATAAATCAAGTAAAAATCAAGTAATTTTGATGAATATAAAAATAATACATTTATTTATAACATTTTTCTACCCATTTTCATTTTCTTGCTAGCAGTATCAACAATCTTAACTGGCAAAATGTGTATTGCATATGATTTCGCGGTCATTGCTTGTTGCAACACGTTGTAACACCACACTGATAACAGAAGGTGATAATGACTGTTACCTTTCATTCGTGTTAATATAAACTAATAATTTTATTTACGGCTAAAATAAGCATCGTGCAATGTTGATACATTTACGTAGAATATGAATATTAAAGTACTAGTTTTCCTTTGTTACTGATCATTAATTTTCTAAATATCTACACTGGTTGGGGACACCTAAGATGACAAACCAGTCAAAATCACATAAAAAGGAATAAATATTCATTCCTATTACTCAAACTCACTTACCTTTAATATTCAATTCTCTCACCTCTTTTAAAATGATAATTAAAAAGTAATTGTTTTAACTGTATTTTCTCCTAAAAAATGTTACTCCTCTCTCCCCATGGACAAAAGTTCTCTGTTCAAACACTCACAATTATGACTTATGTAGTAATAATTAACTTTCAGATTATTAAAAGAATATGAGCATGACAAGCTAACTACACAACACAGCTGCAAAACTACTGGAGTAAAGAAATAAATGCTTACCGGAGATATACTGTCATTCACACAAATTGATGTATGACCATGACAATATTCAATACATGGTACGCATTCTTCTCCATTAGAAGGATCTCCAACAAACATAGGTTTACATCTTTCACATCGGGGCCCCTAGATAGAGGCAACAATTACAAAAAATTTCATACACTTAATATTATTTTTGCCAATGCTCCCTTTTACAAACACTTAATTCATAGGTAAAGCAGTTACAAATAAAAGGTTTTATTTTTAATACATGTTCTTCAGCTGAAATATTTAATGAATATAATTTATCAACAGATGTACAAAATTAATGACGATCAATAAAGACTATAGACTGAAACTCCATCATAGCAACATATCATCATTGCACCTGCAAAAACAGCCATGTTATATGAATTTAGTAAGGGAAAACGAATCTTGAGGTCCAAGCTCGTTTCATTGAAGTTTAGGAAATGTGCAGTTCCTTTAGGTTTATTTTCCCTTATTAAATTCACTTCACATTGCTGTTTTTGCAGGCGCAACAACAATATATACCTTAAAACCAGATGTAAAATGGTAGGTTATACCATACATACGTACTTCGAGAAGGCAAATCAAATTGCAGGGCAATTAAAACAAATTAAATCATTACACTACACAAAGTAATCATTACTGAATATGAGAAATGTGAAATAAGAAAATAGATGAATAGTCTGGTACCTAGTGCAAAGCAACTATCTTTCATTATACCCATATATTGGTTGTTTTTACAGTTTCGCTGCAATTCTAAAATTTCTTTTAAGCTTTCCTTTCCCTATTCCCTCCCACATTTTTCCCTAAAAAAAAAATTATGTTTTGACTGTTCAAAAAACTGACTGCCCCAGCTGGGAATCTGCCACACATCTTCCGGTGTATGCCCATTTGCTCTAACCCCTTGAGCTACCGAGACAGACAATTCTTTGAACAGCCTTAAGGAGATAAGATCCCGATAAATAATATATTACTATACAGTTCACCACCTCGCCACAGTTTAGCAATACAAATAGTACGAAAAATACAATACAAACAGTTGGAAGTTTAACAAAAATGTAGTAAAAGCCTACCACCTCAATATGTTCAGAACTTTCCCTACAGTAACCACACAGCATAGTCCATTTTTTCCTGTATATTCAGTTTTTACAGTTGTAACACAAACTCACAGATTTAAAAAAAATCATTCTTTGGACTTTCTCTTATATATTTTATTTTCAGTTGTTTTTAATAGTCAGATTTATCAGCTTTTACAAAACTTAGTACAAAAGCACATACCTGGGTGTTGTTTTGACAGCTTAAACAGACTGTCAATTTATCAGGACCTTCACAATCTGAATGCCCATTGCATTGGCACTGAATACTGCAGTTTGCACCCACATAGCCAAAATCACATTTGCACATGTCTGGTTCAATACAAATACCACGCACACACCCCTGACTGCACACAGGCACACACATACCCCTAAAAAATAGAGTTCAAATTAGGAGCAGTCCTTTTTTTCATTTTGTATAAGGGTGTTATAGAAAAATTGCACAATTGCAAAGGAAATCAATGCAACAGTTTTCTTCAATGAACCCTGAGTCTAAGAAACTGAGCTTCAATGAACCCTGAGAAGAGAAGCCTTGCTCCCTGCAAGGGAAGCAAAGCTTACACCTGAGTCACATGGGAGGCCACTATTTTACACTGAGAAGGGCAAGACCATGAAAGTGCATCACAATTTAGGAGAATGGCACAAAGATGCTGGAAAATTAATCATGTATTCAATATAGCACTTTCCTATTCTTAATAAGAATAATTGAATAATTGAGCCTTGAATTGAATTTAGTGCAAGAATAAAATAATGCTTAATTTCCCAATGTCTTGCTTCCTAAAAAGTGACACACTTTGTGACTCCTACAACTATGGTAATGTGTGTAAATTTTACCTTACCCTAGCTACATATATAAAAGCTCGGCTTTATAAATACATGCATACAGGTAAGTTAAGTATGTGTTTTCTTCGCCTCTGAACTTTTCACACTATTGACTTCCCAACAAAGGAATGATATTTTTAAAAATTATTATCATCAATATTAACATTATTGTTGTTATAACTACTACTCCTATTATTAATATTAATATCATTATTATTATTATTATTATTATTATTATTATTATTATTATTATTATTACTAAAACTATCAGCTTAACTGCAGGGAAGAAAGTGAAGTTATAACAAAATTAGTATAACATTTCAATTTTTTTCGTCTAACATACATTTTATGGTATGCAAATCCTCCTCAGAACAGTTTATTATTGTAAAAATAGTTGATTTGGTTTTTTCTGCATAAAGAAAAATTAAAAAATCCTACACAACATTAAAACTGACATGATTTACAACTCTCGCTACAACCTTGTAACAGCATGAAGCAGACAATCCCTATTATCTTAATATAATACTAGTAAGGATCATCAATCCTGGGTACACTGTTCGCAGAAGGCATTTTGCCAATCTCAATTTTTATCTAGCAATATGTATTTGCATTTGCTGGCAGGGACCGCACAGAAGTATCTCTCTTATCAATACCCCTCCCAAGTGCTAGGCAATGTTTTGGTGCTACTTATTAAATACTTTACAATCTTCTATATTTAAAAAGAAGATTAATTTTTTTATAACTATTAACATACCTAGAAATGTTATGACTATTATTACTGCAGAGGGGAAATGTTAAAAATTGAGGCAGAGCGTAGCAGAACTGAGATTTTTAATTTGGATGAGACAGTAATAACACTGTAACATTTTGTGGTATGTTCAGCATTTTATCAGTCACCATAAAATCTCACGATTTATGCAAAAATTTACATTTCTGCGATAGTAAACAAATGAATTATGTTGCTGTGGCACATTACTACGATATGGTAGGGCGATGCTTGTGATATAACTATTTAAACAATATTAGTATAACATAATTTGAGAAAACATGGATGCAAATAATTCTCTTGAACCTAAAGATACATAAAGAAATGACGTTCGATGAGGAAGTTGGCACGATGACTTCCAGTGGCGACACCTTCCAATCATCAGTAAATATGATTACCAGAGAAGACTTTCAGTTGGTGGAATGACAGGAAAATGAGGTTCATTTACTTAATACATGTTTTGAATTGCACTATTAATATTGCAATTAACAAGTATCCCCAAAACTAACATGAGTTACTTTTATTCTGAATTGTATGAACCTAATTTGTATAAAACGTCACTAGTTATTTTTTCTTAATAAACATTTAACTTGCTATGAATCGATATTTGTTTATTTGTGTTGCTAAGGATGTTAAATTTAATAACATACTGGTAGGTACAAGTGCTGTTAACAAACCTGTATGGTTGCATGTTAAAGGGTTAAAGACGCAGGTGAGCGATAAATAATTTAACCAAGTATTTCTTCATGTGAAAATAATATTAAATAGTTCTGTCCCAAAATTAAATGTTATTTGCAAATACTGCTCAGCAGTTTGCCTAATGAAATTTTAACTAAATCTAGAACATTAAATATAATTCACAAGTTACAAATACTGTAATACATACTTTTCTGATCTATAACCTTGTCCACACTGACAAAGATATTCCTCCTCTTGATCAACACACTGTTCAGATTTAACATCACAAGTGTGATGGTTATTTAGACACTCATTCTCTGGAGGACATTTAAAATAATGGTAAGAGAAACCAAAGTCATCATGACCGGAAGACCAATTCTCAGAAGATGCAGAAGTATTTGTAAAAATAACACTCTCACTTCTTATGGTACCTTTAACAGAAAATTCAAATAAAATATTGACAAAATGTTTTAAAGCTTTATATAAAAATGTTAAACTATTAAACCTAAATTTGGCTTCTTCAAAATGTTTGTTTTAAAATGACAAATAGTTGCACAAGAACAAAAAAAAAAGTAAAGCGTCTCCAGAATAAGATATCAAAACTCAATTATGAAGACTCTGTGCATGTACTCATCAAATATCAATATTATATTTTTATCACTCAAAGCATTTCCTCCTTTCCCTCTGTGATTTAAATGTGGCAAAAAAAGTGTGAAGTATAAATTTTTTACACACGTAAAACTTGTGTAGGAATAAACTATTGACAATACATCTAAGCATGACAATCTTTTTAATGTTTTAGAAATAAAACATATTATCGAAAGACTGTAATTTCCAGAGGTATTGTGAACTCGCTCTACAAAAATTGTGAACATTTTCTATGCATGAAAAATGTAGAAATAAAACAACTAAGCAGGGTAATAAGGACATATAACTAACAAAATTCATTTTTTAGTGGAATATAAAACAAATACAAGAAAACTTGTAAAACTTCAATAAATGGAATTTGAAAGAGAAAATATCATGTTTTTAGATATTTAATAAGTTGTTTCAAAATATGAGACAAATAATACAATAGTTGAAAATTCAGAAAGAATTTTACTGGTGGTATCATTTTCTAGTGCACATTAATTGCAATGGTCTGTAATTTAATGGAAAAATTCAAATAAATATTCACAAAGTTACGAACACGTTTTGATGTTACCAATATATTTTATGTATTTTTATGTAAAAATAATTACCAAAAATAAGAAGTTCATGTTGTTTAGAAAACAGACTATCACAAGTTCCACGATTTGGTTCATCAGAGCCTTCTGTGCAAAACCCATAACCAGTGTTATTTCCTGCCTCCACAGAACACCACCTACAAACAAAAGACACACATATTGAAATCAAAATTAAATCAACAATTTTGTTCTGATACTTCACCAGTATCTATTTCTGTAAAAAAGAGAAAAACAAACACAAGACCTTACCCACAATGAGCATGACGTAAACAGGTAGAACACTGTCTGAAAGTTGAACATGGTTCTGGACAGCGACCTATATTATCTCGGCGCAAAACCAAACCACAAACACCTCCTGAACAATACAAAGGTTGATAGCTTGGAGATAAACACTGCAATAAAACAAAAAGTTTTATTTTTTTAAGTAATTAGCAATACACTTCAGAAAGTCACTTCACTATCATTAAAAGGTTCATAAATTACAAATATAGATCAAAATTTCACTTCATCAAATTTTTAATGATACAAATTGCAATAAATCAAACCTCATACTCCTCACTATCTCTTTTGAGATTTAATAAAGTCACAATTTAATCACTATTTAACATTTATTACATGATTGCCCTCACAACAAGGAAATCAAATCTTGTCAATATTGTTTAAATTTAGTTACTCTCCACATTTTACAAATGATTCTGTGTCAGTTGTATGTCAAGTTTTTAGCACATTTTGTATCATATTAAACACACCTCATTTAGTTTAACAGACCAACGACATTCATGCCATCCTCCTTCTGCCCCTTCAGATGCAAGGCAACTATCACAGGAAGTGTGCTCACTACAGCGAGATGGGCATACAGGCGGAGGATTTATCTTAAAGTCAACATCTGTTCTATCATTATATTCCAGAGATGCACAATCCCAATCAAAGACTGATTCACCTGTTACCTGCAAACCATGATCTGAAAAAAGCAACATTGGTTAATGGAATTACCAAGGAAACCATTTTAATCTTTTGCACTGAAGTCTTACTTTCTCATATTCACCTGTTCGAAGAGCTTGTCTGGTCCAGGCACATGTGCCTGTATCTGAACATTTTTCACAGTCAGAAGCAGCACACTGTCTTTCTGGACATTGATTAGATACAGTTATATTTGCATATGCTCGATCTCTGGTGCATTTTAATTCATTATCACAATCTCCATATAATGAAGCACAATGTCCCTTGGAACAACCAGTACACCATTTACAAGCCTACAAAAATGATATTAGACTTTTGAATATATTATAATACTATTAAGTATTGACTATTGAGTATTTATTATTAATGCAGAGTTACTGTCTGTGAGATACAACCATAAGACGCAGTGGCAGCTCGTGCTAAGGTTGCATGGTTCCACAACCCCCACATAATTGAAACATATAACATACATATATAAAACTTGTGAATGTGTGATGAATGAATTTTGGAAATTACATTTCTGTCATTCAATGGAGGTACAACCTCCAGTCTGTTGGGGCACCAACCGCCACTGATCAGATGATAGCAAAGATAAAGGAGAGGATAGAAGGGATGGTAGGTGGTAGAAAAGATGAGTTAATGGAGAGGGGAGCAGAGGAGTAATAGATAAAGAAAATGCACAATTTGTGGAGAGCAAAAGGGGAAAAGCAAAAACACACCCTAATAATATAAGTACAAACCGGTGGCTGTAGAAGAAGTTGTCCCGGCCATTGTGAAAGACATTCTGTACATGTCAAGAACTGCTCACAGCGTCTATTAGCAAGCCATGACGCATCACATGTTACCCCATTATTGCTTTCAATGGTACCATCTTGATTTTCACATCTTGAGTAAATGAAAAAAAAATTATTTATATTTTTTCTTGAAGATTTTTAGTGAAGAATTAATGACATTTATTACCTTTCAAATGATGGCCGATTGTTGGAATAACAGTATGTGGAGTTTGTTACATTAGTATTTTGATCATAAAAAACACCACAAAATGAGCATCCCAGAAAATTACGGCATTTATCCTTATCCGTCCACAGAGCACACAAATCTCGAGGTAGAGTAATCCTAGTAACATGATTCTGAATGCTGCCGTCAAAGCCACCAATGATGTATGCTTTTATGTACGGTTTATCTGAATCAACTTCAAATGTCATGGCTTGAGAAAAAGTATGAGGTGGAGGAGTGCCCACAATATCAACATCTGCAATATTGAAACATAAATTTTAAATTATTAAAAATATTTTCGATTCTGCCAAACACACAACCAGAAATTTTCAATTACCTCTTGAAATAAGACGAATCCACTGATTGCAAGTGTAAGTGTAAGCTACAAGAGAATCAGTGGTATTCTGAGGATATGAACGTCCACCAAATATTAACATGAAATCATCCGTGGAAATAGCAGAATGTAGAAATCGAGCCCTTGGCTGTAAATTATAATAGTAAAATCAATCCTGACACAATAAATAATTTGCCATATTAAAAATAATCCAAAATGCATACCAAATGTTCATCATATGGATTGTATTCTTCAAAACCAGGAAGGAGAGTCCAAGTGCGAGTAGGATAATGAAACGCGTACAATTTATTTGAAATAAAAGTACGATTAATCCCATACAAATAGCCTCCAAAGACATAGAAACTTTTTGATGGACTATGGTACACTGTACTGTGACCATAAACACCTAAAAAACAAAAAATATTAAAATCAAATCAAATCAAAGCATAAATATGTAAAATAATTAAATCACATATACCTAAAGGACCACTTCCAGTGATGTTCAAAGTATCCCATTCTCCAGTTTTTAGATCAAATTCCCACACAGTATCCAGAAACCCATACTTAGGACTAAATCCTCCAATTAGTACTAATGTCTCAGATTCTTGGAGTCGACATAATGTCAAAGTATGACCTGCTAGTGGTGGAGCCTCCTTTTTCTTTCGATGTATGTACTACAATCAAAATAAATAAAAAATATGCAAATAAAACAACCTTATACAGTTTTTAAAAATAAATGTGATTTAGAACAAAATATCTCACAGGTATATCAGTCCAACGTTGATTCTTCAAATCAAACTTCCAGAAGTCATTTAAAGTATTACTACCAAGACCAACAATGGAAGCAGCTTTCTCTGTCAACCCTCCATAAACATAGAGCTCCTGTCGAGAACTTATAAATTCAGCAGCATGAAAGTAGCGACCTTGTGGCATATTTGTATCTCGTGTGGAATCAACAGTTACCTAAATATTTAAACTGTTTAGTACACTGCATTATTAGTACACTGCATTAATTTATTCAATTAGAATAGAAGAAACTTCATTCTTACTGGCATCCAAGTATTGTTCTTGGTATCAAATAATCTAATATCATTTAATGGGCCATGGGATAAAGAAAAACCACCAAACATCCACAATGAGCCCCTCTTATCAAGCACTAAACTGTGACCAAATCGTGGTAATGTCTTTCGCAAATGTTCCAAACTATCTGCCAGCATATTAGAATCAAATAATCTGGTGAAAACTAATTGTGATTCCTTCAATGTAACGGAACAATCATTTCCACCAAAATCTGCAGTACAAAGGCATCGACCATATACCTGCAAATGGCACAAATTAATAATTACAACAATTATAAAATTTGATAACTTTCACTTATTATTTTCAACTTAACCCCCAAAATTACCATATTTACCCAAATATAAGACGAGCACGTGTATACACTCATGTAATATGTAATTAGATTCTAGGATGTATTTTTGGCATACATCACAAATTTGCTGTGTGATTCATACCAGTATTTTTGAAAGGGCTTATAAAGAGAGGATCTCAAACAAATGGTACTGCATCAAGTGAAACACAATGTGAAAATGAAAAAAATTATTGGTGAGATTTTGTTACACAATGCGCTGATCGACAAGGCCACGTGGACGGTCAATTCATGACCCAGCAAGTGCAAATCTTCACTTTGCAAGATATTGAAATGAAAAAATTCACAGAAGTACACATTCTACATCCAACCACAGAGAAGGATGATAAAAAAATATTTTCTTATCAAAAACTTCCCAAATTTGAAAATTTGCCATTTTCCCCCACGTTACTGTGAAACATAGGAACACGTGAATAAGTTTTCAATTCCCAACTCGATCACACAAATTAATGCAAATTTCAAGTATACTGTGTTATAGAAAGAATGTAAAAGAACTTTTAAAGAAGCGGGAGAGGAAGAAAATCTGGTGACATGAAGGGAATGTTCTTAGGCGGTGTCAGATTAAGAATGCAAATTCAATGCATAAAAATTTGAGGAGCCTAAAAATTTAGAGGGCATTGCAATTTGGGAGGAGGAGCAAAAATAAAAAAACAATGATTCATGTGAAGATGAAGAAGGTAGTAACAAAAACATGATTATGATGACTTTAAGGAACAAGAAAATAGTGTTAGCTCAGGTCTAAGTTATAATTTTCTCATCCACAAGACAGTTTTCTAGTTAATTAGATAATTTGAAATTTTATTTTTACTAAATAGCAAGAATCAGTTAAAAATTTTAAAAAATTCTCAGAAGGTCTCTTCAAAATTAGGGGATTGTCTAACAAAACGAGTCACAGTCAACTTACAATGAGTACATACGGTAACTGATTTCCCATGTTTCCAGAATTTACTTTCACAAAGGGACATTATTTTTAACGTTTAAATAATTAAGGAAATCTTCTCACCTTATCACATACACCTTGTTTCCTTTCTGCACTGCAATTGTTTGGACACATAAGTGTAGAGCAGTTGGCACCTGTATATCCCTCTTTGCACACACATTGCTTTGTAACATTGTGGCACACATGGTTACCATAGCACTTATCTTTGCAAGTTAAAACTGAGTAACTGGCATTAAAACCCTCGGCAAAGTCTCCTTGCTTATAATAAACAGTCAAAGTCCCTGTTGAACATCAACTATATCAATAAAAAATAATATTGATGCATATTATTATTGATGCATAAACAAATCTAATGCTAATTACCAGATTTAGCTTCTACTGTAACTGGGTAATTGGTGTCCATACTACAAAAAATTCCAAGAACATGACTCTGGTGTCCTGTATTGGAAGACACAAACTCTGGAAGACCATCATAAACATACACACTGTTTTCTTGGCAACTCACATTTATATCATCATGGATTGTAAACTGAATTATGCTTGATGATCTGAATAAACAAACCAGAAGAGTATTCATGAGAGAATTTAAAATTTCTCTAATGTACATTTATATAAATAGTAGACTTTTATTTTAACATATACCCATCAGAAATAAGTGATTTGTTCTGAGATCCATTAGGTTTTACAATCCATAAGCATTCTTTGGTTGGTGGAGAAGAAGGCCGCATTTCCCATGGCGTTCGTTCACCTAACCGACTACCAAGTCCTTGAGAATCAGTGCCATACAACATTCCCCTTGACATACACTGATAAAAGCACATACCACCATGCCTGTAATTAAACATGACAAAACTGAAAAACTTTCTTTTACAAACAATGTAACATGCTCTGCACAGTCAATTTAAAATAGAATCATCATCAAAAGTGTATTTTTACCTTGGGTCTCCATAATATCCTTTTTTACACCTCTCACAGTTATCTCCCTCAGTGTTATCTTGACAGAAACACACACCTGTGTGTGGATCACAAATACCACGAGATGCATCACCATGGCCATTGCAATTGCAAGCATGACATCCTTGAGAAGTAGTTGCATTCCCAAAACTTCCATTTCTACAAGAGAATATTTTGAAGGTAAAAAATTACACAAGTCAACAACAAGAAAACATAAAAATAATTTTTGTTAATGACATTGACTCACTTGCAACGTTCACAGAATTGTCCTTCTGTCCAGTCATGGCACAAATCACACACTCCTACTTTTTCCTTGCAAGTGGAATGATTGTTGCATCCACAACTGATACTACAGTCTTCGCCCGTCCAACCCAAATCACATTTGCAGGAGAAATGTGGCTTGCCCATGCAATAACCATTCACACAGTTACTGAAGCACCTATAATGCAATATAAACTCCATTAAATCTCAACCAACACATTTTAGAAATTTTCACATTTTTTCCTTTTCTTTAGCTATTTAATTCTCTATAAATTCAATATCTAATATTTAAGAAAGTGGCAATCAAGCAGACATCAACCCAGGTTTTACTGAAGATTTTGATGAGGTACCCACATCTCTTTTCATTTATAAATTACAAATGATAGGCATTATAAATCCACTTCTCGATTGACTTCATTCTTATTTACAAGACAGAAGAACTATAAACAATTTTTAACAAGAAAATTAAGTTTCTTCAGGCAGCCTGCAACGATAACAGTTGAGACAACCAGTATTATATTAATGAATATTAATGTAGCATTTACACATTCACATTTTTCATTATTGGAAGATTAAAATTTGTATCAGACTGTTGAGTCTGTATGATTTGAATAGTATGGTTCCCATGTAAATAAGTGCAAAGTAAAAAGGTAGTAAAGAAATAAGAAACTAATTCAATTCCAGTACAGACTTTTAGGAAATATGTACATTGAAATGTGTAAATCCAACAAAAAATAATAGGGTTGATTTTCAATTTGAAAATTTCATTTACAAACAAATACAAACTTTATTTTTAAAAATATGAGAACATTAGGAAAAGGCAAACTTGAAATTTCATTGAAATTTACACAATGGTAGTGAACACTGTTTTACATCTAGGATGGATTCCGAATTTTGATAAATTTAATGAACACACACAACCCAGAATTGGATTCTGGACTATGTAAAGTCATTAAATTTAACAAAATTGTACAATGGCAACTTTGTATAAAACTCACTATTTTAAAGTATACAACTACTATCTGGTCTTTTCATATTCCAATCAAATGTTTTAAAAATGTATAGTTTATGTTCTTTAGTTACAAAGCTTTTATACCAATTTACCAAGTCCCTGATGAACACATGATAAAAGAAGTCACCCAGACTCATCTTTCTACTTTTAAGTCCAATACAAACTATAACAATATTAATGAGTTATATAAAAAGTTAACACTGTTCAAGAGATTAGAGCTTTAGTCCTTGTTTATGTTTAACTTCAATGAGTATGCACTAATTTATTTTATACACCAACAAACCTGAAAATCGTATTGTCAGTGCACAAGACGAGTAACACATCTCAAACATAATGTTTTATTTAAACAAAGAGTCAAGTTTAGGAAATAGAATATTTTTACTTGTAAAAATTACATAAAGGTATTTCACAAGACAATTAGTGTAACTATTAGTATAACCTGCACTTTTTCTTTGGCTCCAGTTAGAATCACCTTTCTTGTGCCCCAATGAAACCATCGACCCAGTTGGATTTTTTAGTACTCCAAGTACTCTTAACCTAACCATTTTTTGTGTGATTTATACCCCAATGGTTTATAATTCAATACTGTCTTTAGGAATCTTTCCTGCTTTATTCTGTTGATGTGATGAAACCATTTTTTTCAGATCTTCCTTTGTTTATTTTGCTACATTCTTTGATTTAAGTCGTTTTCTAATATATTTTCTTCTTTGCTGGCCCTTTAATGTGACTCCTGCAAGATAGTGTAGAAATCTCATTGAAGTGATCTCTAGTCTTTGCTGACCCCTACTTTTTGTTGTCCAAACTTATGATCCATTCACAAGTATTGGAATCAAAATCATATTGTTTTCTTAATTTAATCTCTTGAGGCATATCCCTTTTGAAATGTCTTTTGATTAATCCATTTTTTCAGTGGTATTTCTGGATTTAATTTTTTATGTCATCTGATCTGTGTCCAATGATACTGCCTAAATAATTAAATTTATATTGTTCTTCTATTTGACTTTGGCTAACAAATGTCAGAATTTAGCCTCCAAGATTGATATCAGAATTTATTTCTCCACTTGCTTAATAATAAATGAACATTATATCTTATAATTTTCCTGTGGGAGCTTAAGAAGAATATGCCAAAAACACTTGAAAAGTGAAATAATCATGTGCTTGGTGAAGGTAATTGCAACTTTCATTCCATATATGAAAAAAAACTCATGATGGA